>JAITYX010000048.1:2762500-3222500 GCA_021018815.1 Talinum fruticosum
TACAAAAAAATCAAAAAAGGGTTGATTAATCGTGTTAAAATAAAAAGTATGTTCATAAATTAATGTCATTCTATAATTAAGTAAAATTACCGATAATATAATCATTTGGTTTAATATCGAACTATTTTACTTTTTTTTATAGAAGAACTATTTTACTCTTATATTCATCCCAATGTTGTTCCTTTTAAAATGTATAATTTATTAATATTAGCTCAAATTAAGAGAGGGAGAAAATATTAATGCATAATGTATTGATTTTAGGTCTAATGAGGGGGGAATGAAAAGTGATATCTTAATCATTTATTGATAAATAATCTATTATTTTTAGGTCTAATGAAGAGAGGGGGGAATGATTAGTTATCTCTCAAAGAACTTTATGTTCTTTTCATCAAGAAAAAAGAACTTTATGCTTCCAATCATATACCCATAAGCTATAATTTTATAAAGCAGGAAAGGAAATTAACTTAATTCAAGACCTCTAGTGTTGTTGAAAATAAAATGAATCTATTAAAGTGAGACTTCTAATATTGTTGAAAACAAAAATAATATGTCATCGTAATTGTAAAATAAAAAATATTGTGAAACGAAAAAGTTAGTTAAACTGACATATATTGTGAAAAGGAAGGAATATTATTAAATTATAAATATTTAGATAAATAATAAAAATAAAATATATGTTATAAAGATGTGAAACGCCCTAGATATATAAGCTAAGTCGTAGAAGAAATAAATGAGTTCCACTAATCGACCCAAGCTTTACAAATCTCAGGTTTGTTCCTCAGTTAAATATTAATTTTATAAAAATAACTAATCAACTAGACCATGTAGTATATGAGATGATCTCACAAAACATTTTTATAAAACCGATCTCTTACTTATTAAAAATTTCTTTATATCTAACTTTTTTTTTTAATGCCTCGCCACCTTGTCTACCAAAGCAAAGTCATACAACCAAACCCAAAAGAAGCAATCAAACATTTTGGGTCGAATGCTCTCAAAAAGGAACGTTATCCCGTCAAAGTACACGAAGAATTATAGAATCGTTCAAACTAATTACACAATATATATACTAATAAGGTGTGGTTAAGATGATAGCAATCTCACCTCGATAAAGAGAACATAAGTTTAATTCTCTGAAAATGCACTTATAGGGAATATTTATAAAGTGTATGTTGATGACCCGAAAGGGATCACACCCTTCTCAAATTAAAAAAGAAAAAATTACACGACATATATATTCCCTATGTCTCATTATGACTATCCTAATTTGACTTTTATGATCAACAAAAACTAATTTTGACCATTATTTACTCACACACTAAATAAAAAATTATATCATTAAAAAGTATTCGAGAAACTTTAGAAGTAATACTTCTGGCCCATCAAAATAAAATATGGGAATTTGTTTTTGGAAAATGGTAAATTTATGTTGTAGAAAATTTCCAAAGTAACGGAAGATGATTACATCAATTTAAGCAAGGAGGTGACTCCACCTTACAAAATCATTAGTCCTCACCCAACAAATATATTGAATGAATCTAGTCATCATCTCCACCTCTCTTTGCTTTTGTTGAAATTTCCTAGAGTTCCACTCCCTCCAAATCACATATATAGCTAGCTCCAGCAAACATGGATCCTAGCCATTGACTTCTAGTAGAAGTCCCCTTACAATGGTTGGTAAACTAGCGCTTCTCTTGCTTCAAATTCTAATAGCGATGACTGCATTTAGCCAAGCTTGGCAAAACATTCCGTATAGCATCCGTTCCAGGGCAATGGAAAAACAAATGTTCACAATTATCTCCCTCTGGCGCATCACAAAATGCATAGATATTTACCACTACCAAATCCTCTCCTTTGCAGTAAACTGGCAATAGAAAGTCTGTCATTACAAGCTAGCCATAGAATCAACTTATATACTCTCCCATGCAAAACTTTTTCCAAATTGTTTTCCACCATAAAACATGCTGCCTAGAGAATATCGATTATACCAACAAAGTGTTATTTGAGATGATATCGGTCTCGTCCCAGTAAGGAGGAGATATAAGCACGAATTCCCGAAACCGCACTTATTGGGAGGATTTTACCTTAAATGCTCGCGACCCAAAAGGAATACCATAATTTGTCAAACAATAAAAAAAAGGGTGGTGATAGACCTGTCAATTCGGACGGGCGAGTTAAACACGGGTCGGATGTATTTAGGTTCGGGTAAAATACGGTCGGGTGTATTTCGGGTTACGGTAAAATACAGGCGGTCGTATATCGGGTTATAGGGGTTTCGGGTCAACCGAACAGGTCGCAAGCGCCTTTTTATCGAGTTATTTTGCTTTTTCAATTATAACAATTCAACATATTTTTTGCTTAAAATTGTCTATAATTCAACAAAAAGTATAGTATTTGTATTTTCTGAACAAATATCAAAAAATATTCAAAACTTTCATTATAATATTTGTGTGAAGCCATTAAGTCGAGCGGCTTGACCGCTAAACCTGTTTAAATAAGGCTAATGATGGATTGAATAATAATGACTTGTTATGTTAATGATTCGTTTAAGGTTCCGATGTTTATTTCACTTCTTATATTATAATAAAGAGATTTATATGCATATTTACTTGTATTTTAAAACAGATCGAGAAAAGGTTGACTTGGATATGCCAAACCGTCCCATTTCTAAACTAAAATTTATTTTAATTAAAACATCAAAATTTTACATCACTATGGTAACATTATTTCTAAAAAATAAAAGTATATTATTTAAGATATAACAATATAACTTGTGCATTTTTAGTATTTTAATATATCACACCATTTGAATCCATACATATCTTATTGAAATTAATTATGTGTAATTTTTGTATATATATTTTTTATGAGAAAGAAGTTGAGATATAAAATAGTATTAGTGTTCGTTTGTAAAAGTGATTGTGATAAATATGTAACGTCCCTCCAAATGATGTGATATGATAAATAGTCAATACTAAAAGAGTGATAAAATGAAAGGAAAATCTTATAATGATATAAAACATTCAATCAACAACCCACAAAACTAAAATTATTATTTTTATAATCTTGACCCAACGGGTTGAACGGGGTTCGGGTCGGGTTTGACCCAATAAGTAACGGGTTTTTAGGTTAGGTTATTTTCGGGTTCGGGTCGAGAAAATCATGTCCAAAACCCAAACATTTCAATCAGGTTCAGCTCGGGGTAGTTTTTGCCAGGTCTAGGTGGTGGTATGTGTCTTGCATGAAGACACTCGTTAATATCTTTCCTAAATTTATATTAATGTTATTTTATTATTTGAAATTACTATTTTTTAATAATTATGCTTGAGTATTAATGTAAAATTTTGATAATCGTCGATTACGCCAACAAGTATCAAATAACACCTTAATTAGATCAACCCTACTCATAAGGTGTGTCACATGTGTAATTTTATAAATATAAAAAATTTTAGATAAAATGGTGATTTTATATAATTTATAAATTACAATACAATTATACTGTTGAAACATATTTTTTTAAATTTATTACACGATGTAATAATTTTTAAATTAAAAGAAAAACACTTACAATATGTCTCTACGCACAACGCATAATTTTGCATAAAAAAAGGAATTAGTATTTATATTTTCAATTTTCGAACATCTTATCTTTTTTAAAAAAATATTAACTTATCCTCCTTTCAAAAAAAAAATATATATTAACTTATCGTTTTTGAGCTGTACATCTACCCTTATATTATTGCAGGAGGTGCGTGTCTGGAGCTGTACATCTACCCTCATATTATTGCAGGAAGTGCGTGTCTAAGCAAACTCTGGCCAGAGGATTAATCAAGCTAGCCCCTAATGGAGTTTTCCTGGTTTCTCTCTCTCTTTCTCTTCCTACTCACCATACTAACTTTGCTTAAATTCTCAAAATCCCATAAAAATGCATCAGAACTTCACAAATTACCTCCAGGTCCTCCAACTCTGCCCATCATAGGGAACCTGCACCAGCTCGCAGTCAATAAAAACACCCTACCTCACCGCCTCTTTGCTGAGCTGGCTAGGGCGTACGGTCCTCTCATGCACCTGCGCCTGGGGGAGGTCCCCACCATCATCGTCTCCTCGGCTGACATGGCGAGGGAGGCGATGAGGACCCATGACGCCGTGCTTTGCAGCCGGCCAGGGTTCCTATTGGCCGAGCACCTCTACTATGGATGCACCGACATTGCCTTGGCCCCCTACGGAGAGTACTGGCGGCAGACACGGAAGATCGCCACCCTTGAGCTCTTCACTGCTAAGCGGGTCCAGTCGTTCCGGGCGGTTAGGGAGGGGAGGTGGCCAATCTTGTCAAGTCAATAGCCATGGAGGAAGGCTCTGTGGTTAACCTTAGTGAGAAACTTTTTGGGCTTGCTTTTGACATCACCTCAAGGTAATAACTAATAATGTTAATATAATTAGGCTCGAATTGATATACTACTAATTAATGGTTTGCATTTGAATTTTCTGCCAAAAAAGGTTTGACATATGAATTGTTTCACCAGATTAGTTTTCACCAGATTAATTTGCATAGACCTTTACGTCTCCGTATTTATTAGTGACTGGATTTTTGTTCGACATTAGAGTTTTCAGCAGATTAAAGGCTTGATATATATGAATTCTTTGGGCAGATTAGTTTTCAGCAGAAAGGGTAAAGAGGTGGAAGAATTTAGAGCATATGTGGTGGATGCAGCTGAGACTTCAACAGGGTTTTCAATTTGTGACCTTTACCCATCAATCAAATTCCTGCCTTTCATCACTAGGATGAGTAGAAAACTCCAAGACATGGTTAAGAGATCTGATAAGATACTTGATCCCATAATTCATGATCATATTTCTAACAAGGATAGGCATCAAGGAACAGGAGAAGATGATTATAAAGACTTGGTGGATGTTCTCCTCACATTTTACAAAGGTGATGACGACTCACCATCCCATGCCTCTCAATTCTCTCTCACTATGGAGAATATCAAGTCTATTGTTTTGGTAAGTTGGTTTCTACCTCTGGCCGGCAGGGACATCAGCACACCATTTTTTGATATCTATACACTGTCACTCGTATTACTAAAGAATCATTGCGAACGTAAAACTGTGTAAATGTAAATTTACGGTAACTCATATAAATAAAGAATATCAGTACCCAATTCCAGCCTTTGTCCCATTAAAATTGTCCTAAATTGACTTTTAAAGGTTACATTGTGTTGGTTTTGACATTGATTTATCAAAATATACACTATAACAAGCAATTAATTCTTCCATTACATTATTTTAAAACTTATAAGAATATATATTTAAAAAACGTGAATTATTTTCATTCGATATTTTTGGAAAGTATTTTTACAACCTTTCCAAATATTATTTGGATTCCCCCTTTCACCTTTGCATCAAATAATTTTTAACCCCTAACTTGTAAAAATTTCCTTTATGTTTTTTATTTATTTTTTGCTATGTGAAGGTTATTTCAGTAAAATTTAAGGTTGAAAATTATTTGATATAAAAATAAAGGGATAAATAATAATTAAAAAAGATTAGAGGTGTAAAAAGTATTTACCACAAAACCTCAAAAAAGTTAAATGAAAACATTTCATAAAAAAAATTCATGAACAAAATACTATCTCAAAAGACCATAAAGTAACCGAATAAGAAATTTTTATGGAGCAAAACGAGTACCGAAATATTTTTTTAATCGAAAAGAGTAACTAAATATTTTTATTTTAATCGAAAAGAGTACCTAAATAATTACTTCGTATATCAAGAAATTAACTCATTGAGTAAATTAACATATAGTAGATAATTTGTCACTGTGATTTATATATCGGAGCAAGAGTAAGTTACAACTGTACACTGGTGTATGCTAGTTAACATATAGGGATTTACAACTAGGTGATGCTTTAATTTATAATTACATTTTTACTGATAAATTTTACACTTTAGGCATACTTTAAAATGGTGACAACTCTACCCTTCCTCTCTCTATCAGCCTCTCCCTCTCTCTTTCTCTCTCCTCCCCCTTATTTCTGTCAGCCTCTCTCTCTCTTCTCCCCTCTCTCTCTATGTCTATCTCTCTTTCCTTCCCTCTCTCTCCCTAATAGTTCTGTCTATTTTTTAAATAAAATAAAAAATTTATATTATTATAGATAAAAAAATTAATTATTTATATTATAGATTATTTATTTAGAATTTTTTTGATAAAATATTATTTTATGTTTTAAATTTTATTTTTGTTATTAAAACTTTTTTTAAGTATTATGTGTTTCTATTATCATATGATTTTGAGTAAAATTTAAAATTAAAATTTATTTTTATAAATTAAAATTTTTAATTTAATTTTGTTCTTATTTTAGCTGAAAAATATAAAAATTTTAAATTTTATAATAATAAACTTAAACTTAAAATTTTATTTTAAATAAGATCATAAAATTAAATATATATTTTTATTTAAAAAAATAAATTTATAATAATCAAAACACATAATGGTATTAAAAAAGAGTTCTAATAACAAAAATAAAATTTAAAATGTGAATAATAGTTTTATTGAAAAATTTTCAAAAAAATTTTGTAACATAAATGATTAATTTTTTATCTATAATAATAATAATTAATTTTTTATTTTTATTTAAACAATAAAAAATATGTATGAGAAAGGAGGGAAAGAGAGAGAGAGATATAGAGAGAAGGGGAGGAGAGGAAGTGGAAGAGGGACGAGAGAGAACGAGAGAGGCTGAGAAAGAGGGAGAGAGAGGAAGGGTGTAATTGTCCTTTCAATTTTTAAAGTATAGAGTATAAAATGTATCATTAAAAGTTTAATTGTAAATTAAACTATAACCTAGTTGTAAATGCCCCTTAACATATCGTGTAGAGTGTAGTCATATTTCCTTTTTTAAAAATATTCATGTCTATCAAATTTTTTTTTAATTTTAATTCTTTAACACTTAAATTTTCATATTAATTTTTACTTCTTTTAGGGCTGTTTGAAATTACTTAAATATCAACCTCTATTTCTATTTTATATTCATTTCTATTCGTTTCTAGAGGTCATTATTATTGTTATTATAATTTATTTTTATTTTTATTATTATTATTATTATTATTATTATTATTATTCATTTCTATTCGCCAAATATTCAATATTATTATTATTATTATTATTATTATTATTATTATTATTATTATTATTATTATTCGAAGATAAGCAAAAATATTATTGGGGTTTCTTTAAATTTTTTATTTAGGTTTTATAATATTTTAATTGTATAATTTTGTGCATTTTTGTCAAACTAGATAAAAATATTTTTCTTAAATTTATTTGAGAAACATTAACATAAAAATAAAATACAATATTTTAACAAATATAAATCATAATTTTATAAATGTTTATTATTCACCAAATATTCGATATTGTAAAATATATAAAATGAATAATATCTTTAACAAATTGTAACAACTATAACTACTCATTTTTGTTCGTTTTGGCTCTTTTCTATTAATCGTTTATGTTCGTTTTTGCTATTTTCTATTCGCTTCTGCTCTTTTCTGTTCATTTTCGTTATATATGTTATTTATGTTTATTTTATCTGTAATTTTGAACAAGCCCTTACTTTCATATAAGATCATCTTAAATACCAAAATCTACAAACAAAATTCTTTATCTTTGATTTTTAGTAAAATTATTAAGGCTATGAAATAAGAATAACATGTACAATTCTAGATTAGAACATATTTATTTTTTAAATAAAATTATATTCAAGTAACTTATAAAATATAATATTATTGCATAAAATATTGACTAAAAATTAAGCACGGAATTTTTCTTGAATGTTATGTACTTTGGTTCCTTTTTTTATCTCTTTGATAAGATTTTTGTAAGTAATGTACAATTTTTTATTTTACAAAAATCATTATTTTTATGATCAAATAAGGCTTTATTATTTAAGTTTTATTTTCATTAATTATTTTTCAATTAATTTATTTTTATTTTTTAATCAATTATATCAAATTATTTTTCTAATTCATTGAAAACTTTTGGCTTTATTGTAAAACACAGAAAAGTTATGTTCAATTTATTTAATTTAATGAATTCTCTAATATCAAAATCATCTAAATTTGTATTTAATTTTATTAATTATAATAATTAATAAATGTAATTTAACTGGATTATTTTTTCTCTTATGTTTTCTAATATTTATAAGCCTTTTGTTTTATCCATTATTCAATTTATAAAATAAAAAATAAAGAGAATTTTTATTAAATTTGGTGTTTAAGATAATTTTATACGAAGTTGAAAGGGGTAAAATTAATTAAGAGTTAAAAAATTAAAGTGGAAGAACTTAAGGGGTAGATGTGAATATTCCATTTTTTATTTTGACATTTTGCCCCACAAGTGCACTAGACACGACATTGAAAGCGTGTACATTAAGTTGACAAAAAATCTTGTACCTACTTAAAACCGAGAAAATTTGTTATACGTAAAACCTAAATAGGTGATAGAAAATAGGGGATTGGGTGTGGGCCAAGTACGGTGAAAACTAATATGAATTTGGCATATCCGCCCCACACAGCACTCATAACACATCCCTGTAAAACCCATCCCGTACCCTCATAATTAAACCCAAAACCCGTTTGAAACAAAATGTTAAAAAAAAAAAAAAAAAAAGGTTCCACTGGCCCTAGCCTAATTGCCTCAGTTGATTTGTGAAACATGATGAGTGATGGCGTGATGTGATTGCCAGCCAAGTCTTGCTACTACCCCCTCCCAGTTAGAGTTTTTTAATGAATTGTGATGAAATTCTTATCAGTATTAAATTGTGAGAAATATTAGTATGATACAGATATAATATTTTGGTCTATACGTACGTATCTAAATAAAATTCACACACTCATAAAATTAGGTAAGTATAAATATAGATATAATTTTTTAACTTCATACAGAGGGTGAAGTATAAAAATGAAAATAAAATTTAAAAATAGATATAAATCAGAGTAAAATTCGAACAACTCCAAGATGCTTAAGAAAAGAAATTGTAGTGAAGAGGTATTTGTCTCAAATGATAATGAAGGGGTTTTTAGGGAAGCAAATCTTTGACGTTCTTGGTGTGAATTTGGGGAAATGGTTGGGAGCTAACAGGTTTTTTGATAACCTGATTGATTACTTTATATGCTAAGCGTTCTTTAGGCCTACCTTGATCTATGCGTCCATCCCCTCGTCTAGCACCTATTGATAATTCATCGAAGTATCTTGTATAAGAGGCCTAGCGAGTATGTAAAAGTGTACAGTACAACCCATTAAAAAAATAAAAAAGAAAAAGAAGGAGAAGAAGAAGTAGCTCAAATTTTGACTCAAGCCTGTTAAATGCATAAAGACATAGAGTTCTACAGGTTAAGGTCTAAGTTAAGCATACCAACATGTTAGCTCAAATGTAAAGTAGCATTTACTTGTCTTAGTTCAAGCTACCCTGAATTGTGATCAAATTTTCTTATGTTAGTACTAATATTATTGTATAATTATAGGAGCTTTTTATTGCGGGAAGTGAGACAAGTTCAACAACATTAGAATGGGCTATTTCAGAACTGTTAAGAAATCCAAGAGCGATGGAGAAGGCCCAAAATGAAATTAGACAAGCAGTCAAATCACAAGGGAAAAAAATGGTAGACGAAACAAGCTTAAATGAGCTCGAATACTTGAAACAAGTCATCAAAGAAACCTTCAGGCTTCATCCTCCGGTGCCCCTCTTGATCCCCAGAGAATCGATGGAGCGGTGTGAAATTCAAGGTCATGAAATACCGCCGAAAGCTCGGGTTCTTGTCAATGCTTGGGCGATTGGAAGAGATACTAAGTATTGGACAGAGCCTGAGAGATTTTATCCAGAGAGATTTGAGAACTCTCTCATTGATTATAAGGGTAACCACTTTGAACTAATCCCATTTGGGGCAGGCAGGAGAATGTGCCCTGGCTTGGGACAAGGCACGGCTAACGTTGAACTTTCACTAGCTACATTGCTTTACCATTTCGACTGGAGGTTACCGAATGGGATCAAATCTGAAGACTTGAACATGGAAGAAGGTGTTGGTATATCAGCAAGAAGAAAACATGATCTGCTCGTGATACCTACACTTCATGCATGCTCCCCTTTAAAACAATTGTGAAGTGATTATTGTTACCTACTAGCTACACCTATTTTGAGAATTGTTTATGGCTTGTGTTATCATCTAATAATAATAACTATCATATTTTGTTGAACAGATGATCGAGTATAATTATCAGACTATCAGAAACATCAAATAGATGTACAAACAAAGTTACAAAATTTGCTTTCTGACCATACACTGCCAAATTTAGTCTACTTGATCATTTGATTATGATCGCCTGCGTGTTCACTATTTTAAGCTGTTGAAAAATTCATAAAGCAATTGTATAGTGGAAAAACAGAAGCTTGGATTATTTTTTTCTGTTTTGATTATAATGGATTAAAGTAGAATGCATATCTGAGCTTTCTATACTTCCTTTTTATTAAACCTAGAAAATGGGGAATTTGAATCGGTCTCCGATCGAATTAGTTTTGGCAAGGTCATGTTTGGGTATTGAGATTTAGTTGAATTTTCATTCAGCTAGATTTTTGGTCCGGGTTGACTTCGAATCAATTGATGAATGATCCAATAAACTTATTTTGCAGAGAGAAAACTGTTTTGGAGGAAAATGTTCAGTTCAGGGCCATCTCAAGTTAGCTTTTCAAGTGTTGTGTCGGGTTCAGATCAACTCATTTTGCCAAGTTTATTTTTTTTTTTTTTTGAAATAGTAGGTGGTCAACGACTAGTAAGTCTAGGGCTTAATGGAACTAATCTCTCTATTTTCTTTTTGCAACTGAGATGTAAGACTGCTACACTAAACCCTCTCCCCAACACCCTATCTAACAGTAGAAATTTCAAGAGATATGATTTCAATCTGTATATATTGCATAACTATTGAAGTAAGATGGTCTCAGTTAACTGAACCTCCCAATCAAAAGAGGGGTGGGTTCTTTTTTCTTTCTTGTCTTTAATTTTTGGTTTAATTAAAGTACAAAACTACTATATGTTAACTACATACATAACATATGTATGCTTATTTTAAAAAAATAGAATGTTTCATATGTGAGGTACTTATTAAACAAAAAGGCAATCAATAGACAAGAAAGGGCTTGACAATTGATGACTGAATAGACAATAGTCTTGGATATAGTGTCTATAATATATATTCTCGAGAGCTTTCTTAAGTGAATATGGTTTTATTAGAAAATTATTCTAAATGCACTTATAAAATAGACATTAAATTACATGATGGGGTGTGATTAGATGGAATATAAAAAATGAAAAATTTACTTGCACCAATAAAATGTAATACATTCCGATTGATTGATTTTATTTTTTATTATTAAAACCTCCCTATTTCTATGGTGATATATTCCATCTGATTGTGCCATGTCACGTAAGTGTTAATTTTATGTCAATTTTATAAGTGTGTTTAGAATTATTGATAAAAAATAAAATCAACCAATCAGAAATGTGTTAATGTACTTTTGGTGTACATTTTTTCGTGCAATTATACTTTTCCTTTGTGAGAGTATTGTCCTGTCATGAGCCTTCGAAGATTAGATTAAATTTTGGTTGATATGGTTCTTAAATATGGTATCGGGGCCTTTTTTAACAAGATATATAAGGTTCTAACATCTAAAACCCCCATATTCAATTATCACGTAAGGCAAGAAGGATCATCTATAGCGTCCATGCTTTAACCTTAAAGGACATTTGCTTAAGAAAACATATCAAAATAGATAATCTTGAGTTTTCAACCAACGGCTTAAACTTTTACTTCAAATGATTCTTGAATAGACTTGGTAGCCAAATCATTTGTGGAAAAAAAAAAGGCCAGACCAAACAATGGCAATGACACAAAAAGCATTTCGTGATACTGTTTTGTTCAAGGTATAGTACGTCACATCTACATCACTTTTTTCCCATTAATTAAAGTCGTTAGGCAAAAAGAGTTCATACAAATAACTACAAAACAAATCCCTAAAGAGACGTGTTGTGTTTGGCAATAGAGTTTCAAGTAGTGTTTAGAGTTTCGCTCATCTCAAAACACTACTTCACATAAATTTTATATGTTTGGCAACTTAATGTCTAAGGTAGCTATTAGTGGTTAGAGTAGTGTTTTGCAAACAGTAGGATAATTAACGTTTCACAAAACATTACATAGAGGTTATAATTTTATTCCGAATATAACTTTGCTATTTCATAAAAATTACAAGTATTACCGTTCATATCATTTTTCTTTTCACGCTAAGCTTAGTTACACGCGCTAGGATGACTCTCACCAAACAATAAGAGGAAGTTGTTTCCAAATCCAAATCCATCCCCTTCATATCCAACGCAAAATCCTCTCCATTTATAGAGTCCAACTTCTACTATTTTTTTTTCATCAAACCCTAAAAAAATTACTCAGACGGAGAGATTTACTGAGGTGAGATAAGTTACCAGTAGAGGAGTCATCAATTAGTATTGTTAAATCTTGGAGAATCCATTGATAATTTGCTGCTCTTCAGGTGCTGATTTCTTCTTTTGCTTTCTATGGCCACCATTATACCCATTGTTCTTCTGTAACTGGATTTGCTTCTCTTCTTTTCTCTCTTTTTGCGATCGAATGTAAGGTCTGAGGTATTAGTGTTGGTATATATAATGGGTTTAACCCAAAAAGATATTCTTTGGTTTGTCGATTAAAAAATTCTCCATAAACCATAGACAGAGAGAGACCAAGCGAGACTTAGAGGGAATGGAAAAGAGTAATAGCGAGAGCGAGGAAGAAGAGGACAGCGAGGGTGAGAGATAACAGAGTAGGGAGGGAGAGAGTGAGAGACAATGTGGGAGCTGGGAGAGATCAAACGAGACTGAGAGGGACAATGAGGGTGAGAGATAATAGAGCAGGCAGCGAGAGAGTGAGAGACAGTGAGGGAGCAAGGGACAGAGAGATAGAGACAGGGAAGAAAGTGAGATAGAGACAGAAGCTTAGAGTCTAAGGGTGAGAGAAGAAAGTGACAGAAGGGTTAGAAAGATGACAAGAAAAGGCATGCTGATAATCAACGCTCTCCTTTTCTTTTCTCAAAATCCATCAAAATTCACAAACTTTAACATTTTTCCTGGTTGAACTTTCTAAAAAAATTTTTTTAAAAAGGTCAACAAGCACTAACATACTATGGCTAATATATTTGAGAGGTCATGTGATTCTGGCTAACACACACCAAAATTAAATATAATGATTTTGTTTACATTTGAGAGCTTAAGACAATGTGATTTTGGCTAATTAAAAAAAATAAAAAATCAGTCATATATACTTACAAATAATGAGAGGGGATAACTTTGGAGTAGCTATAAATTGTGAACTGAATTGGTAAATTAATTGGATTAGAAAGATGTATTTTGGAAATTGAATTGAATACAATAGTTGTGACTATTTATGCTTGTTTGCGTCTTGTGTGAATTGAATGTTATGGATTTTAATCATTTATGTGAGATTATGAGGCTTTTGTTTAAGTGAAAAATGATATATCTGTGTGTGTGTGTGTAAATATTTGATGTAAGGGATGAATTGTTAAAAATTTAGTTTGTTATATATATGTATGTATTGGATTTAAAATTATTTTGTACCCTTTAGGAACAAAACCCTCTGTTTTGTTTGCTTGTGCCAAATTGGTTGACCATAAGTTTAATATAGACCCTACTGATGATAAGTATTTTTTTAAGTTCAAGTTTAATATAGCCCCTACTGATGATAAGTATTTTTTTAAAGTTTGATTATTTTTCTAATTTAAAATCCTTCCAAAAGTAGAGTATGCTTGATTATAACAAGTTTCCTAGAGTATGAATAATCAAACTACGTTAAGAGATTTAAAAATTTTTGTGAAGGGGATATTCAAGCTTATTATAAATGAGTGTTTGTCATAAATATACAGTATAAATATTATGCCTTTACCTATTTCCATAAACATAATTTTTTTTGACATAAACATACTTGTATGAGAATTTTTGTTGAAATTCTTGTGTACCATAAATATAGTAGTCAAAGAAAAGAAAATATTAGTCCTAACCTAAAATTATGATAAAGACTGAACTTATTAATTTTATATTTATATCACTATGGCATCATCTAGTAAGAAGGATGGGACCAAAGAGAGCTTCCACTGGACTCCGGAGGAGATTATCATCTTATGTGATACTTGTCTTCAATTCATTGAAAAATATGGGAGTGCTCAATTTTACAATTGGAAAGAGATTCAAAAAGAGGTCGAAAAGAAAATCGGGCGTTCATGTGATCATAATAGTTGTAAGTATAAACATGATTCAATGAGGAGATATTGACGTTTATGGAAACAATTGACAACGTCGAAACTAGTTTAGGTTGGGATCCTATCTCGGGAAAGATCGACACTTCAAATGAATGTCTGGGAGAAAAAGAATAAGGTTAGTTCTAACTCTTTGTTTGGGGAGGGAAAGGGTAGGTTATGAATAAAAAGGGTTTCCATTAGATAAAACTGACTGCACTTTAATGTCATGATAATTTTATTTTATTTTGTAGGAAAATGCGAAATTTAATAAATTTTGTGATAAGGGTGTGACCTCATTTCTTGAAGATAAGTGGGATCAACTATTTAGGGATTTTTATACTACTAAAAAAATGTCTATACACCTTCAATGGAGCCTCCTCCAGTTATCAATGTTGAAAACCACAATGATGACAGCAATGAGGATGTTGATAGTGTTCTTGAGGAAGGAAACTTAGAAGTGTACAACGTTCACAATAATAACTCATATCTTCAAGAGGCATTAATGGATGAGGAAACCTTCATGAGAGATTTTGTTCAACAAGTTAGCATCCCAAACCAAGGTGTAGTAATAGGTGACAAACCATTAACAACCGAAGGAGGGAATGATATCCCCCAAACATCCAAGAAGAAGAACCAAAGAACTACTTTAAAAAGAATTCTATGCAAATAAATCGAAAAGGGAGGCAATCTGGAGGTTATGCATGTTGTCTAGCCAAATTTCTAACATGGTGACAATGTGTAGAGATATTAGCAATAGTATCCCAAACATTGGAGGCCTCCAACCATCAATAGCTATTGTTACTACTTCAATGGAAATTATTAGGATTTGTAGGAACCACGGTTGGTTGGGGCCCTGCCTAGCTTCCCCACTTGTGTCGGATCTCTTTTTTAAGATTGATTTTGAAGGTAGTTTTTGAAAGTCAATTTTGGAATATGGGGAAGAACCTTTTATTAAGATTTCCGAATTTTATTAAATCAAGTTGAAATGAAGTAAATCAGATTGATTGGCAGTTTTATTAATCATTTTATTATAGCAATTATTTTAGAAGTCTCGAGATCTTATTTTCTAATTTAGGACTAAATGATATTAGGGTTATGATTCTGTCAAGGGGTTTTAGGGCTAGATTGGTGTGAAAACACCGGTTTAGACCGAAGCCACCACCGCTGCCTCCACGGTGCTGGCCATGGCCTGCACTAGGAGAAGGCGGGCACTAGCCGAGGCCGTGGCTGGTGAAACCAGCCTCGGTATCTACCCAGTGGGCAGATCCAGAACCTGAGGTCATGTTTCCTGCAACCAGAAAACACCGAGAAACGATTTTGCGTATAACAAAACATAAAATAAGGGAGTCGCCAGTCAATTTTTAAGAAAAAAAAACTAACAAAAACAAAAAAGAAGACTTGCTCCCTCGATCTTAGTATGGGAAAAACTAAGACCGAAAAAGGTTAAAAAATGACTCCATCGGTCTTGAACCGAGAATCGGATTCAAGGGGTGAGGGTACGAAACGTAAAGATAAATCCCTCCATTCCGCCCGTCCGACAACTACCATTACTAGTTCGAGTAGTGTATTAATAAAGATGTAAGAAAACAAGCATACAATATGCGAAACAAAATTAAAACAACCAAAACATAACTAGGAAAACAATAAAGAAAAGCGATAAAAAGAAAGAAAAAAGGGAAATAAAATATTACATCGGTTAGGGAGGAAATTAAAGTGATTACATCTCTTAAACCACAATATGGAAATCAAATAAAACAGAAATAAATATAACCGTTTGAAGGCTGAAATATGGCCCTCAGGTTGCCCCACCTTGCTGATTTAGATCTCCATGCCGGATCTCTCGATGCAATGGTGACAATCTAAATAAAAAGACTAGTTTTGTGAATTGTGTCTAGGGTATAGCAGTGATAAGTTGAATGAGTGCCTAGAGGTCAGAATAATCGAATATTCTTTAACTCTTTGCACGGGTTCAACGGTGAAAGATGAATGTTCATAAAAAATTTGGTAGAGTAATGGTTAGATGAGAGTATTCAAGTTGGCTTTCAGTAGCGTGATGCTAAGGTAGGAAGCCAGTATCGGAATGAGAGCTAAGGCTCTCTATTTATAGGAGAGGCTCTAGGTCACAAATGACCTAGGGTTTTCCTTTTATTAGCTGTCCAAACAGCTGAAATAAACAGGGTCATTCCTTAAGAGATAAAACCGGATCGGAAGGTGATAAAACCGGATAGAACTCGTTAAAAGAGAGGAGGCGGGTGCCGGCAAACCAGACCCTCCTAGGGTTTTGTGCCCTATTTGTATCTCCAAGGACTCTCTAAGCTCAAAACGCAGCGTTTCATCATGCTTCGGAAGGCGGGCGCCGGCACGACATCGTTTAGGGGGAAGCTTCTAGCCTCGTGTGGGTTGTCTTGTGAAGCCTAAAACGCAGCACTTTGATGCTCCCGATCATGAAATACAATGCTTCAACGTCGTCTTCAGGTCTTCAGCTCCTTCTCCGACTTAGACAAAAGTAGAATGTGATATTTTGTACTTGGAATTTCCCGGCACTCATCATGGGACTCCACAATCTCTAAAGGCCATGCCCGATTCTTGGACGGTCAGAAAGAAAAGAGGATTTGTGGACTGACCCAAGGCAAAAGGCTATTTGAGTGGTGCTAGGGGTTTTGGTGGTTTACTTGCTTATGTTGCACCAATCAATCACGATCTGAAATCCAAATCCACAAACATGACTCTAGATTATTATCATCGGGCCGACGAAACAAATCACGTAAATAGCGAGATAAAGGACGACACTTTTTAGGTGTCTATAATTGTAACAACCCGACCCTAAATCACATTATTTATTTTATTAATTACACTATTTATATAATTGAGCGCGTGCACTTCAATTCGATATTTTGTATTTACATTATCCCTATACATGTGTTATGCAACTAAGGTGACGGAGTGGCCTTAATAAAAATCTCATAATAAGATTTTAATTTGTGAACATCGTTATTAAAAACAAAATTAAAAGTAACAATAAAAGAAAACAAAATAAGTAAATAAAGAAATAAATCAAAATAATAAAATAACCAAATTAGATTTTTCTAAGGAAAAATCCAGAGAAAGAATTCTCTCGGAATATGTAGGCAGCTTAAAAATTCACTCAGGCTCACTCTCTCTCCCCGCTTCCTCCCCCTCGTCCTCCCCTGTCTCACCATCTCTCTGCTGCTGCCTTCCACTCCGGCCACCGGACGCCACCCACGCCGGCCGAAGCCGGCGCTAGGCGCTGTCCGGCAGGCACCGGCTCGCCCTCTCGCGCGGTGGCTCTCTCTCTCTCGCTCCCTCACGTTCCTCTGCCCCTCCCCATGTCGTTGCTCTGCCTCTCCAAGCCCCGATCACGCCGGTTCCGGCGACCGGTACCGCCAACGCCGGATGAAAGCCGGCGCTAGCACCAGCCAAAGGCCACCGGCCTCCCTCCTTCCCTAGCTCACGCGGTCGCTCTCTCCCTCTCCCTCGCGTGCCGCCTTTTCCTCCATCTGCGGCCCTGTTTGCGGCCACCAAGTGCCACCAACGCCGGCCGAAGCCGACGCCGGCGTTGTCCGGGACGCCTGGTGTCTCTCGCCATCACTCCTCTCTCTCGCGCACGGAGCCAGGTGCCCTGCCTCACCTCCGCCGCGACCCGTTCTGCTACCCAACCGTCAACCGCAGCTCGGTCGTCGGAGCTCGACGCCGGTGCTGCCCCGCAATCGCCGGAGCTACTGTGCACCACCAACATCCTCTCCTTGACTCCTCCGTGAATTCAAAGGTAAAACCTCAAACCCTAAATTATTACGAGTTTGTCATTTACTCAGTTGTTGTAGTTGTGAAATTGAATTGTCGGATTTATAGACATGTTTGTGTAGTGAACTTAAAGACTAATTTGGGGAAAATTCGAATTGGCGTGGAGGATTTAGGTTTGGTGTTGTGGTGAATTGATTGTACGAATGTGAATAAATGTGATTCCTTTTGGGAAATTATGAATTAACGAATGAGATTGAGGAGGTTTTATTAGCGAATGGAACAATTTGGTGGAACTATTACATTTTGGAAATGATTATATTGAGCAAACGAAGGAGAATGTGTGCGTAGAAGTTGAAATTCGATAATGTACAAGTGTACAGGCATGGAAAATAATTGAGCATTAGGTTTGCCTAATCGCGATTGTGAATGTGAATGTTATTGTGGGAATAAGGCTCATGACCTTAAGTTGGTATATGAATGAAATTTTGAGCAATTTGGGTAATTATAAGGCTTACCTATGGAAAGGCATCGGTAGATTGAATAATCGCTTAACTATGGGTTTAAATTCGATAAGTAAGGAATAAATTAGGAATAAGTGATTGTTTATATTTATATATATATACCATTTTCAATCCAAAGCCGCTAACAAATCGAATTACACCAAAATCATCGAGTATCTAATTAGCCTAATCAACTTCTCTAATTAATATAAATTGTATTCAATAATTGAAACGGAATCTACGCAACAAAGCTGGGTAATACAAACATTAGTTCCATCGATTTTCATGTAAGTATAAGAAAATGAAGCAAATTATGAATGTTTATACAAACTCAAGCAGTAAAACTCAAGAAAAACATTATTAACCCTAGAAATCCATTTTAAACAGAACCGATGCCACTTCCGTTGCCGAATAGCTGGTGACTCAAATTTCTGCAAAAGGGGAGAAACAAATATTCTCGGTTCAGGTACGTTCATTGCCTATACCTTTCGAAAACTCACATGTTTCATCAAATCTCAACATTTCTTATATATATAATTAATAATGAATCATTTGCAAATCAAGTTTTGCCACTTAATCAAGTGGTCCCCGCCCAATCATCAATTATCGGGGCTTATGCCCATCAATTATCAATCATCGTGGCTTATGCCCAACCCGCGCGGCTTCAACTCGGGTTCTCGGTCGGCCCGGGAGGTGTGCACCTTACTAAGATCGTATCAATTATCAAGGGGCTCCACTTTCAGATAATAACCGGCAAGCAAGTTTTACTTATATTCTCTCCCCTGATTTCAAACTAAAATGAATTGAAATGCGCGCGCTCAATCAAAATATTCTTCAAGTTATTTTACAGTGCAGGAATGTTCGTACTGAGTTTCGACTCACTCTTCCAAATATTTTACTGTTTTTGTTTTAGGAAGAAGCATTGGTGAACAATCAACCATTTACCAAGTCCGACAAAGGCAAACCCTAGCCAGCCACGTGGCATTCGCAAATCTGAAGGTACATAGACGCTCACAGTGATTTTACCTTCAACCAGGGGTTAGGTATGGCCTTGGGAATTATTGTACGTCGTATATTAATTTGTGGAATAGACAAAAGTCTAGTGTTACTAAACCAGTAACCTATGTTTTGGGATGACCTAGCTACTTGGGTATAAGTAGTTACTCCTAACAGTATCATTGGAAATATAACAGTGGATGCACAAATCGTATTTCATTTTATGTCAAATTACTTAGCCTTGTCCTATTTTTAGGACGGCGGTAGCGCCTTTGATGGTTACCTTCCGCTGCGACCTTACGTAATAGTCCCTAATGAGGGGATTATTAAGTAATGGTGATTGGGGGCGTTACAATAATTAGCCCCCACTTTGACGAAGTTTAGAGAGATGAATGGTCAAAGTAGACATTAAAAGGTACTAACCTCGATTTCTACAAGACATTGTATGATGCTTGGAATTGGTTGTAATCAAACCTGAACTCCAAAGTGAGACCTAAACTTGATCGCGATGTATGCGTTCTGAAATTCGATAAAAAGATCCTAAGCTTGGCTTGATCAAAGGTATCGTCTTTTGATTTGAAGCTTGGTTAAATAATCTGTTGTGCTAGCATACTTGTTAATGTATAACTGAAACGACAAAAGCTTAGTATTTTTACCTGAATAATTAAGTCGAAACAAACTGATAAAACTATTCCAGAAAAACTGATTGGGGGCCCAGACCCATTTGCATGCATAAGGGGCGAAAATCACATGCTCCAAGAGGACAAAGCTGCTCGGACTAGAGAAGTGGGCTAAGCTGCAAAAGTTGTCCCCGATTGGACACCACGTCACCTCGTGGCCGGCGCCGGCCAGCCTTTGGCAGGCGTGGCCCCGGCGTGCCTGGCCAGATTCCTTCGATTCCAAATTAATTTTGTCACCTTTGTTTTATATGCTTGGATGTCTTGACCGGTTTGCCTATAAAAGGGGTGCATGGTGTGTTTCATTTTGCACACCAACTCTTCATCTTACTCTTGTTATCTTCTTGTATTTCCTTGCTTTGCTCCTTCTTGAAAGCTAGTTGATTCTCAAGAATTCCTTGCCTTCAAAATGCCTAGAAGAAAAGCTCACCTTGTAGGAAGAACTAGAGTTGAAAGTCTTACTCAAGACTCTTTCCTAGAGCGTGAATAGCGTCTGCAAAACGAATGGGATCCAAGTGATCTTCTAGTTGAAGCTGAAAGCCACGTTTCTTCACTTGCCATATCCTCTTCGGTAAGTTAATCGGCTTAAACCTCTTCATTTGCTCATTTAGAGTAATTTTTAACCAAAATCTTGTTGGATTTTGTCTTGTAGAAAGGTTCAATTCGAAGTAGTGGAGCCATCCCAAAGTTTATGGAGACATGTGAGAATGTCATGTACAATGCCGGATTCGAGCCTCTCTATATTGCTCTACGCCATGTCGTTGATAGGAGGGAGAGAGATCCTATTAGAGTGATTAGTGAGCGATTTTGGGATACCACCAATACATCCACCTCCCCTTCGGTGAGATGACAATAACTCCTTTCGATTTCGTTGTTTTATCCGGTCTAGGCTTTTCAGGGGAACCTTTAGCTTATGACCAGAATTTGTACAAAAACCTTAACTACCTCTATCACCTCTTCGGTCCCGTAGCAGATAGATTTTCATATAATAATCATTTCAAATATACCATTCTTTTTTAGGCTTTTGATAATGAAGTCTTCTGGCATCAACACTCTCCTCAACAACAAGTTAGGGTCGTGTTTGCTCTTCTTTTGAGCACGATCCTTTTCTCCGATCAGGCTGCTAAGATTCATGTTTACTACTTGGTGAACCTAGTGTACCTTGATAGAATAAAGGAGCTAAATTGGGGTGTTCCCTCATATACTTGCCTCATTAGAGGCCTCCTGGCCAGTGTGCGACATACAAGGTCAGAATCGGATTCTACAAACTATCTTCCTTTAAATGGTTTATGGAAGATCATTGAGGTATGCTCAGATTTTCCCCTTCTTCAATATTTACTTTTCATCTTATGTGGATAAAAAGCTTTACTTGACTTGTCAAAATGTAGCCGTGGCTATATGAATATTTTCCACATCTCTCTCCCGGTTCAACAAATCAGCCCGCGTTCCCGGCGTCAGTATCATGGCTAGAATAAATCTTGAGCAAACTAAAATACATGAGATAGGCTTCTTGAGGTCAATCCTCAACCGTGTCAACTCGGTATGTTGCTTTTAGTCTCAAAAATTGCTCCAAAATAGGCCTAAACGAGCTTCTCAACACACTTTCAGCCATCTGGTCATTCCCACAGCCAAGACCACTGCCTGTGGGGACGCCCGTAGTGCAGTCCAGCCCCTTATATCCACGGTTTTTGTCCATTTTCTTGTTGTTTCTTATTTTTGCTTGCTGATTTCTTTATAATTCTTGTGTATAGGCCAACTTCCATCCTTGGGATCAATTTCAACTTCCCCAAAATGTTCTTGTGGCCCGAGAATTGAGTGAGAGAAGGATCTTATTTGAAAGTCCTTTTGGATTTTGTTGGTATCTTGGGGAGAGGGTTACTCCTCAAATTCGAGTTAACACGTGGCCTCCATTTGTTCCAGTTGATCCTCCTTCAACCATGTTCTATTTTCATTCTTTCTCGCCAAACGAGCAAGCGGCGGCCATGGTGGGGTATCCGTTTACTTCACTTTTGAATTTAAATAGCTCCTACGCACATCATGCTTCCCACATCATGACCCAACTAGTGAGTGCTCAACTTCTCTCTTAAAACTCTGAATTTCTTGTATGGAAATTAATCTTCATCTTGTCTTCCTTGGCAGCTCACTCCTGCTGACATCCATATCCCGAATCTCAACGTGGATGTTACTATGCCCGGGGACCTCCTCGTTTCGTCACCATTTCTGAAATCCCATAAGAGGAATGTGTTGAGCATCCCTTTCCTAGAAATTGTCGAGGGGTAAGAGTTATGTGCTCTTTTCCTTTTAGTTATGTGCTAAAATTATCTTCCTCGTTGATAACCACAAATAAACTTTGCACGACAACCGGGAGCAATCTAGAACCATATCTATCAGATTACAGTGAGGTCTTTGTGGAATCCAGAATTTCTTAACCGGACGATCTTTCTCTACTTCCCGAGTAGTCCTCAATTAGTGTAGTGTTAATTTCTTTAAACTTTTAGTGATTTGCTAATCGCTTCCTTAATCTTGTAGGATGCCGATCGAGAGCCACTCCTTCTGGTAATCTATCTAGTGCGCCCGAGACATCATCCCAAGCTCATGAACAAGAAGTGCCCACTAGTAGCAATGCTAGACAAGGCTCGTCCAGACGTTCTTCAAGGCGTGCGCATCATAGGAGTGCATCCGAGGCATACCTAGTGCTTCCGGGCCTAGTACCTCCGATGCGGGACCTAGCCACTCTGAGGAGAGCTTGAATATCCTACCTTTGCAAGCCTTCGATCGACACAGAAAAGCTCTTTACTTCCCTCGATCTTCTTATAATGGACTAGCTCATGCGGCTTCTCAGTATTGGGACCAAGGAGACTGTTCGTACCAAGGCAACAAAGTGGCCGATTCTCAACATCCGTCTTGGAGGACTTTGGGAACTACATCTTAGATGATGACTCCGATGATGATGCGTAGATGATTCTTTGCTTCTTCCACTGCTTGTCGATTCATGGACCTCTTGTAGGGTGTTTGTTTTGTTAATATATTTTTAACTTATAATGAAGACTCTTATGCAATGAGATGAAATGTAAGACTCGATTCTAAAAATGTGTTCTTTTATTTAATATGATGCACAACCTCAAGAAAAAAAAATACAAAGACAAAATTTTTAAAAAATGGGCACTAGCCCCCATTACCCCTAAAAGAAAATAATAAAAAGAGAAAAAGAAAATCTCAAGTGCATAGTCCAAGTAAGGTACGCTCTACGGGCTGGGACGAGAAACAAAAATAACCAAGGACTACGCGGGCCCGCGAGAAAGCACGAAATAGGTTGGGCCCGAAGTGATGTCGGCGCCGGCCATGCATGAATCCCTCAGGGACTGTAGTGCCTTGTTGTTCCAATCACAGTAGGATTCGAAGAACTCCAAGAAAACGCCTATAAATACGATCGCTCAGCTCAACAAGAAATACAGACACCAAAGCCTTCACCTAGCCGCAATATATCCTCCTCTTACGTCCATACATAGAACCATGGACTTCATGACCGAATTAACCTGATGGATGAATGAGATGAGTAACATGGATAAGTTGGGATTAACAAATTATGGGCTACATGTCCTCTTTAGCATTCGCCAAATGAAAATCTATTGGCCTATATTAAGGGTTGCTGTAGCTTATTGGGATTACCATCACCATGTCTTTAGGTTCGGGGATAAGGAACTGTGCCCCTTGCCTGAAGAGTTCAATGCCATACTAGGCAGTTTTAGGCGAACAAAACCAGTTGTTCCCAAATCCTCAAAAAAATCTCCATGAAAAGTACCAATATCTATTAAAACAGAGTAAAATGTGTCTAGGGTGGATCCTTATTGAGAATCCGGGTGAGCTTAACCAATTTGATGAAGTATTACCACAACATGTATGCTTATACTGAGTCCATCATTATTCCGAGACGGCGGGCTATAATTACTTACATAATATGGGGATTCCTGCTAGTCGGGGTCACGAGGACTTGGCACCAGCATCTCCGCTAAGCCTGGTGGAACAATTAGAGGATTATTGTTCCCTAACTCCACTAATAGTTGCTGAAACGATAATTGGCTTAGATCGAGTTGAAGCCAATACTAAACAGAATTTCCGCGGTATCCCCTGTTATTGCAAGTAAGCACTAAAACAAACGGAAGTAACCAACGGTAAATCGGGCGCTGTGCCGGCCATAAGTTGGCAGTCCGGTGCTCACCAAAGGTCGAGGGGCCTTCGGTGTATACCAAAAACCTAACTTTTGTTCCTGCTTCTACTGTCACTATTTTTATTATTTCGATTTTGCTCATGTTGGGTCTAAAAAGTTAGACTTTGACCGTGCAGGACACTAATATTTGGTTTTGCATATGTGATGTGCAGATCTAGCTAATAGAACATATGAAACTCATCGAAGCTCCTCCGAAGTTGGATACGTACCTAGCAACCCACTTCTGCCAGCGGAAACGAACATTAGTGGTAGTCAATCGTCCTACTTCCCAATGGGAACAATATCTCAAAAATCACAGCAATGACCCCTTATGGTATGTTAAGCATTGGAAGGTGTTCCAGTTTAAAACGCATATTGCACAGAATCCATACATTCGTCTATTGGGCCTGGAGGAGAGCACGTATTACTTCCCCGACCGTGTGTTACAGCAAATGGGTAGAGAACAAATAATACCATTGCAAGTTTGTATCTGGCCCGAAACTTTTAACTTGTTCGAGAGGACATGGTAGCTCTAGACGGACTGGGTCATGACCCGAATACTGGAAAGGTCTTCCGAAACTGTTGACTCTTGCGGCCTTGCTGACACTTGACGGAGTTGTAAATACTGCTGTTTCTCCCTATTATCTAGAGTGGATAATAGACGTCAACCCTGAGCGATAAAAAGCACTAAGACTTGGAGAGCTAAACCCCGAAGAAGTCGTTCCTGCTGCTACCCCTCTCGCAAATTTGTGAATTAAACCCTCGGACGGCCACAAGCGCTCATTGAAAAGAAACTGAAGTTAAAGAAAATGAAGAAAGGAGAGCCCGCTGAATCCAAGAGCTAAAGGAACGCATCTGATACGAAGAAATTGAGTCTATCGATCCTAAAGGAAAAAAAGTGAAAATAGACTAAGACTCGAATTCTTAATAATTTGAGATAGAATAAAAGGAGGATTGGTTTTGCCTTTTTAGAACAGTGTTTATTTTTATTTTACAAGTAGTATACTTGCAATTAAATTCCTTTTGTTAGTTATGTATTCAGGTAAGTAGTAGGCTTACCTTTATTGAATAAAAGTAAGTGTTATGCTATACTTTCATATTTTTTATATCGCTCACTTAGAGGTAAAATTAAAATCATCATACAAATTGGACCATCTAGGTGGTTTGTCCAGCAAATAAACGAACCAAAGAAACCCAGGAAAAAGGAAAAACCGTGGCCCGACCAATCCACCGTTGACCGAGTATTGGCCGACGCCCACCTTGATCAAGCCTAATTGGGCTGGGCTCTGCCCACTACTTAGGGGTATGCTAGGCGTAGTACTTCTTCAACTTATCTAGATTGGTGTACTAAAAATCTCTTCTCCATCTAAATCAGTTAACTTTATCGCTCCGCTGGGTAAAATCTGATTAAGAATGAATGGGCCCCGCCAGTTGGGCTTAAATTTCCCTCATGGATCTTGAATTGGAGCTCTTACTTCGTAAGGACCAAATCCCCAATTTGCAATTGCGAGGCTTAACCTTCTTATTGAATGTCCTGGATATACGAGTTTGGTATATTTGGACATTATGCAAGGCGTTGAGGCGCCTCTCATCTAATAACACTAATTCCTCATAACGTGCTTTAGCCCACTCAACTCCTGGAATCGACTCTCAACAATTATCCTTAACGAAGGAATGACAATCTCAATTGGAAAGACTGCTTCCATGCCATAGACTAAAGAATAAGGTGTTGCTCCTATGGAGGTTCTAATAGAAGTTCTATAACCCCACAAACTAAAAGGTAATTTATATGGCCAATCCTTATAAGTAACTGTCATTTTCTCCAATATTCTCCATATATTCTTATTAGCGGTTTCAACTCGCTCCGTTGGCCTCGAGAACAATATGAGGAAGATTTGTGATGCCAGATTTTATACTTATCCAACAAATCCGCTACTTTCTTCTTGAAATGACTACTGTGGTCACTTATAAGCTCATGGGGCACTCCATACCGACAGATAATATTCCAGGTGATGAATTTGGCTACCTGTTTCGACGTCAAGGTTGCATAGGAAGTTGCTTCTACCCATTTGGTGAAGCAGTTAATTGCTACTAACACGAATCCGTGACCACCTGTTTCTTTAGGAGTCACCTTGCCAATAATGTCTATTCTCCAAACTGAAAATGGCCAGGGTGAGGATAATGTAGTGAGAAATGACGGGGTTGGTGTTGTAAGTTTGTATATACCGACATTTACGGTAACTTCTAACAAAGTCGTGACAGTCCCTCGCCATAGTTGACCAGTAATAACCAAGTCTCTGGACCTTCCGGACCAACATTTTACCGTTCATATGAGGTCTGCACTCTCCTTCATGAATCTCTTCCATGATGTGCTTTGCTTCATGTTGATTGACACAAAGTAAGCTAATCCCGGAGTTAGTTTTCTTGAATAGTTGTCCTTGATTGAGGAAGAATTGTTCAGCCAACATCTTGATGGCTCATTGGGCTCTAGGTGTGGAGTCCAAAGGATACTCTTGCTTATCCAAGTACTGATAAATATCATGATACCAACTGGTATAGTCAATATTAGATACTTCTAAGGCGTAGAAAAGTGCGAGGCTGACTCAGTCGCTCGATATGAATAGGCATTAAGTGAATGCCAATAGGAATATTGATCATTGATGATAACTTAGCTAGTGCATCCGCAAATTGATTATCATCCCTAGGAAGGTAGGTGAAAGAGATCTTCTCGGAGCGCTTAGATAATTATGTCAAGTATGCTTGGTAGGGTGTCAAGGCTTCACTACGTACCTTCCACCTTTTATGAAATTTGATTGATAATCGGACTCGAATCACCAAAAACCCCGATGTTCTTGACCTTGATCTCTATTGTAGCTTCAAGTTGTGATAAAAGCTTCGTCTACACAATTATTAGTGACCTCGAAGTCTAGCTTAACTGAAATGGGAGTATGTGCTCCCTCCGGCGAGACTAAAAGAATCCCTACTCCAAAACCCTTCCGATTGGAAGCGCCATCGAAGTACATTGTCCAAACGTCTATCTCTACTTGTAAAATACCTTCATCCGGGAAGTCAAGGTATTCAAGTTACGATTCAGGCACGGGAAGATCAACTAAGAATTCTGATATTATCATTCCTTTGATCGCTTTTGAGGGACGAACTTGAGTTTGAATTTTAATAGCATCACAGTCCATCGAGCTATCTTACTATATTGATAGTCGGTTGCTCAAGTATGTACTTAATAGGATTCATAGGTGCTACCACATGTACCGTGTGGGCTAACATGTAGTGTCCGAGCTTCTTGGTAACCCGGACTAAAGCCAAAGATGTCTTCTCTAGCGGTGTATATCTAGTCTCGTAGTCCAGGAACTTCTTACTCGGATAATAGATCGCACGTTCTTCTTTTTCATCCTACTAAGCTAACATGACTCCCATAGCTGTCTCTCGTTGTGGTGAGATATAGAAGCAAAGGTTTCCCGATTGGGGTGGAACTAACACTCGGAGGATTAGTCGGTATTCCTTAACCTTCTCTAATGCTTGTTGGCACTCGGTATCCCAAATGGACTCAAATCCTTTCTTTAACTTCTTGAAAATGGGTTCACATACCATAGTCGGCTTTTATATGAAACGACCGATGTACTCGCAAACGTCTTAGGAAACCCCTTATCTCCTTCTCCGTACTTGGTGAAGGGATTTCCTGAGTAGCCTTGATCTTGGATGGATCAATTTCGATTCCTCTAAGACTGACAATATAGCCTAACAATTTACCGGAGGTTACCTCAAAGGCACACTTTTGAGGGTTAAGGCGCATGTTATACTTTCCGAGTCTATGGAAGAATTTTCTCAGCCGGGTAAGTGCCCCGCCTCTGTCCTTGGATTTTATGATCATATCATCTACATATACTTCGGCTTCTTTATGGATCATATCATGCAGTAGTGTCATTATTGTCCTCCGATACGTTGCACCCATATTTTTGAGCCCAAATGGCATCACCACATAGTAGTAAGTCCCAATTGAGTGATGAAGGTCGTCTTTTCCATGTCTTCTTCAGCCATCTTCACTTGATTATACCCGGCATAACCATCCATGAATGAGAGTAAAGCATGACCTACTGTATTATCTACTAGAAGATCGATATGAGGTAATGGGAAATCATCTTTAGGACTGGTCTTGTTCAAATCCCTAAAGTCAACGTGCATACAAACCCCGCCATCTTTCTTCGGGATCGGAACTATATTTGCTACCCATTGAGGATAGTGAACTACCTTAATAAACCCAACCTCCATCTATTTTTGAACCTCTTCCTTCATCTTCAAGGCCCATTCCAGTTTCATCCTTCTCAACCTATGCTTAACCGGCTTAGCATCTTCATAAAGAGGAATTTTGTGTTGTGCTATACTCGAATCTATACCCAACATGTCTTCGTAGGACCATGCAAAGATATTGATGAACTCGTCAGGAGTGAAGTGAATTGCTTCTGCTCTTCTTCCGCATCCAAAGTTTTTTCAATTTTAACCTCCCGGGGTTGATCGGTTGACCCAGATTAATTGTTATTGTTTCCTTTATTATTGGTGAGCGATTTTCATGATCTTCCATAGCTTTTATTAATTCTTTAGGAATTTCTTATTCATCATTAGACGCAAAACAATTAAGAGCAAGAGGAGGCAAGGAGTAAGCAAAAAGATTCACTTTATTGAATAAGGAAACGAGTACATCGGACTCGAAACGTAATTGGAAATGACAGAATCGAACTAGAAACAACAACAAAAGAAGAAATACAAGCCCTAACACTAGACTTAGAAGGAGGGTGTGCTCCTAGGCTAACAAGTAAATTCTTGGCCCTCCTCAGCATCAATCCAAATAATATAGCATCGGTGATGAACTTGGACGGATCGAACCGTGGATGCGACATAGCTTGCGACAGCATCGAGACAAAGTTCCCCTCTAGATTACCCTCTTGGCCGAACAGTAAGGCCGAAAAGATTGTTTTCGGCAAGATTGGTTCAGCCTGATGTGGATTGTCCCTTTTAAGGAGGTGTGGTGTCTCCTCTTTCAGAATATAGCGATCGTTGAAGATCTCTAAACCTGATATTAGAATACCCCTCTCCTTGATGTAATAGGGCTCAGGAAAACCATAATAAGGAAAGTTGTCTCCTTCTCTCAAAAATTATCCATTCAAGGTATAAGGAAATGGCTTAATAGAGCAGACTATGTGTGGTACAATCCTCTTTACCTGGATTTCCCACTTGGCTTGAACTATTTCCTTAGTAATAGTTGATAGCCTATCCCAAAGTTATAATTATTAGTGGGTTTAAGGGGTGGAAAAATAGGGTGGTACACCCTTCGGCTCGTAGCAAGATCTGAAAAATACCCCTTCCTCCTAAGCATCGAATGGATGCTAGGGTTGCCATAAGGGTTAAAGGTACAAGGTGCTTCATCCCTTTTAAGGCAGCGACAGTTTCAAATCTGTACAATTCTTCACTACGGACTCTTTGGGAGTGATAGTAGCATAAAGATTATCCTCGTTGACAGTTATGACCTGACCTTTAATGATTATCTTGACCTTCCGATGCAAGTGTAAAGGGCACTCGCTCGATGATTGTGCAACCAAGGGTGTCCAAGAAGCAGATTGAAAGTAGATGGGATATCTAAGACTTGGAATTCAATATTCCTCTCCACTGGCCCTATATTGATTGGTAAGGTCACTGTTCCCAAGACTGTTCTTCTAGAATTATCATAAGCTTGGAGATGAACAGTTTGCTTAGAGAGTTGTTGCTCCCTAATTCCTAACCTCTTAGCAGTTCGCCGAGGACATACATTAACCGCTAATCCGTTGTCTACCAAGGTTAAGGGAACAAACTGGTTAATGCAAGTTACATTTAAATAAAGGGTATTGTTGTGTGCAACGCCTTCTTCTAGGAGATCCTTCGATCACAAGGTATGGTTCCACCCCGTATTAACCAATCTTACTACTTCCTCGGCGTGGTTTCGAGAGAAACTTCATCTTACCGAGTGCATCGATTGAAGCTTGCATATGTTTCGGGAAGCGGATATTAATTGCTAGATAGAAATGTCGACTTTTAATTTTAGAGTTGCTTAAGGATTGGGTCTTCTTCCTTTACAGACTTCAGGTTCTTTTGGGGGTTCATGAGTCTATTGTGGACCCAAGGGCATGTTGTGCTATTCCGATCTAGTAAGAAACCGAACAAGTAGGGCTCTTAGTGTTTCCCCAAAAGTCTTCTTCTAAGGGTGGTGTGCCCCGAAGTCGTCACTATTGTTGTCATTATCTCTCGATTTGTAGACATCTTCTTCATCACTTACCCACAGACCCTAGACTTCCGGATCCAATGACGGTAGATTAAGAAGCAGTTGTGACTCATTAACATCTTGGATAAAGATAGAAGGTTCCCACCGACCTGGTGTGAGTTCGAGTAAAGATGGCTAAGGTGCCGCTAAAGGGGTTTTTGTTGTTACTTGGTTTCGGGTAGCCTTAGGCAGGGGTAATTGGTCATTTCGAAACATATCTTCTAGTTTGTTCTTGACTATCTAACACCTGTTCAATATCGTGTCCTCATGTACGATGGTATTTGCAAAATTTTCCCGCGTCCCAATTCTTAAACTGTTTCGCGGTTTCTAATTCTCGCTCTAATAGGTGGCACTTCTATTTTCCCTTTCTTCAAGAGACGGTCAAGGGCTTAAGCATAAGTAGTATCCATAGGAGTGTAGTCGATATACCTGTTGAAGGCATTGACATCTCGCAACCCTATTAGCATTGTCGGCGTTGGAGGTTTTCTTATCTTTGGAATGATAATTACCTCTATACCCTGTCGCGACTTTGTGTGGATAGTTCTTCTTCTACCGGAAAACCAGCATCTCCGAGGGTTAAAAAGTTCATCATGGGTAGGAATTTGAGGTGCTGATTATAATTGAGTTGAAGGTTCTTCACAATGATGCAGACTTGATCTTTCTCGGAGGGTCGGTCAACCATGTGGGGTGCCTTTTGCTGTCCATCTGGTTAGGAAATTTGTGAAGCTCTCCTTCTTGCCTTGCTTGATTAATTCCAAGTGTATAAGAGTAACAGGTAGATCCGTGTTATAGGAGTATTGATGGAGGAACTCCTTGCATAAATATGTCTAATTGGCGACCTTGTGTGGGTCAATCACATTATACCATTTCATGACATAGGTATCAAATGTCTAGGGAAGTTAATGTGGTAAATGTCTTTGGGAATGTTCTTAAGAGTCATTACTCCCAAGAAGTTGCGTACGTGATGATAGGGATTCTCATAACCTTTGAACTTAATATCGTGCATGGTAAACTTAGGAGGTAGTTTACCCTTGGGGTTTGAAGTGAATCCCTTATGATCGAAATAATGATTGATAAACGTGGATGACTCCTCAACATCCGTTCTATCTCGATCTATACGGGAATCGGACCGAGGTTTGGATTCAGGTTTTGGGGATTTATGTTTAGGACTATCTCGGAGAAGATTGTGTGGGTAGAGGTGGTATAACCAAAGCCATTTCCCTTTTACACGCTCAACTTCTTCAACCTCTTCTCTTCTCCTTAAATGTTTAGCTTCCTCATCTCTCTTACTAGCCTCAATAGCCGTTATGATTTCCTTAAGATCTCTTAATATAGAGGATATATGTCCTCTTAATCACTTAACCTGGTTTCCACCTTAGCTATATTCTCATTAAGCATACCGAGGTTAAGATACTATTCGGGATTAGGATCTATTGGAAGGGAACTCTTTTTAGGTGTTGTCTTAGAACAAAGAGTTGATTATGACTGTGTAGTATGCACCGAAGCTTATCACACCAGTGTAGACAGCAGAGTAGAAAGAAATGAAGATGTGCCGGACTCCTTGGACTAGATGATACTCGATTGCCATAGACTTCCCTATTCTGCAGCCCAAAGGATAAGGTTTAGGACCATGTGAGAGAAGATCACTCTTTGGAGGAAGAGACTCAAGCAAATAAAGAATGTAATGATGACATGATATGATGAATAACTTAATAAAATGCTTCTTATAAGATAATGCATTTCTCTATTTGAGATGAACTTTGGACTAGATGCAAAATGAGAGAGACAGACCTACCTATCCTAATATGAAATGATCTTTCTTTCTTATCTAATGCAAATGAACTTACCTAATATGAGATAATTTTATTTGGCTAATGCAAATGGACTCACCTAATATGGGATGATTTTATTTGGCTATTGCAAATAGACTCACCTAATATGAGATGATTTTATTTGGCTAATACAAATGGACTCACCTAATATGAGATGATGCAAAATGAAATGTGGCACTCGCAAAAGAAAATAAAAGGAATGGACAATAAGAAAAGGGAACTTCCGGTAAGACCCTTTCACAAATAGCAACTACTTAGGCTATTAGAAAGATAATTTTGAAATGACACGGAAAAATGCAAACAATGGACCAACCCTATTAGGAAAAAAGACATTTTGACTTTTGGCTAAATGCACATAACGGACCGACTCTAGAAAATTTATTAAAGTGTTTTATTTTCACCATGCAAGGGTCTAAATCAAGCACGCCTCACCTATTCCTAAAGGCTCACAAGTAGAAAATTAAATCTAAAACAAACACATTCATCCAAGCATGAAACTGAAGTATGAGCGAAAACTTAGAAGTCCAAAAGTTCTATGGCTCAAGAGTTCAAGAGTTTGGATACATGGTGACACGTAGTCCGAAATTTGGTCCCCCATGGGTTGCACGGATAAGGATACCAACCAGAATTTTAGTGCCTCTCGGTGAACCAAAAAGGTTTAGCCCAAGATAGCGTGCTACAAGGGAAGAGGTACCGTTTCCTCGGGCAATCAAGCCTAGTTAGGCCCGCCCACAAGAACCAAGTGGGAGCTTCTCTCCGTAAAGGGTAATCGACAGGTACAATAAAGTTTTCCTAGTGGTCCAATACAATATTTAAACTAATTCAAAGGTTGCTAAATGCGGGATGTCTAATGCAAGCACATCAATAAAAACACACTACTCAAATTTTCAAGTTTCCGCCTCTTAATAAAAATTTATCCCTAGTGGAATCACCACCTGTAGGAACCACGACCGGTCGAGGCCCCGCCGAGCTTCCCCTTGTGTCGAGTCCCTTTTTTTAAGATTGATTTTGAAGGTAGTTTTTGAAAGTCAAGTTTGGAATATGGGGATGAACCTTTTATTAAGATTCTCGAATTTTATTAAATCAAGTTGAAATGAACTAAATCAGATTTAATTGACGGTTTTATTAATCATTTTGTTTTAGCAATTATTTTAGAAGTTCCGGGATCTTATTTTCTAATTAAGGACTAAATGATATTAGGTTTATGATTCCGCCATGGCGTTTAGGGCCGGATTGGTGTGAAAACACCAGCCTAGACCGAAGCCACCACCGCTGCCTCCACGATGCCGGCCATGGCCTCGCACCAGGAGAAGTCGAGCACCGGCCGGAGGCCATGGCTGGTGAAACCAGCCTCAGTATCTACCCAGTGGGCAGATCCGTAACCCGAGATCATTTTTCCTACAACCAGAAAACACCAAGATGTGATTTTGCGTAGAACAAAACATAAAATAAGGGAGTTGCCAGTCGGTTTTAAGAAGGAAAAACCAACATAAACACAAAAAGAAGACTTGCTCCTCGATCTTAGTATGGGAAAAACTAATACTGGAAAAGGTTAAAAGAATGACTCCATCGGTCTTGAACCGAGAATCGAATTCGAGGGAGGGTACGAAACATAGGGATAAATCCCTTTATTCCACCCGTCCAAAGACAAGTCATCACTAGTTCGAGTAGTGTATCAATAAAGATGTAAGAAAAACAAGCATACAACATGCAAAACAAAATTAAAGCAACCAAAACATAACTAGGAAAACAATAGAGAAAAGCGATAAAGAAACCGATAAAAGAAAGAAAAACGGGAAATAAAAGATTACATCGGTCAAGGAGGAAATTAAAGCGATTATATCTCTTAAACCATAATACGGAAAGCAAATAAAATAGAAATAAATATAACCGTTCGAAGGCTGAAATATGGCCCTCAGAGTTGTCCCACCTTGCTGATCCGGATCTCCATGCTAAATCTCTCGATGCAATGGCGGCAATCCAAAGAAAAGGGCTCGTTTTGTGAATTGTGTCTAGGGTATGGCAGCGATCGGTTGCATAACTGCCTAGAGATCAAAATAATCGAATATTTTTTAACTCTTTGCACATATTCAACGGTGAAAGATGAATGTTTATAAAAAAATTCAGCAGAGTAATGGTTAGATGAGAGTATTCAAGTTGGCTTTTAGCAGCGTGATGCTAAGGTAGGAAGCCGCATCGTAATAAGAGCCAAGGCTTTCTATTTATAGGAGAGGTCCTAGGTTACAAATGACCTAGGGTTTGCTTCTTATCAACCGTCCAAACAGCTGAAATAAAACTGGGCCATTCCTTAGGAGATGGAACAGGATCGGAAGATGATAAAACCGGATAGAACCAGGTTAAAAGAGAGGAGGCAGGCGCCGGCCAACCGGACACTCCTAGGGTTTTATACCCTAGTTGTGTCTCCAAGGACTCTACAAGCTCAAAAAGTAGCGTTCCACCATGCTTCGGAAGGCGGGCGCCGGCCACGACGTCGTTTAGACGAGGAAAGCTTCTAGCCTCATGTGGGCTGTCTTGTGAAGCCTAAAACGCAACACTTTGATGCTCCTAATCATGAAATGCAACGCTTCAACGTCGTCTTCAGACCTTCAACTCCTTGTCCGACTTGGACAAAAGTAGAATGTGGTATTCTGTACTTGGAATTTTCCAGGCACACATCATGGGACTCCACAATCTCTAAAGGCTCGACCTGGTTCTTGAACGGTCCGAAAGAAAAGAGGATTTGTGGACCGGCCTAAGGCAAAAGGCTATTTGAGTGGTGCTAGGGGTTCTTTGTGGTTTATCGGCTTATGTTGCACTCGATCGATCACAATCCGAAATCCAAATCCACAAATAGGACTCGGGATAATAATCATCGGGCCGGCAAAACAAATCACGTAAATAACGAGATAAAGGACAACACTTTTTTGGTGTCTACAAGAGTATGGTACATAATGGTACTTTAGCACAAGGAAGTGAATTGTGCAGCTATGCCATTTATTTGCTTGAAGACTCAATAAGGAGAGATGTTTTTATTAATTTGGGTGATGATACAAGTAGGATACAATGGTTACAATATATGTATCTCATGAAAGACAAAGCTAGTGATCATATGCTTTCATCTTCCATTTTTTTTTTTTTTTTGTCGAACTTTTATTTTTCATTTGATTGTCCCCTAGTGAATTTTTTCAAATAAATAAATTTCATAGAAGAATTCGTTAGTGATAAGAAATGTATGAACTAGGTGCATAATACTTCGAAATTATCAACTCAAATTGAACTATTTTTTATTATGTAGAATTTGGTATTATATATTTGCAATTTTTGCATCTACTTTAATTGGTTTTTATGAAATTTTCTTCTTTGTATCATGAATGTTAGGTTTATAATGGATTCTTACAAGGAATGGAAGCTTAAATTTGGATTATAACCATGTGCACAACAACTTAATATCCATGTATTATTATAAGTATATTTATAATGAAGCATGCATGACTTCTATCCTAACAGGGGAAAAATCGATGAAAGAAGTACTTAATGGCCATCTAATTTGATGTGTTAATGCCTTCAGAATGGAGCCTCACTTGTTGTTGAAGCTGTGCAAGGAACTATCATCAAAATATGGGCTAAAAGCAAGTCATAATATGTCGATTATTGAAAAAGTTTGTATTTTTTTATACACTCTTGCCATAGGTGTTTCAAATAGAGTTCTTAGCGAACGTTTCCAACGATCGGTGATAGCATTAGTGGAGCTTTTCATGAAGTTCTTAATGCAGTCTTAAATCGAAATCGTAAGTGTCTAGCACATGATATAATAAAGCCAAGGGATGCACACTTCGAAAGTATACCATCTCAAATAGCTAATGATGAGAGGTATATGCCTTATTTTAAGGTAATAATTTTGTTTAGTAGAAAATAATTGTATGAAATGTATTACATGTACATAATATATTTTACTTCGTTCATTTGAATATTTACTACAAGATTGTGTTGGATGCATAGATGGTACACATGTGGCGACATGTATTCTCGAGTCCGATCAATTACCTTATAGAGGAAGAAAAGGCATTCTTACATTCAATATTATGGATGCATGTGACTTTGACATGTGTTGCACATTTATCTCAGCTAGTTGGGAAGGTTCCGCACATGATACGCGAGTTTTTATTCATGCACTTGAAACCCCGAATGAAGTTTCCTAAGCCACCGTAAGATACGTTTGATATTATTTAAATTCATTTTCATTTATGTCGTGCGAAATAAACATTTTATGTTTGTATATTTATTTAGATAAGTACTATCCGGTAGATAAAGGATACCCCGAAGGTAATGTTACTTAGTATCTTATCCAAAGTTGAGATATCATCAATCACTATTTCAAAGGGAACCTCCTCAAACTCGCTCAAGAGGCTTTCAATGGTGCACATTCGTCCCTAAGAAGTTGTATCGAAAGATTCTTTGGAGTGTTAAAGCAAAGGTGGGAGATACTTAACAAAATGCAACAATACAGGTGTTGACACGCAAATACATATTATAGTGGCGACGTTTGCACTACATAACTATATTCGAATCAACTCACAAAGCGACCCAATTTTTCAAGTATTAGATCAACATCCAAATTTTATTCCTACTGATGAGCTTTATGAGGATATTTCTACAAGTGAAGAAAATCTTCACGTGAAGATCGAGTGAGATGAAAGATATTCGAATAGGATAGTTGTATTATTCCGGTATCGTAGGTGATGTACTCTAGTTTTGCAACATTGATTTATAATAAGCATGTTATTAATAGTAGTATGTGATCTTAAATTTTTTTTATTAAGTTAGCAAATTGTTTTATAGTATATGAAGCTAATGATTACTATTATGCTTAATATCCTTACAAAACTTAATTAGTTTAATTTTAAAATAACAATACACATCATATCCATTTAGATTCTTCAAATATATGTGACATTAAAAAATCATACCCAAACTTGTTATACAATTATGATAACAGTTAATTATTAATAGAAAATATCTAGTGTATAATTTAAGTTGACTAATATAAGGATAAAAAAATAACCAAAAAGAAATTTAAAAAAGCAAAACAAAATACATGTATTTTTTGGTCGAGTTTACATTAATCGACTATCTAAACAACTAGTTGCACCGAACAATACTAATTTAAAAACACTAGTTTCACAACTAACCACTAACCGCTAAGTATCTAACAGCTACAGCTAATAAAACAGCTTAACAACTTGTTCAACGAGATAACCACTACTAAAACAGCTTAACTTTACCGAACACAACCTAAAACATGCACCCATATTTCAAGGTTAACCACCAACAAAACATCTTAATAGCCTCTCCACAAAAATCAACATAGAAATAGGTATCATACACACCCTTCAACGTGTTTTTTTAAAGAGATAAGTACAAAATACATTAAGTAACCCTTCAACGTAATTATAGCATAGTAATTGTGTACAATTGTGTAATTAGTACAGAATGAATGATACTGAAAGTAGAAAAATGATGTTGAAATAATGCTAAATGAAACTGAACTAAATTATTTTGAATGATATTAATGTTATTACTAAACGTAGTTAATAATGTTGAATGCTAATAACTTGAAGAAAACAAAACATTAATCTATCCGCTGAAGTGAAATGATCAACTCACGGTCACGCCCACAATTTTTCAAGAGCTAAAAATGCCGTCAAGAAACCAAAAACTAACTTTGCTTAAACATTCTCGCTCTTCTATCACTTCTTTTTCCAGCATTTAATTCCTTAACTAAAATACATAATTAAAATGGATGATGAAAGAATCAATTGCCTACATTGCAAGAGGAGCTCCCAAGAGCAAAGAGGATAACTAAAACTATTTACAAACTTGAAAATGGTCATGGCGGAGAGAAAACGAACTCCTAAAAAGAATCTGTAAACTATTGGCTATTTACTATAGAACTTCTAGTCACTCTGAAATGATCGAAAATTGAGGATCCAAGAGGGTTGTCTCGTTCAAGGCCGTAGACACTCGTTTCTCAGCTTCTTTCTCGCCAATTGTCACCCTTTTAACATATTCGATCAAAACCTGGCATGAATTCGGTCAAGAGAAGGAATCGATTTTGAGGAAGAAAGGCAATGGATGATTTTGAAGTTGCATAATTTTCAATGGCAAAGTGTCTCTCCATACGTAACCCACTGCACAAAGCTATCTGAGAATTCTTCTAAAACTGAATTGCTAGCCCGAGCATATGATGTTTCTGCTTCCATCAGATCCTTTCCCTGTATGAAGTTGCCCAAACAAATGCATAAAGTTTGAAAAAACAAACAAAAAATTGAAAATCAAATCCAACCATAAACCCAAAACCCTTTAGAAGGGACCATATGTATAGAGCCTTAATAGAATTGTAGAGGAGATTACATCTCTCTGACCTAAATCCAGAAAGAAAAAAAATTGATCATATGCTACTTCACAACAAAAGTAGCGTAGTCAGTCACTTTGATCTAAAACGTACAAAGTCATCGTATGTGGACTCTCTCAACAAAGGCAAAGGGACGACCGAAAGTAAAAGCCATGAGCCATACTTTTAGATGCATTGAGAAAAAGCTAGGACATTATTCCATCCACGTCAAGCCTTAACACCCAAACCCCCTCGCACCTTCCCCAGAACAAAAAAAGAAAAGGACCAAGGTTCTGTCTAACTCTTGAACCCTTACGAAATCAACGCAAGCACTTTCATCTGTCCCTTCGTCTTTTCTGTAGTTGCCTGAAAATGTGGTACCGCCCGATTTGCAGGATGAACTTGGATATACCATACTGCCATTTAGGAGAAAATCCGATATGTTGGGATAGTCACTATTTCCATTGGAACATGGTGCGTGCACGCGCGCGCGTGTGTGTGTGTGTATGTGTATATATATATAACACCCTTGGATACATGGTGATATAAAGTGATATAACACAAATGTTGGAATGAATGAACAACCAACGTATCAGCTTAAGTACTATTCAAGCGGTTTCTTTTCATACTATACAACAAACTCCCACCATAGCTCCCGCTTTCACTAGGTTTAGGGAGATCAAGATGTACCCCTACTTATATTCCTAAAAGTAGAGAGACTGATTCAAGGGGTTTTTAACACTATGAATATAGGCATATTCACACCAATTTCATTTAGTTGAAGAACTACTCCCTGGTTTAGACAACACCTTTTTTGCAACCAGTAGACCACCGCTCAATAGGATACATTTGGATAGCAATTTTTTAGCATGCAAGCATAGAAAAAAACCACTCTTTATTTGATGCAACACAGCATATTGCTTCCTTAAGAGTTTCTCGTCATTTTTACTTTTAGATAATTTATGAAACACCTTTAAGACATCCACTGGTACCTCGTTATTCAAGTTTGAAGCTTCCTTTCAACTCCTTCAGGTGAAGGAATTATTAGAAATTAACATTATAAAATCCAGGACTCAATGCGAAACAAAGATATTCATCTTTTCACATCTCTTGGGTGCAATCTGCTTCATTATTTTGCAGTCAATTTGATATACATTGTCTCTCATTAACATGTTCGTCATTCCATAAACTTTTCCCATTTTTGGTTGCTCTCAATTGCAAAACTGTACTATTAGAAACAAAGGTTTTTTGTTTATCATGATGTTTTGAACATCATCCCAAAAGTCTTCCTTCTTAGAGTTTCAACAACCAAAGCTCCCATGTCCCTACTATTAGCATTATCATTTTTTATCAAGTCCCTTACTTTGAAAGCACAGTAGTGACAAGTTTCTCTGTACAATCAAGCAAACGCTTCAACAATGTATAATGTGATACAAATCTAATGTTTAAGTAGCTTCAACTTTGAATACCCTCCAAAGTTGACTAAGATATGAATATGATTGACGTAATATTCCACAATGTTTTCCCCTGCTTGTACTTTTCTTTCGGCCAAAAACACAATGCCAAAAGTCTTGAAAATGAGATACCAAGATAAACACGTGATGACCAAAAAATATGCTTGTCGACTTTTTCTATTTCCTTCTTTGCAACTTGACAATTTTTTGCACTATCTGTTACGATTTGCAAAACATTTGATGATCTAATATCATCAGTAGCTTTCAACAAGTAATCGAAGTAGTTTTACTGGTCTTTAGAAAAATTATTGGTATGCATGAATAGATTAAAAATTATTGGTATGCATGAACAGAAAACCTCAGTAAACTGCTTATCACTTGAATCTGATCCAAGAAAACCTAGTATACTCAAGGAGTCTCTATAGTTTCAGATGGGTAGTCCAACATTAAACATAATCCTCTAATCAATGTTTTAGCACTAATAGTCGAGGTGCTACATTCATGTGTTCAACGATATTATATTTATTGAATTAAAAAGACCCATAAAACAATTTTATTTGTTCAAAGCTCTCGAGTATATTGGATCATCAAATGTTTTGCAAATAGTAATAATACCAAAAATAGTGCCGTTTCCATCAGCGAAGTAGAAAAAGTTAATAATCATTTTTTTTTTTTGTTATTATGTGTTCGTCATAGTTGAATCTCATTTCAAAGATTTTAGTATGGTATTTCCATGGTTGAAATAAACATACAAAAAGGGTAAAAACGTTATGAAATATTACATCAGCCACACTCGATATCTTAGACACATTTAGAGAATATCCAAAGTTGGAGCTACTCAAGGTTGCAAAAACTAGATTTGCATTACATTACACATTGTTGAAGCATTTGCTTGATTACATTATACATTGTTGAAGGATTTGCTTGATTGTAGAGAGCAACTTGTCACTACTGTTTACTTATCAAAGTGGATGGACTCGATTAAAAAGAGGGGGGAATGCTTGCAGTAGGCATGTGGGGCTTTGGTCAAAACTTATTGCTCGGAACTTTAAAAAAGGACTTTGGGTATGAGGTTGAAAACATCATGAAGATCACAAAACTTTTGATTCTAGAGATTAAAATTTGTTATGAAGAGGGGCCAAAATAGGAGGAAAGATGGACAACATGTTAGGAGAGAGAAAAGATTTCATAAAAGACAATGCACATGAGATTGAATACCCAAGAATAGAGCGAACTCAACTAGATAGCTGGGAAAGACGAACATACCCATACGTTGTCTTCGTTTTACATTGAATCCTATATTATGATGTTAATTTTCTGAAAATTCCAACACATGAGAGAGTTAAGCCTCCAAACTTGGAAGATGGGGCTTTTCACTATGCTAGCATGCCAAGACATCCAAATCGATCCAATTGACTGGTTGTCTACTTATGGATAAGAAACACCCGAGCTAGCTATGGTTGCAAAGAAGTTGCCTTAACCAGTGAATAGTTGTTAGTCTTAATGACATTGGATTGCATACTCCCGCATTTATAGGGTGGGGGAAAAAATGCTTGAGTAGTGCTAAAGGCTACAGCTAATAAGTTGGTTTTCATTCATTCCAACATTTGACTGCCATCACATAATACATCTTTGCTGTTTACGGGAACATCAATCTAAAGAGTCCAATGATAGAAGAATCTATTTCAAGAATGCAGGATTTGGTGTGGAATGCAGACAATGAACATACCAGTAGTAGTTTCAGGTTGCGAGCACCACAAACTTGACAATTAAAGATGTATATGCCACTTTTTTGGAGTTTGAACATTTAAATTATATGTAATATAGCTTTATCTTGGTATGTTTAAGACATTATGAACAATACGTTTTGTTTTCTATTTTTCACTAATGACAAGTTAGATATGCTGGAGAACTTTTTAAAGTTGAAATTTTTAAGAGTTTCTCTCACTGCCTTCTGAGTTTTGAATAATAGTCACGAAGATGTATATTTGTGCATCGCACAAAAGCTCGTTCATTTCTTATCAACGATTTAGGATTTAAGATACTTGGAGTCACGAAATTTTGCACATTTAAGAATCAAGAATCAAGGGCAACTACAAAGATTCTTTTAGGCAACAAATAAGTTGTCTTCAAACTTTTCATCATTTTATTTATGTTTGTAGTTGTATAATTTTTCTTAACCCGTGAAAAGGGTTGTATGGAATGACGAACCACGTACCCAATGGACACATTGACCAACCCAACGTGCAGGATTCTCTCCTAAATTTGGCGAATGCCGTACCCAAATTCACCTCACAAACAGAAGTGTACCGTGTTTTGGGTAACTATCGTTTAGAGACATTCTGCTTTAGTCCAGTATAATCCAATGCTGAATAATTGACCACTGTGAATTCTTGAAGTTCCCTAAATGTTAGCTAAACTCAACTGAGTTGTTTTGCTAAAGACTAGCAAAATTAGTTGTGGAAGGAACTCTTCATCCCAATCTCAAATGAGTGGTCAAAAATGCTGCTATGTCTCAGAAACTACAAACAACCCCCCAAAAAAAAAGAAAGAAAAAAAGGAGTCTACAGTTGCGTGGAGAGGGTAGTTTGTGAACAGAACATTTGTTTACAAAATGCAGAAACCAACTGGTTAAATCCCCTTGGCTTCATTTTGAAATTCATTACATTCCCTTCTTTGAACCAAGTATCACCAAATACATCAGTGCCTTGTTAAGAAACAACTTTCTGGAGGGTCTTTTTTGACAAATTGTTGTTCACCTTCTGATTAAGATGCTATATTGACTCAAATGTAGGAACACTATCAGTCCAGAATTCATGGGGATTCTCAAGAGATTGATCTATGTTTAAAAAGTTCCATAGAATGATAACTATGTTTTGAGAAGGGCAAGGCACAAATTAAAGAATGATGGAATTACAAAAGCAATCAATATAAAATTCCAGCTGGAACCCCACGAATTACCAACTACTAGTAGTCTAGTACTACTTTTTCTTTAAATTAAAGGTGCTCACCTTCATTCCAGATCCATATTGACTGCTGGATGGGGTTGTTTCTCCCATTACTCCATTCATGACATTATCTGATGAGAGACCAGCAATGAGAGAATTTGCAAACACCGACCTGCAATAATTGTATAATTAAACAGAGCCTAACAATAACAGTTTTCCCCCTCATGCCTGAGGGTCACTGATTGAGCCTCACATACCACACCAGGCACAGCATGTGGAGGTCAACATATACACCAATTGTCCTCGACATGAGTATTCAAAGGTGTCGTGGCCTAGGATTTATATACAAAATTGATGTTTACCCAATTGTCCAGCAAAAAGGACAACTGAACACCCCACGTAATGAACAATTTAATTATATCCCACTCCCACAGCAAAGGGCCAACGGCATGCAGTTTTGTCATTTTTTAGGGTAGAATATCTCAAAAGGGGGAAAAAAGGAAAAGAAGGCATTAACTATTACTTTCTGCTGGGCAACCTAGAAGGGCAGTGTAGATGTCACAATATCTGTAGTAACTATTACTTCCTTGTTACTTTATCTGGAGTAATTCTTTCGTTAGAGGAACTCATTCGCTTTATTATAGAGGACCCACTTTTCTGTCCATTCCCAATTCTTCTCTGCAAACATCTCAAAAGGGGGAAAAAGGGAAAAGAAGGCATTAACTATTACTTTGTGCTTGGCAACCTGGAAGGGCAGTGTAGATGTTGGTATTTGACTTACATACCCATCAAAGACGGTGTGGGGTTCAAATCCGCCTAAGGACAATTGGGAGCTATAGATCTTCTTCCTCTTCCCACCTAATCCCTCCCCACGAAGGTGTCTTCATGAGCAATAGGGCCCTTAAATTGGCTATGTCAATACCATTTCACTGACACACACATACACCACAAAAAAAAAAAGGTTGACTGATTGTTGAAGCTTTTATGCATGTCAAACACACAGACAAGGCAAACATGAATTTGATTATGCTCATTGCCACCAGTAGGCCCAGCACCACTACTGATTTCCTGCTCTTTTCTCTTTATCAGACATTTCTACGTTTAGGGCCCACGGCGACGAACTAAAATTCAAAAGTTCAGTTCGAATTTGGACAGATTGGAGTTTCCACTATCATAATGCAAAAACTCGTTAAATTAGAGAGCCTTGATTTTTGTTAAGCCTAGGCCCTCTAGGTTCTATGATGGAGATGAGCTCAGGTGACAGTCAAAGTGCTATGCCTGAGATACGAGGATGGTCTCTAAACCAAAACAACATAAGACAAGTTAACTCAATAATATCCTTCCCTAAAACTTTGACTCTTAGATTGAAAGAAGCTTCAGCCCATTGTTTGTTTGAGCCTTGGCTCACAAGTGTATAAGCTGTTCAACTTGATAGGTAGGTATTTAGAGCCTCGGTTTTCCAGCTGTATTAAGCTTCAAATCAAGTTGTTTTAACACTTGGATCCTTTCACTTTGATATAATTGATTCTTGATCATCCTTAAAAAGTGTTCGCAGCATCTTACAGGAGTACTTTGACTTGTGATTATTTGCCAAAGAAGGCAAAGATCTAGGAGAATAGATGCTTGATGTGCAAAGGGAATTTGTCAACTGACTATCCACTGCTTCATTGTCAATTTGCAAGGGCTCTTCAGAAGTTAGCCTTTAGTTGGTTGGAAGTTTCTTGGGTTGCTTCTAACTCTGTGAGGAACCATCTCTCAGCCAGGGACTTTGATAGGAAAGCTAAACAAAAGAATGCTATGTTAATCCTAATTGCTATTTCTTAGGGTATTTGGCATGAGAGAAATAGAACTCTTCAAGGGAGTGAGATACCACTTCAGAGTATCAATGGTAGTATGATCAAGACATCTTTTAATTACTCATCCAAAAAAATGGAAGTATGATCAAGACTTTTTTTTTTTTGGGGGGGTAGGAACTTTTGCCAATTTTATTTGAATGTTGTCCGTCTCGCAGATAGGTCCCATTTTGGGCATACATACTCCTTTCGTATGTTCTATGCATCCTACCTTTAATCACGATATATAAATATACTACATATATTTTCCTTTTTGAAAAAAAGTGTTGGCAGCAGATCATGAGGGGTTGCAGGCACAGAACATGATTACAGGACATACAAAACACGTGCTGCTAGGAATGGTGATGGACCATCTAATACAGTGGGTATACCATGAAGGCAGAGCACTTTGTCACGACACTGTTCAGGGCCCACAATGGGTGCTTTGAAATATTGACAACCACCGGAGAGTTCCACTTTATAAGTTTCAAGGCTTTTTCACAATAAAGGTTAGGATATAAGATGGTTGATAATACTCCTGACAATCATCTTAGGTTTTTTAGAAGGTGAAAGACACCAGCCGAAGGACCAGGATTCACTTTGGGGTAGGAAATCCAATAAAATTGAGAGCAGGATTCACTATCAGAGCAGGAAATCCAGGACAGTGAAAATTATGACCATCACTTTGCATGGCAGTCAATCGCTCCAAGAGCCTCAGACAGATTTACATGGAACATGATTAAGATAATAGTATAGAGTCCCCAGCCAAGTCCAAAAATCACAGGAGAATGGTGAGAAGAGAGATCAAATTGTGCTAATTACAGTCAACTTCTCAACAGTCTGCTTATGCTTCTTTAAGAAGTGAGGAGGATGTAAGTGCAATCAAGCAATTTACCATAATCTGCGACGCAGATGGGGGTGTGACCATTAATCACATGAAGTAAGTTTTTACAAATGCTTTGTGCCTACTGCATAGAGCAATAAACTGTGAACATTCAACATGAATACATAGGATTTATAGATATATTGGTAAACCTGAGAAAGATACCATTAACAACACACAAAATTGTTATTAAGGATTTTTAAGGCTTATTCACACCATGTCTACAATTAGATCACCCTTCTAACACCAACATACAAACACATCACTAAAGGAGAGAGAATGAGAGATTTACCTCTCATAAGAATCCTCCTCACATGAATTTCCAGAAGAAGAAAGCCAATCCAAGTCTACAAAATTTGAGCAGTCTGATGAATCTGCACGTTCATGAATATTGACATTATCATTTTCGGCATAGTGTTCCCGTTGCACATCTCCAAACAGCTGCTTGCGAGGTATTGACTGAGTATACCTGTGGTGAAGATGGTTAGGGAAGCAAACACAGCCATGTTTACAAACTAAAATCTTAATGCTAAGACCATGAGCATAAAGCTTCAACACTGAAGCTATGAATGCGGTCAGAGAAGCTTTGGGATTTTTTACTGTTTGTTTCTTTTATCATAAATGAAGAATTAGCATATTGCTGAGTGAATGCATCAAATAAGCAAGAGTTGAGAACAATCCAAACTGCTGTCCGCATTTTTGTTTTATAATTCTTAGGGGTATTTTAACAGTCCTGTGTTTTATACTTTATCATGGGACCTCATTTCCCAAAGCATATTAATTAGCATATTTCAGAAAATGGTCCCCCAACACTCAGCTTCCCTGCTTGCAAGGTAAGGCAGCCTGCAATTGAATCTTCTCAAGTCCTGATCAGGCCTAATCCACAATAGGTGTAATATCAAAAAAATTCCAGCAAATGATATTCAAGAACACCCGCTTAAACTCCAACGTGGATAATCATATTTAAGTATAAAACTACTAATGGGGCAGCCACACCGGAATCTCACAGACTATAGCTTTTAAAGGAGTCGACTGTATTCAGACTATCCATCCAGATCTCCTACATCAAGTTTCAGGTCCTCTTTCCTGTCATTCATCCATAAGACTTTCCCACAGGAAAAGGTCAAACTGCAGTAGAGGCAGAGACCATATCAACCATGATGGAGCACTGGCCTTTTCCACTACCCGCAGTCTTTTTTACCTTGATTTACTATGGTGATTTTATTTCACATGCAAATATAAATGGACAGTGTTAGGTCCAGTGATGGAACTTGGACAACTGAGTTATTAAACTGCCTGTAATTCAACAAAGCCTATAAAGCCCAAAAACTAATAGAAGTATCCCATGAACAAGGATTCATAATTTCGAACCCAAATTAGCAATTCAACTCATCGTAGAATTGTCCCTGCCTGCCTCCTAAGTCCCAAATACAAAGGCTTAGGTAAGACCGTGCTATGGAAGAAATATGGTGAGGCAAACACCTTTAGACATGACTTTTTAAAGATTTTGGGTGAATAATTCATTTTAGAGTTTAATTTTGCCATGACTAATAATTTATTTAAGGGTAACAAAAATAATATCCAGCCCTAAATGAATTATTAATTACCCCTACACTTACTGAAAGTAACCCTAAAAGCATCTATCACACTCTGCACCAAAGAAAAAAATTATCTCACAATATCTCTTAGACGAGACAGTCTCAACTCTAGTGCAAGACTTGCTACCTTCCAGAAAGCCACCCAAAAAGAAGGGGGTAGGAACGTCATACATTAAAAGAATCCCATAATTTGAGATTGCATCCAATGAAAAACAATACACGAAATGGCCATATTCAGCATCATAGAGGACCTTCAGTAGTGACTGCCCTTCTGAATATGACAAGAAGAAGAATCTCTAGACAACCCCCCAAAAAAAAAAAAAAACAAACACACACATGCGTGCACCAGCAAAAGAGAAAGAGGGGAGGGGGAAGGGAGAACAACGACAAGAGAAAGAGGCAGCATGAAAACAGAAATAACCATAACACAGGAGAATAGAGAAGTATGATGATGAAATGGACCTGCAGTACGATGCATCACTTTCTGATGTTGATATATCAGGAGATGACTCCAACACAGACCTATCAGTAGCTTCAGAAGGATCAGGAAAAACTAAGTTTGAAAAGTTCTCTTTTCGCACATCAGGGGACGTAGGTGAGCCTCTTTCATGAAGAATGATTCCATCTGAATACCACCTTTTGAAGAGTGACCTAATAAGAATTGGGATCCATAACCAACATTTAGATTTATTTCATAGTAATTTTGTGAAATTCCTACTGGTGTTATTTTTTTCTCATTCCAATTCGCAGGACATGAAAGTTTTGAACTTCAGCAGGCATGCCTCTATTTTGGACCATGCATGATGTTCCCTTTTTGTCAAAAGAAAAAATTGGATTTGATCAAGTGGGTCCATGGTGTTAATAAAAACTCAGAAATCTTGGATTTGATTAAGTATCTGGCTAGATCAGCTGCACTTCAGCCTTGTTGGACTTGCACAGGTACCCAGTGGGATGCCAGTGTTGGGTCAAGCTACCTAGCATCTGCGTTCTCCTGGCTGTGTCAAGCCCAGGTATAACAAGGGAGGAGGGAAAAAAGGCATTAGAAGGGGAGGAGCAGGGGTGCCATGTAGTACTCTGTCAATGGACATGGTTATGCAAAGTGGCATCTTTCAATGGTTAATGATAAACTAAACAACAAAAACCACAAACACCCCTCTAAATCAAGTACTTAATTTTTAAATTAAAAGTATGAAACTCTCCATTCTGAGGCTGACTGCTGAATTGCATCTTCAATATCAATAAACTCATTACTTTGATAGATGAACCTGTCAATTTTCATCCAAAGAACCTGTCAATTTTCAACCAAAGAACCTCAATTCCGTTTTGAACCTTGTTGGTTTTCCAATTATCCCCTGTGGGTTCATTTACTTTACTATTTTCTTACATGTGTAAATTATATTTATTTTCTATTCCTTGTCATCTTACTCGCATTATTTTATCCTGTAAAGATCAAAATTACCATATTTGCAGAAGTCATAATTTAGTGTTTCATTATAGCCTCATAGGCATTTTTGTTTATCTCACTATGGTTAGAAGAGGGATACTAACTAGACTCCCAGAACCTTCATCTCCACCAAATGGAATTGGCAAAACTTTTAAAAGGCATTAAATGAATTCTCCTTTTTCTTTATTTATTTGAGAAAAGGAAATGTTAATTAAACATAAATATTTGAATGTTGGAAAAAAACTAACAGTCATAGTATTGTGCCTTGTCAGCAACAAAAGCACTTCATTCACTTGGATGAATTCGACTGTAAATTCTCCTCAAGTCAAAATATACTACAACTAGGATAGAAATTCTGTTTTGAGTAGCACTATGGCTTCTTTATTGGGATAAATAGGTTGTGGATACCACTTACCTTCCATTTGCATTTGTTTCCATTTGCCCATTTCTTCCAGAATCCCAATGCTGGTCAGAGTCTAGCTCCCATAATGCAGGCTTTCCCTGCTGTGGCTGGAAATGCCCAAGGAATCTGTGCAAAATTGTTTCAATTATGAAGGTCGTTAACATAGAAACGGAAATATTTTAAGTATCCTCTCATAATGCAGAAATTAGCAGGACTAGAAGTGCAGTAGCTTCAGCATAAACTCCATCAGCAATGAAAGATTAGTACACTAAAATTAAATCATATGTATGAGAGCCTTCAAGTATCGAAGACAAGGTAACAGAATACTACGAGGATAGATTTCCTTTACACAAGAATCATTCACAATGGGCAGAAAAAGGAACTTACACATTGATGGCATTTTGCTTCTCGGCATCCATGTACGCGTTGCTGTAATATCGTTGCAGAGTTCTGAAAAATTCCTGTGACTGCGTTGCAGCTTTGCATTGACCCCTTCTCTGAGAAAATATCTATGCCAAGAAGAAAAGGTACATAACTCAAGTTGTTTGCTTTTGTGGTTTTTCTCTTTTTTTTTTTTTTTTTGTTTTGGGGGCGGTGGGGTGGTTAAGCCAAAGACTGAAACACTTTTCAACATTGAGGACCATCGAAGAAACATCTGCACATTGAACTACCAACTCTCATATTTTGTGAGGTGAGGACAGAACAATGTGTAGAGGACTAGAAGATTGGCAGCCTGTAATACTTACCTGTCAGGGAGGCTTTCCCTTCTATTATTTTGGCCTTTTCTGGTGGGGTGGTTTGGAGGGGGAGGAGGGAGGGGAGAGTGGCATTTTCACGCTTTGCTATCCCTTATCCTAAAGGAACACATAAGACTAGGTAGCCATCCAAAATGAGTTTGCACATTCAAGGACAAACTCACAGTTTTACATCAATGGCTTCCCTACACAACCCTCATCCCCCCCAAAAAAAAAAAAAACTCACCAGCAGCAGCAAAGAAGCATTAGACAGTCAAAAATTTTCAATCTAGAGTCCCAACAAAATAATTTCTTGTAAGGCTACAAAGTGCCAATCTGAACCCCCTCCCCCACTAACACCACAAACAAAAAAAAAAAGCACACACACACAAAGCTTAGGCGAGATGCTAGGGTGAGAATTTGGACATGGATCTGGAGAGGTGGGGGAGGGAGGGAGAGTACACCAGCACACATAAATCCCTTAAGGAATAGAGATAACTTGTTGTAAGACATGTGAACAATACCTTATTATGAGCAGCAGAGCCTCCATACTGGTGTGCAAGAGTGTCTCCCATTTTTTCATAGAAACCCATTAAATCATCAGCCAGAGATGAATCAAGGTCTATCTTTGGGATATCTATAATATCTAGAGCATGAAGTTGGTGTCCTAGGGCAGCTAATCCATATGCAAATTGAGCAACATTTGTTCGATCAAGGCAATCTATGCAGTTCGTTCTCAGAACACCTTTTTGGAACATTGGCTTCTTCTCAACAAAATCTCCATTTGCTTCACTATCACCACTTCCTTTTTCTACATTATCAGCATCTTCAGAGTCAGTTTTAAGATCCTTTGGCGAAGAAGAGATGTTCGTCTCTAAACTCCTGCATCATTTGTATCCTTTAATATAAGAGTTGCCACCAGAAATCATACTATTCTAGACCCATCTCTCTAGTGTGCAGGTACAGTTTGTAATTAGATTTGCAGCACTCTGAGTCACATACAACAGACACTCGGCCAGTAGAAGTTTCACTATCACAAGAGGAAAATTTGATGCTTAAGGCATCGAGGAGAAAAAATCAAAAACATAAAAATGGTATATTACAAAGCAGGGAAAGGGATAAACAAACATAGACACAGAACTCTTGACAACTAACTTCAACCTTCAAGAAGCCACAAGAAGTAATTACTTTTCTATGACAGAAACAAATAACACCAAACAAAGCAGGAAAACCAAAAAATATTTGTCAGCAAAAAGAATTGAACATCAAAAAGCCATAGTCCAGCATTACAATCTATTTTAAGTGGCAGAGAAAATTATGCAGTAAAGACAAAAGAAATTGGAAGGCAGGTCCATAACAAGACAAAGCACAACGACATAAAAATATTCCTGACTTCTTGATAATATGCTGTGAAACTGAAAAGGAACCAGACATTGATTTATCCAGTATGTTTTTTTCCATAAATAAAACAGGATATGAATCCTGGCGGACATCAAATTAGATCAGGCCCACCTATTTTCAACACTCGCACAATTTAAATAAAGAAACTGCAAGGAATAAGCCTACTTACTTGGAGGGTGGACACCCTGAAGGATCATCAGGCCCTTGGGCTGGTATTAGTTGACAATAAAAGAAACCTGTTAGTGTCAATGCGTATGCAGCCACCTTTCCTAGAAGGAGCAATACATTTGTGGCTTTGCTGGAAGAGAGAACAAAAAGGGAAAAGGTCAGTAAATAAACTGATTAATAGGAAATCATCATAAAGTTCCAGGTTTTGAGAGGTGCATGTAAACGTGCACTCCTTCAGACTACAAAGAAGAGACGGATAGCCAGAGCAGGGAGGAAGTATCAAGAGAGAATCAGTGCTATTTTGAGGGTTATCCCTGCAATGCAAAGCACCAACAACTACCTCCGTGAATGTTTGTGTAAATCCCAATGCAGGAACTTCAAACGGTTCTCTTCAGGCAAGTCTCTATTAATACATTCGATAGCATTTGCAAACTCTGTACGTAGAATGGACTCTCGTGGCCTCTTTTCATTTGTCTGTTCAAGGTGGAAAGAAAACAAAATGAGACGCCTAACTCTTGAGCTTCATAGATCTGTTCTCAGTTCAGGTCACTCTAGAAGAAATATAAGTTAAACAGCGTACACTACAAAGTTGTATGAAGATAAAAAATATGCAAATCATACCTTTATTAAATTCAAAATGATTATCGGGTTTCCATATCTGTTGGCAAGATTTTCAAAATGGAGCCTTGTAGCTTCATAATTCTGATCTTTTTTGACACTGAAGAAACAAAGAAAGCATAAGAAACAACACATGCATTTAGAATACATGCTACAGTAAAAGGTAAAACGACGCGAAAAACAAGAACGAAACCCAATGTGATTCCCGTGGAGCCCAAATCTAGCCAATAGTTACAGTACTACCCTTCAACAAAACATAGAGGCTGATAGTTAACTCCACACTTAAAAACTAAAAATACAAGTAGTACTTCCAATAACCAACATATGAAGCCAACGAACTCCCACGCAGAGTAGCTGAGTTTAAGACCCAGCACGAGGTTTTTTTTTTTTTTTTTTTGGGGGGGTTTGCTCACCATCTCCCTCCTAGAACACCTCCACTAAAATGACCTCATGAATGTTAGAGTCCTAGAAAGGATTTCCTTAGTGGACGGCCAAGATGAAAAAGAAGTTAGGAAAAAACAGGCAATAGTATTAATTATTCCCATAAAAATTAATGCTACGTTGTTGAGGTGAAAACATACATATGATATCGGGCTTAATATTTAAGCGTGAAGTTTCCTGTGACCAAAATAGAGGAATAGAGCCACGGTTCTGTACAACTGAACTAATTTGCGCAGGGGATCCCTCAGGAACATCCTCAAACACAATCTGTTCTGTTTCAACATCATTTGCCACTCGCCCCTTCTCGTTAACTCCTCGTTTCAAATATCTGATAAATGGCAATCAAAAAATCAATGTCAAGCGACAACTTGATCTCAAGTAGCGCGAATCACACGGGCGTTAGAAGTGTTTAAATTACAAGTATTTCAAGTTAAGTTGTACTGATCAATTGAACATTCAAGCATTCAGTGTATATTTAGACATACATCCCTTCCCTCGCTCTCTCTCAGGGCAAAGGGGAGGATGAGGAATGTCAGAAGGACAAACTTTCCGGAACTATCTGCAAATTAAAGGACGCTGACATAATTTCCTCCACCAACCTTGTACCAGCATAATGACGTGAACGTCTTGCTATCAGAGTCAACTTAAAGTCCCGACCAGCTACAGAGAGTGTGGCCTGCACTAGATGGACAAAAAAGTCAAAGGAAGTCTCGAGAACATGGAAAGACGGCAAGAGCCAATGTTCAAGAATGGACAAGTACCTAAGTATTATATATAATAAGAAGAAATAAAAGAAACAATCTGCACCATTACAATTAAATATCAGACATTCAGATAGCCAAATCCGTCATATTCAGACCTCCACATTAACGAAACCCCAACTTTAAACTTAACCTATAAAAAAAAAAAATTGCCACTCACCTGCTTAAAAACCCATAAACCAATGCAACAGTCCAAGTAGTATTTTGGAGATGATTTCTAATCCCGCGTGTTAAGAATTCATTCCAGACAAACATAGTTTCATACACGACCTGTCCTGTCTGTCTATCACACAGGTTCTTTTGTAGAGTGCACATGACATGGTATGAATAGCTGAAAAAGAAGTCCTTTGTAAGATCTACCATGCACAGAAGCTTCTTATATCTGCACCATAAACGCACTGAAGATTAACAAAATAAGAACACTTTGCAGTTGGGAAAGTGTAGACAACATTTAAGAATAAAAGGAACACAACATATAGAAAAGCATATACTCCCTTTCAGATCCTTTGATATAAATGGTAGTCCACTTTTTCAAAAAATAAGCTTTTGAAGGCCTTAATAACAGAAAACAAATGTTTATAGCAACCGACGAAGGCTAAAGCAACCTCAAAATGATTTTTTTATTTGTTCCCTCTTTGCAGAGATAGTTAAGTCAGACAACTTAACAGTCAATAGCAAACAAGCTGCAACAGTTCGCTCATGCTGAGAGACCCAGTTCATTTTCCAAAAAGGAAAAGCATAAAAGATGTCGGAAGGAGCACAACAGAACAGAGTCCAAGGGTTCTACTACATGGAGCTAAAAAAGATGACATATTATCGTGTTGCATGTAGAAATTTTCCTTGATAGCACCATTCACTCTATATGAGATCATCAGAGGTATTAAACAAGTAATTGTCATTTGTAGCATGTCACTGTGAAAGGCCCCAGAGGAAGGTCATTAAAGACTTACACATTACCAGTAGCTTGTCAGATGATCATGCCTTTTATGGAAGAAATTGAAATTAACTAATAATACTCTTCATATAGAACAACATACTGACGCACAAAAATCCTCAATGAAATGTTTACTTAAATAATCCAATCCCTCATACTCATACACATCATTATGCCCTTCCTTTTCGCATTTGTACGGAATTAACCTAAATAAGTTCACATTTCTCACTATGGACAATGATTGAATGGACACATAAAAATGCCCGGCACAAATGTTGCAAAATGAGGATTGTGAAGGTAAATATTAGGGAAAACCATTGAGAGCTCATGCCAGATATTATGGTGCAGGACGTGGTATCTTGGAATTGGGACCTGAGCGATTGGAACTTAATGCTCTTAAGAAGCCACAGTAATACGAAAGAAGAAAGTGTTTGCAATCTTCTTACTTTAGTTGCTGACATTAATGTTGCGCCTCAGCCCTCAAGGCAATGATGAGAATTTTTAGCCAAGCAGGTACAAATGTTACAAAATGACATGAATGTCCGCAATCTTAAGAAGAAGTTTCTATGGGCCAAGCAGGTGTTCTATGTGCCTTGAGGAGGAAGAATCAACTGACAATCTCCTGTGTTGTTGTTAGGTCTCCTTGATTTTGGCATTTGGCTCTCTCCTTGATGGCCATTAGTTGGTTTCACCTTTGAAGGTCAAAGATGTGTTGGTGGCTTGGAGAAGGATGAAGAAGAATCCGGTTTTTAGGAGTTTGGAAGATGATTCCTTTGGCTATTTGGTAGACTACTTAGAAGGAAAAGAACCCTTTCAAGGCGAAGAGATGTCTTTCAAGATTTCAAGCTCTACTTCTAGAGAGCCTTGAATAGTTGGTGTCAAGTGCTTAAGATGGTTGAACAAATTTGATCTTTTTGGATTTTGTAGATAATATTGTGCATGAGAGCTTGACGGCATGATGCTTTTGTAATTGCCCCTTTTGTACATGGGAGAGTGGGCGACATCCCCTTGGTGCCTTTTTTAATACACCTTTTGGTTACTCATCAAAAAAAAAAAGGAAAAGAAAGGATAACTTCTCTTCTCCACTTGTGCATCGCAATACCAATGTTAGCCACCAATAATTTTGTAACTTGCAAATTCAGAACATAAAGGAGTATGCTACTACCAAGCTGTTGTGGTTCTCCTACAACAGTAGGTTGTAACATACAGCAGCATTATCTCGGCTACTGATAATAGGTTATTTCAGTTACATCCTTGGTTGGAGAAGTGCTTACAAATTTACAGCAAATAATAAGCAAGATACTTCATTAGATATTTGTCTTAGACGTCAAACTAAAACTGATGAAAATGGCATTAACGGTCAAGATTCTAGTAGTATCCACGGAATTGAGGAATCAGCCTTGGAGCCATAGGATGCCCCCTCCCCCCCAATTCATTACAAAACACATTGTGGTCATGACAGAATGAACCAATTAGTGTCCATATTGAGCTTAATTATCACTCCCTACAATGGGACATTGAATTTTTGACATAAATGTGTGAGTTATAACTCAAAAATTTATAAGTTTCAAGGCATCATGTAGAATGGAACAAAAGTAATATTTAAACCAAACTAAAGAGTATTTCCTTAATTATTCCTTGACAGAAATAATAGATTTTAAATAGTTTTGAAGTTAAAATAGGTCGATAACATTCAAGTCAATGAAAAGTAACAATAAGAGATAGAGCCATTGTTGAGTTTTTTAAAATCTCTTCGCTATGAAGTACCTGTATTCATTTCTAGAGTCCTCAATGCTAGTCCATTGTGTAGAATTTGAAAGTGGGATCATCTCACTCTTGGAGATTGCATATATTGTGTGGCCACATATTGCACCAATCTGCCTCCTCTTGGTGATTAGAAGCATATAGTAAGGCCCCAAAAATTTAATGAATCCTGAAAGAAGACAAAAGGAAATGATGAAGCTCAATTAAACTATAGAAGCTCTTGAGTTATAAAAACAGCATGAAAATTACTTACCTACTATTCCATAACAAGTGGTGACAAACTTTAGTCCACCAACAGATTTATTTCCTTCATGAATCCGTCGCAGGAGCTCAGAGCATTCACTTTCAGTATATGTAGTAGAATCCTCGCGAATGTTTAGCTCACATGGTTCTAACCGATCAATTGTTAACACTTGCCAGTATGTTCTACTCTTGTCCCTTCCTATCATATAGAATTTCTGGGGGGGCAAAAGCCAAGTGAGTCAAAAAAAAAGATACAGTAACTTCCTGGCAAGATACTACTTACAAAAAGAAATACTTATGAGTCTGAAACCACTGATTAACAGTCAGCTATAAGAAAAAAATAGCTCAAATATTATAAAGAAGACGAACAGATATAAAATTGTCAACACTCAGCAGTTCATGACGTGACATCAAAAAGTTCAAGATGCAGACTTTATAGACAGCCAAATAGAATATCACTTGCTTTTTTAGCTTTAGGAAAAAATATGCACGAGAGAAGTACTTCTTGCGCCCATCGCATGCTTCAACTGAAGGGTTGCAGTAATCTATTTCCAAAAGTGAGGTTTGCTTGACTACTTGACATAACATATTGGAAAGCTAAGTGTGAACATTGTCCTCAAACTCATTTGTAAACAACTCATACTAGTGCAAAAAGGACTGGATAAAGAGGAGCTTACCCAGGTTAATTCACTCAAAGATCAACCTAATTATCATAATTAGTAATGTCCCCCTTTTTCCATCAATAGTCCATTGCTCCATCCATCTATTAGAAAACAAAGGGCAATTTAAGTGAAGTTCTCCAATAATTTTCAATAACCTTCTCATTGGAGAGAGCATACACCTGCTAGCAGATCAGAAAGGACAGCTCTAAGCCCATGAGGTTTACTGCTATAGGATATCACCCATGTTCAACCATTAAATTACACAAGAAACTACCTTTTTATAAGTTAATTAATCAAGGAACCACTACTTGTCCCCTTATTACATATAATATCAGCTTTCCTACCTCCCATAGTCAATTTTATACATTAACTTTATAGCACTTCACAAGGAGCCAAATTATGCCTTTATACTATGAGTGATATTTGTAACATCAGGATGATATCAATAATGGCAGCTTAAAACACTAAGTAAAAAGAAAAACTATATTACATCATACTTTCGACAAAATGTAGACCTCCAGCAGTCAGTGGTACTTGTTTTGAAACACACAGCATAGAAACAAGAGGGAGTAACACACAATAATCACAACAGAAACCACAATCTACCCAAATCAACCTAGCAGCATCGTTACGCCAGAAAACCATAAAATATGCTTAAATTTTCAGACAATTCACCAGTTCAACAGAAATTACAAGTGCCATCATCAGCATTCAATTCAAACTACCAAGAACTAGCATGAAATCATACAAAGTTGAATTCCCATCTCCGAAAACTCAATTCAAATTTGCACCCAAATAAGATGTGAATTACAATTCGACAAGAACAATAGAATTCAAAGATCACTACGACCATAGAGAAGAAGAGAGAGGCGCAATACCGATCGAGTCTCATAAAGCCTGAACTTCTGCATGTAAGGGTGAGAAGGGGAGAGAGAAGGATGGAAGAGCAGGGGCTCATTTTCTGAAGGAGCCATTTCCTTGTCTCCCTATCCGGATCCCCGAGCCTCCGGGCTCGGGAAAGTCTCAGGCACGCATTCAAATTCCCCACTTCAAATTTTCAATCTCATCACCTCCCCATTCTTGAACCTGAGGTTGTTTCAAATAAAGCATCTCTTTCCTCTTATCCCCAGCTCAAATCAATAGCCCACCTCCATTCAACCAATTTTCCCCCTAAACCCAAAAAAAAAAAAATCACAATTCACACCCAGAAAGAATTTCCAGCTTTTTCAGCACTAAAACACATGTATATCTCCCTTCCCAGGTTGATTTATTGGTACCCAACTCAAGCAGCTTCAATTATATCAAAAAAAGGAATTTTGAGGGATCAAACTAGAAATATCTCTGTTTCCAACTTCTGAAACCAAAATAAATACACAAACTTCAATCAAAATGGGTACTTTGTTTTTGGGATAAATTGGAGAAACATTCAACTTTGAAGCTGATGATTGATTGATTGATTGCAAAGAGAAGAGAGAGAAAGAGAGGAGAGGTTGAGGAAGATGAGATCGGGAGAAGCGAAGGAAGACCACAACTTAGCAAATTAGCATATGCCAAAATCCCACCGAATTTTTCTTTATTTTTTCTTTTTATTTTTCCCTCACGATGACCTCTGCTACAATTAATTTACGCAAATAATAGTAATAATAATTTTCATAGCAAGATAAATAAAAATCAATCAACAAAAGGGCAGGGCAGCAGGACAGGTTTCTTGTGAGCGATCAACTCTTTATTTTTTATTTTTTATTTTTTATTTTTTAGTTTTGAGTTCCGTTGGGATTGCAATTATTGGGGAGAAGAATGAGAAGCATTTACTTTTCCTTTTTTTCTAAGTTTTTTTGACCAAGGTGGGTTGTATCTAGTGCTCACAAAAAACCGGGATTGGGGTTAAATTTGAATTGGACAAATTATTAATGTCTGAAATTTAAAGAAAACATTTTGTCTAATATCCGTTTTTTAAGTGGGATAAAATTAAAATTGAATTCGGAACAAAAATTAGAAAAAATTTAGGTCCAAATTTAAAATTCAAACAAATAATTAATAATTATACTCAAATTTTTTTAAATCAAAGAGGTTCAAATATTAATATGACGAAATTTTTGCAGTTAGTTGTACTTGAACCCATCCCATTATTAAACCTTGTTTTTTCATGTTGTCAATCAACAATTACACATGATGAGATGAGTAGACTACCTATTATCTATGACGTAACTTATATTTGCTTTCCCTAATTTGATACAATTAATAAATTAGTTACCGCGTTTTGCTTGGCTTTATTATAGTATATATATCTATGACAAATCACACTGCCTTTTCTACCAACGTAAAATATCACTCAAACTAAGGTTTCGAGCTCCATGCCAAGTACAGTAAATATAAAGAATTTTTTATGCTAATCATTTCTACTTATGGATATTACATATTAATAATTGTTTCCGGAGGAAAATTTGTGTGATTACGTAAATGATGATTCGAGAGGGAGAAAGGATTTCTTGTTTCAATTTCGAGGTGTGGCGTGATCGAATGGATTCCATGTTGAACCTACAAAAGGCGAATTCCCTAGGATGAATCCAGGGAATGCCCCTCCGACGCTCAAGTTAGTGTGATGAGCCGAATAAGCGGATCAAGGAAATCTTCCTCGATGTGCGCGTAAGGGAATTTCTTGGGATTTGCTTACGGAGTAAGGTTTTTGGGATTTAGGAGACTTTCCTAAAAGGAAAGTGTTGGGAATTGGTGATGTGAGCTTATGAACATGTGAACATGTCCCTTGAGGGTGAAGGTGGGTGAGTATTTATAGAGGATTTTGGCTGAGATAAGATAGTAATTTACCATGATTTAGGAGGAAACCTTAGCCCTAATGGGCTTTTGGGCTTTACTGGCCCCGTTGAGAGGAGGTTTGGTCGATACCTCCATTGTCCGACTGATTGGACCCAATTAGCTAGTGACATGGTGGGTGAGTTGGAACTATCCGGGAAATATCCAAATCATTTAGCCCCTCACGTTCTACTTGCACGCTTCTCGAGGTAGGCGGGTGGAATGTGGAGCTTCTACCGTTGCGCTTCGTGGCCCAAAATTTTTATAAATAGGAAGTGAATTTTAAGGAGGCTTCCACCCCTTTATTCCTTTCCTTTCTCTTGCCTTGAAGAAAATGAATTCGGAGCGCTTCTGTCGGATACGAGAAGTTAAGCCATCGCTTTAACCAAGACAAGGCTGAGCAAACGGCTATTGAGCATCGCCGACCATCCTTTGTTGCGGAGGCATTCTGCTAGCTTCTCATCGACGATACTTTAAAGCTGGGATTGATAAACGACGGTGCGAAGTATCATAGGTTGTTTCAAGCTACAATCCGTCTCGAGTGGGATATACTTGAGGCTTGGGTGGAGCGCAACCATGATCTCTTCGTCGAACTTCGAGGAACGAACCGAAGTTTTTCAGCAAGCGACGCGGTGGGAGGAGGGGCCATTTCGAGTGTTGGCTTGTTTTCTAATCCTTCCTTAGAGAGTGGCGAGTTGGTGGATGGTCCTTCTTCCCGCTCCTCTCGGGGCCGAGGAACTTGCCTTAGGCAAAGGGGAGTAGCCTCCCTACGGAGAAGAAGAGGAACCTTTCGAATAAGAAGTGAGGTCTGTTCTTTCTTTGTCCTTGTAGTGTAGTAGTAGCATTGTACTCTTTTAGCTTGAAGTTTTAGCATTTCAATTGCTTTATAACAGTAATCTTCATGCCCTTGTTTTAACGGATGAATGAATGAATGAATGAATGGAGCTTATTTTGTCACCTTTGTCTCTCTTTGCTTTTACTGTTTGGATGTTGACGCTATGTCGCGATGAAGGATTTTTACTTAGTCCCTTGGGGCTAAAAAGGAGTCTTGCGGGGAGGATGAGTTTTCCTTGGTGACCCTTGCGGGGAGGATGAGTCCTCCCATGGTTCTTCTAGGACCCTAGAGGCATTCCAGCCCTTATGTGCCTTGGATTCGGAAAATGTAAGTTTCCCCATGGTAACGTCGTTGTGGGTCTTTTACGCGATCTTTTAACTCCTGGAGGCTTGAAAGTGCATGAATGTAAGTATCTCGCTAGGGAACATCCCACGGAGAGCACGACCCCCTAACCTTAAGCTAAGAGTGCCAGTACCCATGCGGACATGGGTCTTTACACGACCTTCCAACTCTCGTAGGCTTAGAAGTGCATGATTCTTTCTAGGGAACATCCCATGGAGAGCGCGACCCCTAACTTTCTGTTAGGAGTGCAAGTGCCCATACGGACATGGGTCTTTACGTGACCTTCCAGCTCCGGAGGCTTAGAAGTGCATGATTCTTGCTAGGGAACATCCCACGCAGAGCGTGACCCCTAACCTTCGTTAGGAGTACAAGTGCCCGAGCGGATATGGGTCTTTATGCGACCTTCCAACGCCCGTAGGCTTGAAATTGCATGATCATGTTCCCTCTAAGGGGTATTCCTTTTATGGAGTTGGGAGTGCGATTTTTATCTCCCGGAGGTAAGGTCGGCAAAAAACACGTACCCGTTTAAAACCAGGTAAAACTCGCCCCATTTATAACCCAAATGTAAGACCCCGAAATTTCAGGTGCTTACCTAGTAGTGAATTATTAGAATTTTTCCGAGTCGGAATTAGGAGCCGAGAACCGAAAACGAGCATGGGTTAGCTTATTGGGCTTGTTGAGATTGAAGTTGGGCCCAATTAGAATACAAAAAGAAAGGAAATGAGAATGGGGATGGTTGGCATTTTTGGGATGAGTTGGCAATCATGAGAGCAAAGGGTAAAGGGGGTCCAATGGGAAATAGGCAAGCAAGCCCATTAGGTGTGATTAGGAGAAGAGGAGAGAGAGTAAGGCTGAGGCCGAAGAAAAGAACGGGAGGAAGAGGAGCGAGAGGAAAAACGAAAGAAGGAGAAACGAGAGGGAAGCGAGGGAAGCGAACAGAGCGAGAAAGGGAGGAAGCGTGAGAGCCAACGGCGGTGGCCACCCGAACGGCGAGGTCGCCGCCGCTGGTGGGCAAGGGAGGGCTCGGGCTTGAGAGGCCGAGCAGAGCGAAGAAGAAAAGGGGAACGAAAGGACGCGGAAGCGAGGGAAAGCGAGAGCGGGAGAGGCGCGAGAGCCGGCGGCCGGTGGTCGCCTCGAACGGCAACGACGCCACCGCCGGTGGGCGAAGGGAGAGCGGGAGCTCGAGAGGTCGAGCGGAACGAAGAAAGGGAAGAGTAGAGAGGCCGAGCGAAGCGGGACCGAAGGGGTTCCGCGGCCGGCGAGCGCGAGGAGGGAGACAAGGCCGGCGAGCAAGGGAGCAACGTCGACCGGCGATCGAGAGGGAGACGGTGGACGAAGAGGACCAGAATCAGACCAAAACAGGGAAGTCGGAGACCGGGACTGAGGCAGCGAAAGGAAGAAGCAGAGGGTCGGGGAAGAAGAAGGGTTGAGGGAGCAGGAGCTAGACTAGAAATCGAAAGGCGTAAGAGAAATCGAAACCCAATTTGAAACCTTCCATAACCGAATTCTTAGAACCTCTAAGAATTTAAGGTGAGTAATCTGAATTCATCCTCTAGAATAAAATGAATTAGGTGGATTGAACATGAATTCGAAGCATGAAATTGGAAACCCTAAGCTAATTGAAGAAATTAGAGGCCTAAATTGAAGAAACTAGAAACTCATGAATTGAAAAGCGTGTTGTGATTATGTGATGCCTAGTTCTGAATTTGTGATGTTTAAGCATTATTGAGCATGATTATTCAGAATTGGATGAGAATAGCTTGAATAGGTTTATTGAGAAAAATCGAGGAATTGAATTTCATGATTTATGTGCAGATTTTCATGAATTAAGCATGCTTTGTCTGAATTGTTGCGAAGTCATGTGTAGCTCAAATTTCCTGAAACTTTTACTGCAGCTTCGTGGCAATTTATGGGAATTTCCTGTAAAATTTCGTATGCATTGGATGAGTAGATTGGGAGATATGCTATATTAAGTGAAAATGTTCTGTTTTGGGCTAAATCGCATATAAGTGAGTATCGGAATTAAGAACTGAATTTAAGAAGTTATGTGGCTAGATTAAAAGATATTCATTGATTAAGAAAAGTTATAGAACCATTAACCACTTATACGCGATGTTACGCGAGCGTGAAAACGATGAGTTCATTGATTAGGAATCCTAGTTGGCATGTTCATGTGATTAAGTGTTTATCTTGAATTACATCGATGATGAATGACATAAGCATGCGTATATGAAATGAAGTGATTATGTTTGAGTTGAAACTTGCTTATGTGAATTGCTTGTTTTTGAAGAAGTTACGCATGAACATGTTAAGCATGAATCATATGAATTCGAGTGCATCTCTTGATTAAGTAATAAGAAAATAAGAAACATAAAGAACTAAAGAAGGGAGAAAGGATTGTGTTATTGATCTAAGACCCCACGAATTAAAGAACCCTCTCGAAGCTATGGCCATAGAAGTGTCTGTCAACCCGAAGCCACGAATTATTTTGCTTCTACGAATTATTGACGATATGCGTCCTTCGGGAAGAGAGGCCGCCTCGAGGCCACGAATTATTTTGCCTCGAGGCCACGAATTAGCCTCTCGTGAACCGAGCCCACGAATTATTTTGGCTCCAAGAACCGGGTCTTTAGAGCGGAACATAAGTCTTCTTTCCATTCGAACTAAGAAAACTTAAAAGAAGTATGATATGAAGAAACGAATGATCGTGCATATCGAACCGAGAAAGAGCGAATCGATGATTTATGAAATGCATGATTGAACTCAAGAAAAAGAATAAGAAGAAGATCGAATCCTGTCTTCATAAGAAATGAATGCAATAAGAAGCAAGATATGAATTACGTGACGAATGACTTACTTGATGAATGATTTACGTGACAAATGATTTGCTCGATGAATGATTATATGATGTCCTTACGTAGAATGACGAATGAAGCATGTTTGATTGAATTCATGAATAAATGACGTCATTATGTTTCTCGACAAGTTGGTAAGTTTAGAATCTCGCATGTCTTAAGCTTATTTGATCCGAATCGCATGTTATTAATGAATTGTGAACTTACGTGTGTTTGTTAATGAATTAATGTGCAAAGTGAAACCCGGGGTTGGGTTTGGATTATTCATCGGGCTAGTGAGCTCATGACATCACCAACATTTCAGGTACGAAGTTAAGACCGGCAGGAGTTGCCTTTGGCTTTTGGAAATAGCAAACGAATAGGAGATGTCGGGCTTACTACTTGTTTTTCTGTCTTTTGTTTAGAAAGATGTTGTAAAGACTATTGTATGTGAGCTTAAGTTTGATTATGAATGTAAAAGCCCTATGTGAATACTTCGAGCGTGTGGCTCGTTGTGTTGTGTTGTGTTCTCCGAGCGTGTGGCTCGTTGAGTTTTAGATTGTGTTTCGTGCGGGGTTAAGGCTTTAAGCCTATGGGTTTAGCCGGCTTACGAGGAAACTCTGCCGAAATTTCCAGAAAACCCTTTGAAAACCTAGAATTACGCTTCCGCCAATCTAAGAAAGGGTTAGTAACCCCAAGTTGAGACCCTAAGCGGCCTTAGGGGTTCCTCTCGGGAACCCCGGCATGTAATACTCCTAGGGTGGGTTTAGGGGTGCTACACCAAATGGGTGGCAAAATTTTGAAAAAAATGAGTATGGGGTGTGTATGGTTAAAATGGGTATGGGGCGGGTATGGGTATGGGTTTAAGCTTCACCCGCCCCATATAACATCCACAACCCGTACTCGGAACACCCGCCCGTACCTTGTAAGGCCCCAAAATTTAATTGTACCTAATTATTGCATTTTTTTTTCTGTTTCAATATTTAAGAAGCGATGAGCCGCGCATAAATATCAAAATGGAAATGAGAAACAATTAACTTAGAAAAATCAATCCATGCTTAAATATTTATAAAATGTGCAACCAATAAATAAATAATAATAATAAAAAAAAATTGTACAATGAGAAAAAAAAAATTGGGGAACAAGTGTATGGTGGAAACATTAACCAAGTGTGGAAGACAATTATGATTTGGATAAGCCCAAATCTTATGGAGGTGATGGGGATAAGATTGGGCTGCGAAGCCTAATATAAATAGGAAGGGGGTCAGGTGGGCCAAAAGCAAAGAAAAAAAACAAGCAAGGGAAGCTAAGAAAGAAAGGAATCCCAAGCCCAAAACAATTTGGCTTCGCACTCGCTCGACCACCAGCCGGCCGCTGCCGCCGCCTGCCCACCTGCCTCCAGCCGACTGCCGCCGTCCACCGGCCGCCGCCTGCCGCCGTCCGCCGGTCGCCGGATTCCGGCCAACAACCAATTGCTCTACCTCACCTTTTTTTCACAACACCTTGATTACTAAGGTAATAATTCTAAATTTTTTCTTCCAAACTAAATTTAATTATTCATAATGGAAAATAAATAGATACAAAGAAGGAAAGAATTAATACATCTATGTGTGCTGAGAAATTGAGGAAATTATTTGGAAAAAATAAAGTTAAAGAAAATATGAACATGCATATTCACGCGTATAATTCAACGATTAGTTAGTAATTTTGATAAAAAGGGGTATGAGAAAATATGTATTATATTAAAGTAAAGGGGAAAATTTCTTTGCAAACAGAAGGTTATCGGAAACGTCGAAAGTAAAGCAAATCGAAAATTTGTTCAAAGCAAACTTCCTAACCGAGGTACGTTGTTGCTTGTACCCTTCCAAAATAATTTAAATTTTAATTGTTATGAAAAGCTTTACCGTGATTGTTTTACTACGGCCTAACATTTTTGGACCCAATTAATCGTTAATCGTTAATCGTTGATCGGTTATTATTAACCGTTCATAATTGTCCGCTAGCGAGAATCAATCGTATTGGGCCCTTCCGGTAACGGGAATTTTAATCGAATCGTCTAGCCAAAGCCATGGCTATAATTGCATATAAATAGGGGTCCTAGTGTTAGCCGGAAGCTAAAACATTTACGAAACCGAAAATTTTAACCGAAAAGTCTACAAAAACGAAAACCGTGCTTTTACTTAAATGATATGTTTCAAATAAATTTTTTGAAAACGCGCGCGCTCACTGGCTCCCCAAAAGTGTTTGTTTTACGATACAAGGGTAACGTATTGAGCCAACCGCTCACTTTTAGTTTTTCCTGTTTCTTTAAATTTTGTTTTAGGGAAGGAGAAACAGACAAGGGCTAAACAGGAGAATCGGGAGTAGAGGAGTCCGACGAGAAGGGTTCGACAAGGTCGGGTAATGACTCGTTGACCGCCCCTCGGGGCATATCTCTGCTATTATGAGTTACGCTAGAATAAGTTTAAGTTTTTGGGGCATGTATGAACTCGATGATGGAAATAGAGTTATCCTATCTACTGTTTGTTTAAACATAGCTTTCATGTTATCGTTTATGTCGTACAAAAAAAAATATTATTAATTAATTGAGTGTCTTAGCCTTGTCTCTATTGTTTGGGGACGGCAGTAATGCCCCCACCTCGATTTTAATTTTCGTTAGCACGAGTCGTTGTGGTTATTAAGCAAATGTTGGTCGGTTAATTATGGATTGGAGGATGGGGCGTTACATACCTGCCCCATACCCGCCTACTTAACACCCACAACTCGCTTTACTAAATATTAAAAAAGAAAAGAAACTAAGGGCTTAATTTTAGGCTCATTTCAAAAGAAGAAGTCTTAGTATATAGGTGCCTCTTGCCTACCCCTATCTTCCCGTCTCCTTCCTCGGTGTTTTCTGTCTATTTTTGGGTTGAACGATGAGAAATATTAAATATAGTTTTAATATGAGTATCATTTAGTCTATTTGTACTGAAAAAACCCCCATACCCCGTAAAACCCGATGGGCATGGGCATGGGTATGGGTATGGGTACGCATTTTGAAAATGGGTATGGATGTGGGTAAAGGAAAACCTACGCCGTACCCCCAATTGCCAGCCCTACCCGGAGGCTAAGTTATCGCCGAGCATAATTCGAAGGATGTCCCTTTGTGGAGGTGGAAACGCGACTTGTCGGCTCTCGGAGGCTAAGTCGTTACTTGACTTCGAGAGCCGTTTGGGCTCCGAAATCATTCGTTTCGTAGTGGCAATTACAAAACGACGACCCCACCCCCGGCGCGAGCTCGAGAACTCCCGAGTCCCCTTCCCGAGCCCAACGCCCGCCACGACCCCGAATGTCCGGAAACTCTAACTCTCCAACTTTTTATTTTTATTTATTTTGTGTTGGCATATTTTCTGGGAAACATTCTCAACTAATTTTATGCGTAAAAATTTTTGAAGGGGACGAAAAAATACCGACCTTGATTTTAGGGCTGACGAATTGTAGGCTCCTTTGGATGGAAAAGATAACCCAATTCGGAGCGAAGTATGATGGCCCCGGCTCCGTTAGTTGAAACATATTGGCCGTTTTTCTCGAGAAAAATCGACCCTTTTCGATAAGCCTATGTTGACTCCGAGTTGAGCTAAAATATATCAACTCCTTAGTCCGGGCCTTCGTAGGGTGCCTCCGATTGTGCTCAAGTCGCAATTTTACGTTGGAGGTCTTTGTTAGCTTCTCGTTTGCCTCCAAGCTTGATGTCATCAAATGACGTTTAAGCGTTGAGATGTAATAACAACCGTGCGCCTCGACGGCCAAAAAATCCTCTTCGTCTTCAATTTGCGAACCATCGCTCCTTTCATTTTTGAGAAAAATGTGGGTACCCGATTGACCTTTGCTGGAATCCAAAGATAAGCAATCGTAGATTGAACCTTATAGTGTTGGGGAAGTTTCTTGCGAAACAAAAGTGTTCTTCAAGGGCATTGACCTTGTGCTTTTTCCCGTGACTTAGAGCTTAAGTGATGTCTCTTAGGGATCGTCTATGATCCTATGGGATGTTCGTTTAATGAGCCATGTACGCTCAATATTTTTTCATCCAAGAGGCCTTCTTTTGACGGGTGTATGCATCCGAAGACCATAGTCGATCTCTTCACACTTGGCGTTTACTTGTCTTATGCTTAGATCTCGCTCCGAAGCTCTCACTTTGGGGTCAAGATCTCCAACCGAGTCCATCCCTTAGGAGGAAGTATCGGAGGAGGTTGATGAGGATGCCGGAGATGGCTCCGAGGATTAGCCCCATTTTCCATGACTCTTTGTAGGATAGGAATGATTTTTGATGTCCTGCGTGCCACATGACTTGATACTCTGCTACTTTAGATTTATTTTGCTTGAACTTTTATCTTCGCGTGAACCTTACTTGATGCTTGTTGGATGCTTACTTAATGCTTACTTGCCTCGTTGTTTCTTTTTATTGTTGCCGATTTTTTCTTTCTCACCGTTTGGGTTACATGATCACCCTTCATCATCATTGGGTCTTCTTTGAGTTTTACAACTTAGCTGTCCTAGGGGATTGTATTAGCCCCTAGTGTTGCCCCCAAAATCGGCACAATGAAAAACATACAACTTAAGAAACTAGCAACGTAGCTGCCTTAGGGGTCATATTAGCCCTTACTTTTTCTTTTAACTTTGACAAAGTTAAGAAAATACAACGAAAGGAATCGAGGGCTTGGACGCTCTAGGGGTTCGTATTAGCCCCTATTCATGCGCCCAAGACTGTTTTAAAGTAAAGTGTGAGACGTAAAGATGCGGAAAGTTTGCTCATTGTATTAATATAAAAGATCGAAGTCCGTTACGGAAGGTAGGAATGTGTGCCCCCATTGAGCACTTTTGAAAAAGTTAGGTCAATCGTAGGTGATTCCTTTACAAAATCTTTGGGACTTAGGCTGGGTGGATCTTGAAAGAAAAGCCCCCATTCCGGACAATGAGCTCGAACTATTTACATAAGCACCAGCATCCCATGAGTTCGATGTCTTCGGGCGGCGCAAATTAGACCTTGTCGTGATCTTCTCGTGGTAGTGAAGCATGCCATCATAGTCCTGGAGGCTTTGGTTGGGGCTCCACGTTAGGCCTCTTACCCTTGGGATCATCATGAGTCTTCTCCTCCTCTTTTCGCTTCTCCATCAAAGGCCAAAGGCTTACGGTATAGCATTCACGTGCGGTCTTTTGGTCTCCATAGATATCGCCTACGGATCCATCATCAAGCTCATACTTCATAAGGAGAAGGTATGGAGCGACGATCGCTTTGATCCGGTTAAGGGTGGGATGTCCAATGATGACATTGTAGGCGGAAGGCACGTCGACCACCAAAAAGTTCACTTCGGCTTTACGGCCCTTAGCCTTCTCTCCAACCCCGACTGGTAGCGGATCATGCCTATGGGGTGTACCGTTTGCCCCGAATCCAATGACAGGATTGACGAGGGGAATGAGATTCCGAGGGGTATACTTCAGCTGACTTAGGCATTCCATGGGGATAATGTCTACCGAGCTCCTCGTGTCGATAAGGATCCTGCGAACTATGGCGTCCGAAATCTTCGGAGTGATGACCAAAGGATCCTCATGTGGGGAGGTCATGCCTTTCAAATCTTGTTCTCCGAAGGTCACCGTAAGCACCTTCACAAGTAGAGGCTGGCCGGTGATCGGGACCTGTTGAACGCTTCTCGGGTGAGCCTTCCAGGAAGAGGGGATCATCTCCCCGCAAAGCCCGCAGCGATGGTGGCCACATTCCTAGTAGCATCATAGTCATCATAGTGCTCATATCCCCGCCTTGAAAAACCTCCTTGTATTCATGAGTATCATTTTTGAAAAAACGATCAATTTGCCCATTATCCGCCAACTCCCTCGCGCCTTCTTTAACGAGCGACACTATGCAGATGTTAGTATCCGGTTTGCTCATAAAATTCGCAATACTTGTTGAAAGCTCGCGCTTTGCAGGAGCGGACATAGGAGGTGATTTCTTGAGCATGGGATGCCCCCGATCTCCATCAGAATACTTCGTGGGTCGATTTTGAAGCGGTGGTCCACTTCATTCCCCAGGATTTCTCTTCATTTCGAGGATTAAATTTTCCATCTCCTCCTTTCTTCTCAGCCTCCTCTCCTTTCTCTATGCGGATCTCCGTAGTCTAAATAAAGTCGGCAGCCTTTCGAAGTGCTTCAACCAAAGTGGACACCTTTTGTTCAGCGAGGGAAATTTTGAATCTTCCGCTTCTCAGTCCGTTTAGGAAGGAGGTGTAGGCAAATTCATCTTAAAGATCGAGAGATGAGGACAACCTCCCCGTGGAACCTCCGGACATAATCCTTGAGGGTCTCCCTGTTTAATCTTGGAGAGGTGGATGTTGGCCTTCTTTCAAGATGAATTGCGCAACAATTTTTTTTTTTTTACAATTTTTCAAAGAAAGAGATGCTCCTTGAGGAAAACTGTTGAACCATTTCTGCATGACCCCTTTTAGTGTGGCGGGAAAGAATCGACGGTAGTTTGCATTATCTCCATCCCGAATGTACATGTGGGACTTATAGTACGCAAGGTGATCTTCAAGATCGGTTGTGCCATTATATGGCTCAATGTTTCGAACCTTTATCTTCTTCATTCGAGGAGCATTCATAATCTTCTTCGAAAATGGTGTATTAAAGGTGGACTAAGTCGGTCATGAATCGAACCGAAAATGGGAACGGCGCGAGGCCGATGTCGCGGGACTTCCGAGTAAGGAAGGGCTCTTCCTCCTTTCGGATCAAGGAGGTGTACGCCTAACCCTCTCCGACTTCTCTGGATTCTTCGATTTGATTGCTCATGATGCCTTTCTCTTGATTGCTCGCGCTCCGGGCGACAAACCGCTCTTATCGCACCTTGGAGCATTGCAAGCTCGTTGAGAATTGTGGCTATGCGTAGCTTATCGTACGGGACTGGTGGACCTTCCGCTTCCCGGGGCCCTCGCTCCGTGTTTGAGGAAAGGGCGTCGCCACGACCCTCAAACCGGGCATAATGCCTCGCTGTGGGTGGCATAGGGGGTCGAGGTTGTGTACGAAGTGACAATCTTCTCATTAGCCCTATGAAGAGCTCTTTTGGCTTTAATAATCCCATAGGCATCACCTTCTTTGTGACACCTTGTAGGGAGGGGGCACTTGGCTGCTCGGCAGCTGGCGCGGTTGGTGCCTCGGATGGTTGTCGTTGAGGCTGCATGCGAGGACATCCCTCCCGAGAAGTGGCCCGAGGCCGACCTCCCAGGGGTTGTGCCGTACCTAAGAGTTGGGGTATACTAGAAGGGGATGATGGGCAGGCGCGATTCGTGGTGGCTTGCACTTGTTCCTGCACTTATTGTACAACGAGTAGTCTTAAGGGTCTCAATCAAGTTTTGAAGAGCCCCTAGGGTGACGTAACCCTCTCGCTGAATGTGGCGGTTGCCGATGGACCGCTGGGAAGACTCTGGGTCCTCGACTTGAGGGATGCCGCGGGATTGGCCCCCATAGGCATGGAATGATAAGGATGAGGGACAGGCGGATTAGTTGCGTCACGTGTCATCCTTGATCGTGAACGGAGTACAGTAGCAACCATAAGCTACCTCTCTCCCCATAGACAGACACCAAAATGTTTCCGGAGGAAAACTTGTGTGATTACATGGATGATAATTCGGAGGGAGAAATGATTTACTCGCTTCGGTTGCAGGGCGTGGCATGATCGGATAGATTCTATGTAACAGTTGCTAAACCCGCAAAAAGAGCGAACCCCGGGAATAGATCCTGGGAACGCCCCTCCGACGCTCAAGTTAGTGCGATGAACTGAATGAGCAGATTGAGGAAATCTTCCTCGATGTACGCAAAGGGAATTTCTTGGGATTTTCTTACCGGAGTAAGGATTTTGGGACTTGGGAGACTTTTCTAGAGAGGAAAGTGTTAGGAATTGGTGATGTGAGCTCATGAGCAAGTGAAAATGTCCACCGAAGGTGAAGGTGGGTGAGTATTTATAGAGGATTTTGACTGGGATAAGATAGTAATTTAACAAGATTTAGGAGGAAACTCCAGCTCTAATTTACCTAACCCGTTGAGATGATGTTTGAGCTGATACCTCCATTGTCCGATCGATTTGGCTCAACTAACTAGTGACGTGGTGGATGAGCTGGAACTATCCGAGAAATATACGAGATCAATAATAATAATGGGTTTTTGAGCCTCAACAATCCTAATTTTGAGAGAATTGAAATAAAATAATCTAAACTTTAAAAATAGCACTCGGTGTCCTAAATTTTAAGGGTATTTATTTTTAATGTCCCACTATTGAATTAAAGTATGTTTCACTAATATGATGACTTAATAGTGATTTATCTCATGTTGAACCCTGATTATCTATTTTTATGACAGCAACTTATACATATCACAAATCTTGTCTTGTTATCATTCCATCAAGTTAAAAACTACCTCAATTTGATAGTGGGATATTAAAAGTAAATACCTTTAAAGTCTGGATTGTTGGATACTATTTTAAAGTTTGGATTATTGGTGTCTAATACCAATACTCCGTAAGTTGGGATTATTAGTCTCCAAAAACCCTATTAATAATCTTTACTTAAAAAAAAGGGTAGCATGGCATCTAGTGCTTCATATTTTAAGAATATTCATTACCATCAGGAGTAAAACATAGTTTGACTCAACTATTTAATAGTTTTGTACCTTATTTATTACATTATGTGAATGATATTGTTTGCAAAATTTGAAAAGAAATAGCATTCTTTAAGGTTGTGGATGCAATTATATGATGATATATTTATCTGATCATGCAAAAGCAATGTTGAGAATGGGGAAAAAAATATAATATTTATAAGTAATAAATAAGCTACAATATTATTAAAATGAGTGAAAGTATATTCAAATAAGTGATAATATATATATATATCCCCAAAGTATTGCTACTTCTTACATAAAGCAATATAAATTCTGAATTGTTTTTATAAAGCTAAATCTTCTTTCATTCTTATATGACCCAAATGATTTTGTTTTTGTCTTGCATTTTTTTTGGTGACTATGTTACCAAGAGTTCAGCCCAGAAAAAATTATATTTGGGTCCATTGTGATTTGATATATTAATTTATGAAACTCATAATTTTTAATAAATAATTGTGAAACATATGAGGTTTAGTTAAATATTATGAGAGACCGATTCCAACAATAGACTTTATTTTTCGGAAAAAAACTGATGTGGCAGCTTTAAATTTAGCTGTCACGTCATCTTTTTTTACCGAAAATTAACCGAAAAATAAAGTTTGTCCTCGGAATTGATCCTTCATAATATTTAAAAAATCTCATATGTTCCATAATTATTTATCTAAAATTATAAATTTTATAAATTAATATACCAAAACTATAATTGACCCAAATGTAATTTTTTCGTTAAGCCCATGGATATTGGTAAGCATTAACACAGTTGCTATATGAACCCCTTTTTTGGTTCCCACAAGAGAGCTCTAAATTCTAGTCTTATGCCTTACAAAACTAACTGAATGTGTAGTCAAGTCTTTAGTTAAATAATCAACATACTCTATTAACTTTCTTTTTATGAAAACGTACGTATTTTTTGGCACAAAAAAAAACATATATGTTACAATCCACTACTTGCTTCTAAATAAATAGGTCTCCAATTAGGTGAATCAGACTTATTAAAAATTTAGCACACGAATTATTTTCACTAGGTCTCCTTTTTCTATGATAAAAACATTATCAAAATAACTCTCTTTTCTGTCTCTTTTTCTGAAAACAAAATCTCAATCAATATCACTAACACTTAATTAATATTGTTATTTAAACAGTGGCCTAGCCCCTTTTCTACACCAAAAAAATATTGTTATTTAAACTATAAAATAATTTTTATAAGATAATTAACATTTGAGTTACCCAAAATTCTTTACTAGAGATTTCAATATATTGAATTTGGTTTAGATTAATCCAAATTATGTCATAGTCATTTTTATTTTATATTAATTTAGCTTATTGTTTCATATGTGCCCACATATATAGAGTACCATAAATTGCTCACATATTGATTAGATGATAAATAATCGTTAAAAAATAAAAACTGAATGAACATTTCTATAATTTTAGACGATATTTAGAGAGAGTGTGTGTGTCAATCAAGTAGAGAATTTATTTATTTTAATTGTTAAAAATTAGTTGTTAGCAATTACTAGTGGTTATGAGTGGTTATGATAAAATATTAGTTGTTATAAACTATTGTGAGTAGTTACAATCAACTATTACTAGTTGTTATGAGTGGTTAGGAGCATGTTACGAGCTATTACAGACTAGTGATTAGTGGTTACTAGGGGTGTGCAAAACCAGCTAACCGCATTTTCGGTTAACCGAAATTTCGGATAGTGAAAACCCAAACCGTAACCGATCCGAATTTTTCAGTTAACCGAAATGACATTTCGGTTAACCGAATTTTCGGATCGCAAAATTTCCGATCCATAACCGATCCGAAAAGTCCGGTTAACCGGAAAAATCATATCGATTTACGGTTAACCGTTATTTGAAAAAATAAATTTACAATTATGCAAAATTAAATCCAAAAAATTTGTTTGTGGCGGAAAGTTGCAACATTAGAATTCGGGCAGCACATCGGAACCGAATAATGGTAAATTTACGGGGTTTTTCATATGGAGATTCTCACCGGAACTAAATAGTGTCATTCAACATTCAAACAACAAAACTAAATTAAAATCATTTTTTCAACATACAAACAGCACAACAAGTAGCACCAACATAGCACTAGCAGACACCGGACCAACGAGTAGCACCACCCCGCACCCGTAGCAGCAGCAGCAGCAGATCGGCAGCGACGATCGGCAGCAGAGCGGCAGCAGCACCGGTAGTAGGCAGCACCACCAGCAGCGAGCACCACCACCACCACCAACTCCATTTACCGGTCACATGTCATCCGATGCAGCCATAGATTCGTCAATAGCAATTGTCGGTTGATTCAAAATCAAGTCTTCCATACCTAAAAATGAATTTCATATAAAATTAGTTTAATATTATTCTTCAAATTAAAATTGATATAAAAAAATAATACATATGAATAATAAATGTATAATTACGGTAGGGATAAGAAAACTTACCATTCTCTAAATCCTCCAATTGAAGAAAATTCTCCTTTATTATGAGAGGGCCACGTGACTTGCGTAGCCAATCTTGAGCACAAATAAGAGCTTCTACCATTCTAGGAGTCAAAGAAGTGCGGAAGGAATCAAGTACCCGACCTCCGATGCTAAAAGCGGGCTCGGAAGCAACCGTAGAAACTGGCATAGCAAGCACATCTCGAGCCATCATAGTAAGAATAGGATATCGCTTCTTTTGATCCCTCCAAAATTGTAAAATGTCAAACCCATCATCATTTTGCTCACACTCATCACACAAATATTTGTCAAGCTCACTTTTCTTTTCACTCTCTAAGGTCCCCTTCTCTCTTTTGTATTTCATATTTAGAAGTTGATTCACATCCATCACTTTGCTAATGCAAGGAACACTAGAAACCGAAGGAGAGACACAAGTTGATGTTTCCATTTTCTTCTTTGGTTGAGGTAGACAAGATGAATAGAAATCAAACATGGACCTTAAAGTGACCTTGATCTTGAGGAACAACATGTTTGCACTCTCCTCAACATAATTGCTCCTAACAAGCTACTCAACATAGTCTAACTTGTACCTTGGGTCAAGAACTAGGGCAATGAATAACAAAATATTGATATTATCAACATTTGCCCAATACTTCTCATATTTGCCCTTCATTGCATAAGCCATGTTCCTAATGTAGTCATTCTCATTATCATAATATGTAGATATAGCTAACCCAACTCCATATATTTGAGGCATATAAGTATTACCCGTCACATAAAGACATCCAGACAACATCAAAGTTGTTTCATAAAAGATTTTCAAGAAAGGTAAGAATGCCTCAATTCTATTCCAATCATGTTGAGTAGGAGCACCCCATATTTTTTCAACTCTTTCACATATTGACCACATTTAGATTCCAAGTTACTAAATGCTTGTTTAAACTTCAAAGCACATTCAAGCATCAAATATGTGGAATTCCATCTTGTTTCAATATCTAAACAAACAAGGCCTTGGCTATCAATATTTTCCTCTTGGACACAAGCTTTAAATTTTTGAAGCCTAGCAAGAGAAGACCTTACAAATCTTACGAGCAGCACGAACTTTAACAATTGAAGAATCAAGTTCCTTTAATCCATCTTTCACAACAAGATTCAATATATGTGCAGCACATCTCATATGCAAGTACTTCCCATCCAAAATAGTACCCCCCAATGGTTAATTCTTCTTTTCAAATACTGAATGGCTACATCATTTGAGCTTGCATTATCAACAGTAATAGTCAAAATATTCTTCAATTCCCATTCAATCAAGCACTTCTTACAGACCCTCCCAATCAATTCCCAGAATGGCCAGCAATAGGACAAAAATTAATTATCCTCTTATGCATATTCCAATCATCATCAATAAAATGTGCAGTGAGACACATATAACTCAAATTTTGCCCCGAAGTCCAAGTATCGGTGGTGAAACAGACTCTTGAAGACAATTTTTGAAAGAAAGTTTTCAGCTTGTTCCTTTCATCGATAAAGAGTGCATAACAATCTCTAGTTATTGTGTGTCTTGAAGGGGAACAAATCCAGGTCGTATGAATTTGCAAAAATCACGAAAACCTTCACGTTCCACAAATATAAAAGGCAACTCATCCACAATAATCATTTTTGCAAGGGATTTTCTAGTACCATCATGATCAAATTGCCAACACCGAGGGACACTCACGGTTTGCACGAGACCCATCCTCATTGACAATGGTCTCACTATGAAAATCAATCAATTTTTGTTTCCTATCAAAGTTTGCAGGATACCTCTTACACCTAATCAAATGATTTTTCAAAGCACTAGTCCCATTTCTAGAAGAGGCTTGAATCAACCTACTACAGTATTTGCACTTCACTTGTTCTTCAACTTGAGTTTCATGAAAATGACACCAATATTCAGATTTTTCTTTTTCTTACCACTAGCTTCGGGTTGAGGTGGCTTACTTACACTTCGACTTGTCCGGTGTTTAGGCTCCTTGTTAATCTCCTTAGCTTGCACATCAACTTCTTCCTCTAGATCCTCCACTTCCATGTAAGTGCGGTCGTCATCTGTCACTTTCATCTTCAACTATGTTGACTTGAACATCATCTCGAATTCATATTACAATTGCTATTGCTAGAACTCGAAAACATTAATCCCTACACACAAAAAAAACACCAATCAGCAAACCCCAGACAAAGAAAAAAATCAAAATGTCATTATCAAAACATTAATTTTTGTTTGACAAGGTATGATTCCGATGTTCATTTCTTTACGGGTTGGTTTTTTTTTTGAGCTCTAATCCTTAATGGGTTTTTAATCTTCAATTTTATGGTATTGCTGAAGTAATCCTGCTTTAATTCATGTTATCTATTCTTAATTAGACATCGATATAACTAACTACTAATATTGCAAACAGCCTTAAGATATTTTATATTATCATCGAAGTTCCTCAAACACACACTTCGCTACAAGCATTGTCCTGCAAACAGACCTTGCATCCTTGAGTTGCCCCTCAAGGAAGGAAAATAAGAACCGGTATAGATAAGGCCACTCGGTTACGAGCCATTAACTATTATAAAAGCTATTATAAATGCTAAAATGAACATACCCTAAAATTACTTAAAAAGTAATAATTTTCTTAAAAATTATACATAGGTTTTTTGTAGCAAAGTTATTAATTGTATATAGATTTTTTAGAATACTAGATGAATTTCATTAATTGAAGGCATATAGCATCTACAATAAAAATTAAACTCAAACAAGTTCATTGAAATCTTGTATAACTCTTGTAATTGAAACTAATTGAAACTCTTATAAACACTCCTTTTCCACCCAATCAATATTCCATTATATAACCTCTAATGATGAGATCCACAAATCTTGTATAACTTTTTTTGTATAATATTCATTTGTTGTAGTTGTCTAAATTTGAAGAATTGATGCTCATTGAAAAATGATCCGACAATCAATTAACAATTCAACCACATACAAGCATAATCTCGTGGAAAAAAAAATCGTACAATTGCTCCAAAAGCGAGAGATATTACCATGGATATGGAAAGACTCTCACAAATGAAAAGAGAATAATTATTTGTATAGAAAATACTAAATAAAACATAAAAGAAAGAGAGGTTGAGGCTTTTTTAAGCAAAAAAGGGGTATTATATTAATGATTTGTCAATAAACGTATATATATCATCACTAGCCGGACTATCGATAGAGTTTGGGTTATCTTCAAGTTACACCCTTTGAATAGAGTTAATGGGCTTAAAGTTAGTTACCTCATGAGCAATGACATTAGTCCCCCCCAACCCTCTTTTTACATGAGACCAAGTAATAAAATTAAAATCGAAACAAGGTCTAGAATATCGGCAAGAATAAAACCTAAGAAATTATTTAAACGGACTTTACTAGAAAGCTTATTAATCAAAGGTAAGCCATCACTTTCCACAATCAACCTTCTATAGCCAAAGTATAGGGTCTTATGAATTGCAAACCGGCACGCTCAAGCTTCCTCCACTTCCGCTCCTCGGAAACCTTCTCCCTGTTGCACCCCTAGAGGAGTATATCCCCAAAAATTATCTCGTAGAAGAAAACCCTAACCAAAAGCGTTCTCCCCAACCATCCCGGCATCCACATTCAGCTTGACGTAACCTGGGTTCGGCGGCTTCCAAAACGTAATTGAAGGATTTTCTAGAGTGAAGGGAGAGGGGACGAAGAGGAGGCTAGGATTATTTATAATTATATATAGTTAATAATACTATCATTGAGGCAACTGCCACTATCTTGTCTATTCATGTGACAATGTGTAATATCCACCGTTATGTTTTTAGTTTCTTTAATGGCATTAAAATTTAATATCTTCAAATTGTTAAAATTTTGAAAAATTACTTGAATATTTTTCAAGGTTATGTTTGGATTGTTAAGATTTTTCTCTTAATTTAAGGAAAATTTAAAAAGAAGTTTAAGAAAATTAGCTTATGCATGAAATCTTCGTTGCCAATTAGCTTCATATCTTCTAGTCTTCAGTACTATTTTCTATATTTTAATATTTTCTATATTTTAACAAATAATTTAGTCTATCATAATAAATAAACAGTTTTATCATGTAAATGTCAAATATATTGTTAAAAATAAACTTCAAAAAATACAAAATTACAATTGTGTAGAATGTATAAATATAGTTTTTTATATCACATAATTCTTAATTAATGTTGAGAAGAACTATAAATATGAAATAAAAACAATTATAATGTATAAAATAGTCAATGAAATTAAACTACGAGGCATTAATGGAATTTCACCAAATAGCTTTGTTAGAAACAACTAGTTTCACCAAAAAATTTCCTCAAACAGTTAATACAAACGAGTTAAATTAAATAGTTAATACAAATAGCTAACAACTAACCGCTAATAGTTAACAGCTGATTGCCACCTTATGTTTTGACAAGTCATCATCAACCTCAAAGTGACACTCTTCAGCAAGCCATATTTTTGGCGCACTAACCCCACACTCTCGCAACGTACTATAATGCCCTGAAACATAAAGGAAATTACAAAGTTTATTATATTGATATTGCAACAAAAATATATTATAAACGTTATCATACTTCAAAAACGGCTAAAATACAAGTAAACTACTTTCGAGACTCTTTTTTTTTTTCCAAAACACAGAAAGGATAGAAATTAAATAAAAATATTTATTTATTATATATTTTTTGGGTGCAGATATTTATTCAGATATTTATTTATTTATCATATAAGGCTTATTCAGTTTCCAATTCATATCTCATGGCTCATCTCCTGTATATATCTAAAAATCAAAGCATATTTTAAAATTTAGCCAAAAAAAGCTCAGATAGTTTTCATAACTATCTAAAATTATCATATATATATATATATATATATATATATTCAAAGTTGAGTTGAAGTAATGTATGAGCGACACGTACGATGCCACGTAGGATATTAAATAGGTAGATTCAATGCAATTTTAATTCAATTTAATGTTGGGACTATTAACATTAGTATTAAATATAATAGACATTAAGAATCAAAAGTATATTAATCAAAATAAAAAAATAAAGAAAAGTATTTAATTATTGTTTATAATAAATTATATAATAATATATATTAATTCATTATTGTTATTTGAAAAAATAATTATTTTTTTAACTTATAATTATTTTTTATTGTTATAAATTAATTAGAAGTAATAAAATTAAAAAATAATTAAATTAATAAAATTTAATTAATACCCTTACAAAGCAAGGGTATAACCTTAGTACTAATAAACTTTAAATTCATTTCATTGTCAAGCATTTTAATTCACAAGTAATAAAACAATTGTAAACTCCTTTTCTCTCTCCTTTCTTTTTGTTTTTACTATATCAAAACTTAAAGATCTTCTATATAATATATATGTCATATCATATGTATGTTTCTACCAAGTGTTTATCTCATTATTGTTGTTTTTTCTCACATAATTAATTTTATTAAACTATCTACAAAACCTTTCACTTTCTCCTCCATCTATCTATTTATCTATGTCATGTTACTCAATTGATAGTATAAATTTGTTCTAATTTATGGCATATTTTATATTTAAAAAAAATAATCGTAAGTCTCTATACTTACAATTTATGAACCTCATCTTCTTATGGGTACAAATAAAGAAAAATAGTAGGTTTGTGTAAAATCATATCACGGACATGTTATGAGATGTATGCAAACTACTAGACAATTATTAGTCACATCAAATCTTTTGAAAAATTACTCTTAGCCAAGCTGTTAATGTAGCTAAAGTGATGATGAATCACGTCAATAAGTATGTTCTATTGAAAGTCCATTTATTCCTAATTTTTAGGATAATTTTAAGAATTTGATCCATTTATATCCTTTACTAGTTGGAATCAATGTTGTTAGAATCAAGATCCTAATTAGAATCGATTAGGGGTGGTTACAATCGGAATTGTAGAATCGGATCGAAGATCGTAAGATTCTAATATTTGTTTGTAAAAGTGAATTTTTTTTATATGAATAAAAATTGTAGCAAACATCTATAAAGATTTATAGAAATTTAATTTAACTATACTTTGTCAAATATTTTATTTCAAAAGCATACCATTGTGATAAATTTTTGAATAACATTATGCTTCAACAATTTATGAAATTTATTTAGTATCGTGGATCCGATCGGAGGATCGTAGAATCGTATTACGATCCTACCACATATTTTTGAAATAAATTAGAATCATAAGATTCTAATACATTTAAGATTCTAATGGGAGATAGAGGGTTTTAGATCGTAGAATCGTAGGATCGTAAGATCCAAATTGAGAGTTTAACAACCATGGTTGGAATCATGGATTATACGAGTTGAAAATAATAACATAATGCGTAGGTTGTTAGAAGGAGCTCTAGTAATCATGATCAACTCTGTAAACTTACGCAGATGTTGAACATTTTTTAAAAGAGCATAACTTCTTCACGGAGAAATTATAAAAATACATGAAACAAGCTGTTCCTCTTAGTACAAGCATTTGTATCCACCGAATATCGTATAGCATCCAGATTGGTGGTGGTCCATTGATTCCTTTGAAAACCCATCTCAAAGAGTTCTCTAAGCTTCAGGATTTTCCTCCAGTACCAAGAAGTTTGTGTAGTCACCTGAATGTCTCCAAAGTCCTTTGCCTTTATATATATTTCATTTATCCACTTTTCCCCAAGGCATTCTTTGTCCGAGTATAAATACCACAAATGCTTGCCAATAGCAGATTGATTCCACTTTTTATGTTCTTCACACCTAGACCTCCAACTTTTTTGATCCGTAGATAATATCCCGGTAATGGGGGAAATTTCACATAAGTTGAGGACTGTCCCCATAGAAAATTCTTGAAAATGCTTTCAATGTCCTTGATAATACTTTGAGGAAGAATAAAAATTGATGACCAATAAGTTTGAAGTGAGAACAGATCTGAATTTATGAGTTGTAGTCTACTAGCAAAAGAAAGATGTCTAGTGTGCCAAACTTTGATCCCGACGAGTGATTTTTATTTTTTGTTAACTTGTTGCAATCCGCTCTGGACCATCTCCTAGTTGTTAAAGGAATCCCAATGTATTTAACTGGGAATTCTCCAAGGCGGAACCTAGTCAACTGAAGAATTTCATCCCTCTTACCATTAGATATGCTCGTTGTGAAAATATGAGATTTGCTCTTGTTTATATGCAGCCCTATTGCTTGAGTGAAGTGGTAAAAAACTTTCAAATTTTGACGAGTGGGAGTATGAGTTTTGCAAAATATCATTAAATCATCTCGCAAAACATAGATTGACTAGCTTTATAGATTTGCATAAAGGATGAAATCTAAAAGCCTGATTTTGAGCACCATAAGCTAATATCAAAACAAAGATAAGTGGAGAGACAGGATGCCCCTGTCTTAGGCCTTTTCTTCCCTGAAAATCTCCATTATATGAGCCATTTATGTTTATAGTGTATCTATAAGTTGAGATCAAAGACATTATCTCTTTGTCTCCATCATACACAACATACCAAGTTTATTTTTCCTGTAGAAGGCTTTGACTTCTCTGTGTTTATTAGGGTTATTAAAGCCTCTTATATTCCATTAGGAGTAAGAGTTACCACCCGAGTAGGATCTTGAACAATTTCTATCACAACTTCTTCATACTATCAGCATCTAAAAGTTATTGTGAACTGGTGTGAAATTTATCTCTTGTCTGCTCAATTTGTCTCCTAATCCCAGTAGAAGTCCTAATTGATACCCATTTTTGTTCATCATTTTTGTGTTGCTGCCTCCGGCCTTCTTGTTCACTCACTTGTGATTCCATTGCACTCACTTTTGGTCTCTATTGCTAGTTTTGTAGAAGTCTCATGCTCAAACTTCTTACATTTAGCATATTGAACTGGCTTCCATTCAAATTCAACTTCAACTTCTTGTCTTATAAGGATACTATTTTCATTTGCAAAGAGAACATGCTTAGCTTTGGATTTCTCCCGAGTATTCATAGCAGCCATTATTGGTACCCCTAGGAGACTGGCAATCAAGCTTAATGATGATGCACTCTAATACTTCAAATCCAGTTTAGTGAAGCCGAACCCATATAGGCACTTGATGGACTTCCCCCTTAAAATCCTTATGCCATGGTTTAACAATAAAAGGCTTATTGTCAAAATGATATATCCCTTTTAAATCATTTCATCTCTTGTTGCCACATAATCAAATCTAACAAGCAAAACTCCATTACTAAGCATCACAATTTTATTCACTATGTGATCCTTCCATATTCTTTTAACATATCCACTCAAAATTGCAAATGGTGGAGAGGCACCAAGTACATAGCAAGCAACAGCAGATTCCCCAAACCTTATTTCCGATTCAATATCCTCCATTCCAACCGAAGTGAAACCATATCATTCTCTTTTTGGGGAGGATGTAACTAAGTTTATGTCCTGCGTTCCTCAATCTGGAGATATCAAATGATTCCCACACATATGGGACCGGATTTGGGGCTCTATTCGCATTTACTAATGATTCCATTCCATCATTGTGATTTATATGCGCAGTTTGAGTAGAAATTAATGGAACTATAGCGCTAAGGTTAGAAATAACCTCGGTTGATGGCTGTTTGATCGGAGTTTGTTGTCCTGAAGTAGGTGGTGTAGATTGATTTGTTGCTAATTTCTTTTGGCTCATTGCTAAATCCCATATTTCTTCGGTCTCCCTCGCCTTGCCATGCCTGGAGAGAGCTCTCCAGGCTAGAGAGAGAAAGAAACCCCTATTATTATTATTATTATTATTATGGAAAAAATTATTATTATTAATATTAATATTATTATTATAATAGCTTATAACCACTAATTACCACTCATAACCACTATAACAGCTCATAACAACTATAATCGCTACTTACAACAACTCATAATAGTTCATAATAACTCATAACAACTCATAACTACTATAAATATTATAACAACTAGTTTTAACAGTTGAAACGAACAAACTTTAAGAAAAAAATCATCATATATAAAATTTAAAATATCCATAAAATTATATTTATCATAAACTCATACTAATTCACAGAATTCTTAGAATCGCAATGTAAAAAATTATAAATAAAGTTAACCATCGAAAAAAATCCCGTCTTATAATATTCTCTTCTCTTCTTAAGAATGTTTTACCTAAGAATTTAAGTGAACGAATATTTAAATTTTGTCCCATCGCAATTTGTAGGCCCATTAATAAATGGGCTTTGAAAACAATAAATTTCTCAGCATCTTTAATTTCATTATTCAACGGTTCAACCCAAAAAGAATCAGATCGAATTATTGAATCGAAACAGAAGTGGGAGAGGAGAAAACGGTAAGCTCGTATCGTCTTCTTCATCCACTTCCTCTTGTCTTGTCGTAACCTTCTGGTAATCTCTCTCCTAAAGTAATCCTACTGCAAATTATTTATCTGATTTCCTCTTCTCTCTCTCTCGTCGATTATTTCTTCTGAATTTGTTCTATGGTTAGGCTGTTCTTGCGGCTCGTCAATTAATTAGGTTTGTCTTTTTCTTTCCAAAATTTGTTTTTTTAGTTGTTTTGCATGCCCAAGTTCGGACTTTTCTCGATTCATCGGATTTCGGTGATGGTTTGGGCAATTGGGTTTTTTTTTAAAATTTATTTTAGAGGAATTTTTCGGGCATGTAACTGAATTTACTGCTTAGCTAGAGATATCATCTGGCGTTTGGGTTATTGTCGAGTTAAGATTGTGTGATTAAGTATTAATTTTGTGTAAATCTGCAAATGTGAACTGCTTGATGATCACTTCTGGAATTCCCCATTTGCACCCAAGTTTGATTCCTGCCTTCTATATTTTCTGGGGTTAGTGTTTTTTGGGGGAGGGGGGTTGTTGGCCCCATAATTCATTGTGTAATTCTAATTCAAAATATTGGTTGCATTAGTTTTAACTTTTAAATCAAATTCTATGAAGGGCTAGATATTAGTTCTTTCTTATTATTATTTGCTGCTTCATTTGAGCTTTTCATGTATAGGACTAGACCAAATGTATGATAACAAAGAGTGGGTGTTTTTGGGCTTGCCTTTCATGAAGGGGGAAACTTGATGAGCTTGGACATTTTCATTTCATTCAGTCTCCCTGAACCTGAAGTTAGGGGTTTTCCCAATGAAAGTGTTGGTGTTGTATGGGCTGGCGCTTTCATGATGGAAGGTGGTAAAGCGTGATATTCTCGCTCATTTTCATTTGATTGATCATCTAGAAGTAAGGAGCTTAGCTGCTCCTTGGTGATGATGAGATAATTATATTTAAAATTACTCCATTTACAGATGCATGATTGTCGTTGCCTCGTGGCCATTAGTTCATTGCAATTGGACTTCCGTAGATTTTAATTGATAAGGAAACTATTCACCATATGATTCTCCCTGGAAACTTGCAATAACCTCAGTTTTATTTCTGATTTTATGACCTTGCTCTTTGTGTTTTGCAGCTCAACTTATCGAAATTGTCATCTGATTAGTGCTCTTATGTGGCGTAGTATATAGCTATGTCTGGGCAAAGAGTTTCATATTCTTCCCTAAGCAATTTGGGAAAGGAGGACAAAAAGGTCCACTATGAAGATGATGACTATGTTGATTCTGGGTGGGGTACACTAGAAGAAGATAGCTCTCCTTCAGGATCACGATCCTTTAGACAAGGTTCTCTGTACCCATACCCAGTTGATTCCGAAGATTGCGAAAATGGTGGTTATGATTCAAGTGAGGAGACTATCCATTATCCACAACTTAATAAACCCCCAGAAGTTAACTTGAAAAATGTGATGAACGGGATATTTGCTATATTGACTGGACGGAATAAGGGTGGAACTGATGTTCAACAGTCATCCACATCAAATGTTTCTTTCCTGGGATCTGGAAAGAATGGTGATACAGTCTTGAATTCCTCAGTGTATATACCCAGCGCACCACCTCTTCTGGAGCCAAGTGGCTTCAATTACAGTGCATTCAAAGAAGTATTAGAAGCTGAACCTCCTGAGTGGCTTCCAGATAGTTATACTATGGTCTGTATGCAGTGTACTGCCCCATTCACTGCACTTACGCGTGGGCGGCATCATTGTCGTTTTTGTGGAGGAATCTTTTGTAGAAATTGCACAAAGGGAAGATGTCTGCTTCCTGTCAAATTTAGGGAGCGGAATCCACAGAGAGTTTGTGACAGCTGCTATGACAGGCTTGACCCTTTGCAAGGAGTACTAATTAACACGATCAGCAATGCCATGCAAACAGCTAAACATGATGTGACAGATTGGACATGTGCGAGAGGGTGGTTGAATCTTCCTGTTGGCCTGTCTATGGAGCATGAGATCTACAAAGCATCTGTCACATTGAGGAGTTACAGTCAGGTAGAATATCACGCATTAAAATTGAAAATATTTATTTTGCGCTTTCAAGTGATTGAATGCATACCTTCTTATATGACATTACATTATATCTGCCAACCTTGATTACTACTATTGATGATTTCTATGAAATGATACTTTTTCATGTATTTATCGTGTTGACTGTCTGGGACAGTTCTTTTATACTTTAAAAACAGGAACTATGCAGAATGTGCTGCGCCTTTTTTTTTTTAATGTATTGGGAGATTTTTACGCAGGAACTTTGAGGATTTTCACACTGATGTACTCAATTTCGATGTTGAGATTGTTGTGTGTTACATTATATGTGCCTTTTGTACAACTGTTGAGCAGTTCTCAATTATGGTTGTGATCTCTTGAAATTTTCTAGTTTGCCTTCTTGTCTGAGATGTTTTTTTTTTCCGTTTTCTTTTCCATCTTTTTGGTGACGGGTGTTCTTAGTGAATATCTTCAATTGGCAGTGAACTTTGTCAGCTGGTCAAAGTAGAAATGCAACATCATCATCCACGTTGTCAATTTGAGAAATGAGAAATATTTCTGTTTGTATACTATTCAGTTATCCTGTGATGTGAAACCTTAGGTTGCTTCAAAATTGAAAATGAGTGTAAGGCATCACTGTAAATACACCAAAGTCAAGGTTATTTCGATGAGCTCTTCTTTCTTCAGCTGGGGAATTCAAGGTCAATTGGTTAGGTTGGGAATAATGGTTGGGCAGAATATTTCATTTTTCATCTTTAATGTGTATTGTTTTACCTTCAGCTTCTTTTTTTTTTTTTTTTTGCCTCCCTTTTCAGAGCAGTCTTATGTGCTAAAAAGCTACTCTAATGAACTAGAGTTCTGATCGGACTTTGTAATCTTGGCAGGTTGCGAGGTTGAATCCTGAGAAATCTATACCTTCAGCAGTTCTTAAAGGAGCTAGAGGCCTGGCTATTTTGACTGTTGCTAAAATGGGGGCTGTAGTTGCGTACAAGATGGGTACTGGATTGGTTGTTGCTCGAAGATTGGATGGAACATGGTCTGCTCCATCAGCAATTGCTTCAGTCGGTCTTGGTTGGGGTGCTCAGGTGAGGGCTATTTCTGGATATGTGCATTCGAGTTTTCTGTTTTGTAGTATTGCACAACAATTTTGCCTCATACTGAAGAGTCAAGAGTTTATGTTTATGCATGTGATCAGTGTGTGTGACCATAATCTAGGATTATCTATAATTTTTGTGTGTGGTATAGTTATTTCCTTTTTTGGCAAGGCCCTTTCCCTTTTGTTTTTTTTGGTTGGGGGGTTTAAAAATGCTTTATTGCGTCTTACTTTCTTTTTTTTATTGATATTTATTGTGTGGATCATACGTTGAGCTCCAAAATTAGTCCCTCCTATCCATTGACCACAGGAGGAGCACAATCTCCACCGAGTAGCGATTTCACTTATAATAGTTTGTTGACAAATTACTTGGGAGAGAAATATTTCTGGAGAAGCTCTAAATTATCATTACTCCTATGTGATCATCTTATAAGTATGTGCCATGATCGTAACTTTATAGGAATTATTGCTGTTTGGTTGTCAACTGTGCTGTTTGATGTCTGATTTTATAGTGCATCGAATAATGTCTATTTGTTCATTAATCAGGCATAGTATTGTTTTTGAATGATACTCTTACATAATCTTCTAAGGGAAGCAAATTTAATTAACTGCTCTAAGACCATGTTGTTCCACATTTCCTCAAGAAAACCAGACTAAGTAGGAATTTCTTTGGACCTTTATTAGGATCGTATTCTAGTACCTGCTTTTGTGTAATATGAGTAGGATAATATTTATTTCAAGAAAAATTTTGTAATGACATTGACATTTTATTGAATATTTCAAGGAAAAAAAAGAGCTACCGATACTGTTCACTTGTGATGTATATGCTTATGTTGTAGGTACGTTCTAAATCTGACAATCTGGTATCAAATTCTGGACCTTCTGGTTTGTGGTCCTTGTAATTGTTTTCTAGTGATAATAATCAGTACTGATTGGTTAATCAACAGATTGGGGGCGAGCTTACAGACTTCATAATTGTGCTTCATGATTCCAAAGCTGTGAAGACATTCTGCAGTCGCATGCATTTTCTCTGGGGGCTGGCTGCAGTGTTGCAGCGGGCCCTATTGGGAGAGTGCTTGAAGCTGATCTTCGTGCTGGAGATAGAGGATCTGGTGTCTGCTATTCTTATAGTTGTAGCAAAGGTATGTTATTCTTTTTCACATTCATCATCCCAGGGTTCTTATAGTTGTTTCAGCATGCAGTTGTGGATCATGCATGACTCATCTGATATAGCTTCCATATACAGCTTTCTAGGTGTTAATAAAATATGATCAGATCTTCTTGGAAATCTTTGATATAATCTCGGGACAATTCGATGTAATGTAAAGACATCTTGCTTCTTGGTGATCATTGAATGGTTTCAAAACTGCTGATTTAATTGAGCCATCGTCAATTCATTATGCCTCTATTTTTCCCTGTAGTTTTTCCCCTTTTCTCGTACATTAAGGCTCTATTTGATTCTAAGAAAATTAGATGGAAAGAAAATTTGGAGGAAAAAAGTTAGCCGGAAAAAAATGAGTGAGAAAGTACTTTTTTTCTCTAGTTTGATCCATGGAAAAGATGAAAGAAAGAAAATGAGATTGAAAATCAGGGAGACACTCTTATCTTCTTTCCACGAAGTAAAAAGAGAGCTACCTCTTATCCCCTTGCACTTACACCTTCCCTTTCTATGCCATGTGCGTCCGGGTTCAAAGCCCAATTCTCAAAATTCTCAGTAATCATCCCAATTTGATGTAGTTTATTCTAATTCCTCCAAATTGACTAAAACCGCCAAATTGATTTTGTCAAATTTCATAAATTTTAACCCAATTGTTATAATAAATTCAACCATCCTTCTATTCTCACTCTCATGATCATGATACTTACATCTTTATGATGAATCTTGAGCGTAGAAACTAGCATGAACATGCCCAAATGGTGGTAGATCAATCCGAATTTGCGATAAGGCCGGAAACTTGAAACGAAGAGACAAAAATGAAATAAAAATCTAGGTAGATTCACAATGAAAACTTCAACCAAATGAGAATTGAAGGGAAAAGCAAACAAAAGTAATGATAATTGAGGAATCGATGGAAATTTGTTTTGGGATTACAAAAGGAGAGTTGGGGTGGAGGATGGAGGAACTGAGAGAGAATGAAGAGAGAGAGAGAGAGAGAGAGAGAGATCTGGAAGAAGGAAGTGAAGACAGAAGAGGGAGCCAGTTACGCACGTCGAGCGACTCGAATGGTCAAAATATAATTTTCCCCCAACTTTCCTCTCAGTTTTTGGGAGAAAATTTTGATTGCCAAACATAATAAATTTTCCATTATGTTTTCCAGCACTTTTTTTCTTTTCCAATTTTCTTTAATCCAAACACTGAAAAGAAAGTGACTTTTCATTTTTATTTTTTTCCATGATATTTTCCAAGGTTCAAACGGACCCTAAGCAGTGACTATGTTTTGAACACATGGTTCCAGCGTGCCACATTTTGGATTCTTCCTGAAACTCACTTGTTAGTGAAAGCAAATTTGTGAATGTATTCTTTGACTCTCTGCAGTTACTTCCTCTCTTTTTATGTCAGGCTGCCTCACCTAACATATTCCCCATTTTCTTTTTAACTTAATTCTACCAATATCCCTTTCCGACTCACTTGTCAGGCCTTTATTCTCATTACTAACTTACCAACTAAGTACATTTCTACAATTGTTGGTGTTTACACTTATTAGACATTCTTGCTGGATGAGAGTGCTTGTCTATAATGTTATAGACTGCTTGTCTATAACGTTGCTTGTCTTATCTGTGAATTGTGTAGAGGCTATTTTATTTTGGACCCTAGATTAAAAACTGTGATCTGCCTTTTACTCCATTGAAAAAGGAGAATGCTGCTATAGAATCATGGCCTAGTCTATGCTTACAATAACGTATTTGCACATGTTCAATCTAGTATATGCATATTTAATCCCCACACTCTTTCTAGGCAAGACTTTGGAGTATTGGTTTGGTTTGGTTTATATTACCATATACACCAATCAATGCCAATCTTACTCCCTTACTCAATTTGTCAGTAACAATATGCATATTTAACCCTCATCCCTTTCTAGGCAAGGTTTTTACTTATTGGTTTGGTTTGGTTTATATGGTCCATATACACAATCAACGCCAGTCTTACTCCCTAAACTCAATTTGTTTGTAACTTGTAAGGCTCTTACTGCACACATCATGACCTCCTCGGACCTTGTTTCATACTTTCAGTTGGATTTATATTATGCCTCTTGACATTGTGTTTACAAATATTTAATAGCGTCAGTTTTGTCGAGTTGCAGGGGCATTTGTGGGTGTATCACTGGAAGGAAATATTGTTACAACAAGGATAGACACGAATCTTCGATTCTACGGGGATCCCTATCTGACAGCTGGTGATATTCTGCTTGGGACAGTTGAAAGACCGAAGGCTGCAGAGCCACTGTACATTGCCCTTCACGAACTCTTCTCCAAAATCCAATTATAGGCTTGGTGAAACCATACTGTATCAGTGGCTTGCGTTGATGTTTTATTGTCTTTATAGTGTAATTGTACATATTACAGTAAGTCTACAGAGCTTAATTGACATTTTACATAGATTATGGAGCCCAAAAGTCGTGATGGTCTGTATTTGAGTCTCTTACCAGTACAGTATGTATATAATTCTTATCTGTTCGTTCATTCACATCTTATCATCGATGACTTGTGGAATGAATTTTGTTTAGATAATAACTTTTATTGAAACAGAGCATTCCTAAACTTGATTTTCATAACTAACTAACCACTAAAAATCCATTTGATATACCTGTGCCCGAACTACACAAAGAAAGATATCAATTCTTAACTTACGGTCCGTTTGTTTCAACATTACGAATATTCTTAATTAGCAATTGGTGGTTATAGATAAGTGGTTGCCAGTGATTATGATAGGTATTTAGCAGTGGTTACAATTAGCAATTATCAGCGATTATCATCAATTATTAACGTTAACTGCTTAACAGTTAGTGGTTATTAATGCTTACCAATGGTTATGTTTAATAGTTAACAGTTATAAATATTGTCATAAACTCTAAAATGAATAGGCCCTCATAATATGGAAATACAATGATAGATTTTCTTGCAAAAGGTTGCTCATGAACTAGAGACTATAGTAGAAAAATTTCTCATATAATGGGCAACCTTTTTTTAATCATTTCTTTATGTACATCTACAATAGAATTCTTCATAATCTTTGATAAATTCTAGTTTTCTGGTCAATTTTATGAAGATATCATTCTTAGATTTTCATGGAAGGTCACAAAATCAATGTGAATTGGTTGGATATTTGAAGTTGTTACTTGAAGTTATAGATGAGCTCTGATGAAAAATCCCTTGGAACAAAAATATCATGGGGAAAGAAATGAGGAAAATCCTCATCCCATTGGTCAAGGGGAGAGGGCTATTTCAGTAATTTTGTGAGGGACCCTCAAAGTAGATAAGCTCCTTCAAACCGCCACCACCCATTTCAGTTGAGAACAGAGGAGTGTGTGCGCGAGAGAGAGAGACAGAGAGAGATTTCTAATGGAGTGTTGCTCATTCCAAAGAGCTCCTCTAGTAATCAGCCCAAACCCATCAAAACCCACCAAAACCTTTTTCCGGTTCTCCCTTGTTTCTCCAATATCCTACCAAAAATACCTTTCGTTCTCCTCCCCAAAACCCTCCCACTTCCATCTCCACGCCACCTTGAGGAGCCCAAGGGGGTTTGGTGCCCCCAAAAGAAGGCCAAGAAGAAGATCAAAAACCCTAAAAACCCAGAAGAAGATGATGAAGAAGAAGATTATGAGGATGATGAAGACGAAGAAGAGCAAGGTATAATCCCAGAAATAGTGACAAACAGGATGATGAGTAGAATGGCATTCTCAGTTGGGATTCCTTTATTCATAGGGCTGGCATTCTTCCCCTTCTTCTATTACTTGAAAGTTGGGTTGAAAATTGATGTGCCCACCTGGGTGCCCTTCATAGTGTCATTCTTCTTCTTTGGGTCTGCCCTTTTGGGGGTCAGTTATGGGATAGTGTCCTCCAGTTGGGACCCCATGAGAGAGGGCTCTCTATTGGGGTGGAATGAGGCTCAGAAGAATTGGCCTGTTTTCTGGCAGTCTCTTTGGGGTGGTAGAAAAAACAAGTAGATTAAATTAGTGAATGTAAAACTTTGATACTAATTCCAATTTTGATCTACTTGCTTGTTTTATTATTGTGATTGGTACCGCTTTGGTTAATGGAGATTAATACTATTTTTTACCTCGAAGTATTGTTACAAATGCTTAATTGTTGTTATCAATATCCTCATTGGGAGAAAGAAGGGGTCAAAAACGTGCAAATATTTATTTTAAATATAGATATATGAGAAAGAAGGGGTCAAAAACGTGCAAATATTTATTTTAAATATAGATATATGGATCACCTTTAGTAAACATATAACTTGATATTAATCTTGATTTTGTTTATTTATTTCTTCTTTTGAGGTGTTCAAATTGGCGTGTAAGTAAAGAAGCAATTGAGGGAAAATTATTGATGATGAAACAAATTCAGAAAGGATAGTTATTCAAAATTAAAGGTCAAGTGTTCACAAGCCAACATAGGCCAAGTGCTAGACAATAGACATATCTTAATGCAAAATTTGCCCCAATTATTTCCAGAAGTTGTAATTATTTAGCAATCTCTGGGCTTGATTAATGACGCATGAATAGCAGTTTGCTTTAGGGAAAGTGATTGAAGGTCTTTGAGAGCTTATTAGATGATTAAGTTCATCGATTTTTCAGAAATTGGGGTTACTAATTGCAACAATTTCTCAGATGAATGACTTGCCGAATTGCCATTTGATCTCAAATAAGAAGAATTTAGCAGTGACTTTGCAAACTGGAAAGAACATATAGTAAACACTCAAGACTCAAAATTGAAGGGACCTTGGTGTTACTAAGAGTTCATCCTACGAGGAAAAGTAACTCTACTATTCAAGGATAAAGTTATGTGCACTGAACTCTTTTAAATTGTAAATTTAGGTGGGCAAGATGGTAAGACAGGTAGCTAACCATTCAATTAGCACCTCTTTGGTATTATGAGATATTGGTAGGACTTGTTCAATTTGTATGTATAAGCTAATATTGGATGATGACAACCTTTGTTACAAAAACTGGAAATACCCATCAAGTCCGGTTGACTCAGGGAACTTGGTCGACCCATTGAAACCGTGGTCCAACCAAAAATTCCTTTCTTCTCTCATCTACTTTCTTTTACTAGTCTTCACTTGTCTGCATTTATAACTGGTCCAAGTGTGGCAGGCCATGATTAGTTTTAATAGAGAGGGTTTAAGGGAGATGGGAGGTGGGAGCTATGTTGAAAGAACCGATCCGGTGATATACTTTGTCAACAAAGTGGGCCAATGGTTCGACCTGGTCGGACCGTTTAGCTTCGGATTAGACCAGGTTGACCCGTTTGATGGTTGAAGCGGGTTAAACCAGGTCAAACTCGATACATATTTAACTTAAAAAGTTAGTTTTAACCCATATTTATAAAAAGAATTATGGGTCTTATCTAAAAAGTCCATACAAACCCTAATATTTTTACTCTTTTTATCTCTTTGACAAAAAAACCCTAATTGTTTTTAAACCACTCCTCATTTCTACGACCTCCACGCCTTTGCTCTCTCCCTCTCCCTCTCTCTTTCTCCGCCCTCATTTCTACAACCTCTCTCTCTCTCCCCCTCTCCTCTACATCAACCACTCTCTCTCTATTTCTCCTCTAACTCTCTCTTTCTCTCTCTCTCCTCTAAAGTAGCTACACTCTCTCTCTCTCCTCTAGAGCGACCATTGTTGATGAGGAAAAGAGAGCACCTATGTTAAGAGACAAAGCTAATTGAGAGAGTGGCGGATACAATCTTGACCGTCTTGACCAAAGACCGGCCCATGAGAGGAGAGGGTAGGCGGACGAGCACCAACGGCCGGCCGGCCGACCACTTGCTAGAGAGAGTGTAAGGAGAAACAGGGCGAGAGGCAAATGGCTCGGTGAGGAGAGAGAGAGAGGCGGACAAAGGATGCTTTAAAGCTACAAAATCACAATCCAACCAAGGTCAAAGCGGGTCACATGATTTGACCGGGTCGACGAGGTTCGGGTTGGGTTTTTTCTGTTCAATTGTTTGAACGAGTCAATATATTAACTTGTCCGTTAAAGAGACCGGTTTCCAATTTGACCGGCCGGTCCGATTCTCTTAACACAGGGTGAGAAAGGAGCCGAGGAATGTGACTAGTTTTCAGCAGATGTAGATCGATGAACTAATGATGAATTTGATGCGGAGAAAAAGATGGGCATTGAGGAGCTATGTTGAGAGAACCGGCCCGGTGATCGACTCGGTCAGCAAAGTGGGTTAATGATTCAACTGGTCGGACCATTTAGCTCAAATTAGACTAGTTGACACTCGTTGATGGTCGAACCAGGTTAAACCAGATCAAACTCGATATATATTTAAGTTAAAAAAATCAACTTTAACCCATATTTATAAAAAGAATTGTTGGCCTTATCTAAAAAGTTCATACAAACCTTAATATTTTTAGCCGTTTTATATCTTTGAAAAAAAACCCTAATTGTTTTTAACCCCCTCGTTTCTACAACATGCACACCTCTGCTATTTCTCTCTCTTCTCCCTCATTTCCACATCAACCACTCTCTCTCTATCTTTTGTCTAACTCTCTCTCTCTCTTATAAAGTAGTCATTCTCTCTCTATCTTCTAAAGCAACCGTTGCTAATGAGGAAAGGAGAAGGCCTATGTTAAAAGACAAACCTAATTAAGGGAGTAGCAGATACCATCATGACCACCTTGACCAAAGCCCAGCCCAGGAGAGGAGAGGGCAGGGAGACGAGCACCAACGGTCGGCCGCCCGGCCACCGGTTAGAGAGAGTATGAGGAGCAACTAGCGGATGAGAGGCGGATGGCTCGGTGAGGGAGAGAGAGAGAAAGGCGGACAAAGGATGCTTTAAAGCTGCAAAATCACGGTGCGGTCGCGGTCAAAGAAGGTCACATGATTTGACCGGGTCGATTGGTTCGAGCCGGGTTTTTCCGGTTCAATTGTCCGAACGAGTCGATATATTAACCATCTGTAAAGAGACAGACGTCGGTCTCGATTCTCTTAACACAGTTAATGAGGGAAAGAAATGGGGTGGAGGGGGTGAGGGCCCTCAAGTCACATGGAGAAATGAGGGTTATGGTTAGATGAGTTACGGTTTTGTTTATTTATTTAATTAAAGGTTAAAGGTAAAATATTATTTTATGGCTAAAATTTTGGGTAGAAAATGTTAAATGAGCTTTAGTTTCTTTTAATAATTCGTATGATAAAAATTTTTTCTATATTTTGATTTTTATTTTGTGAAATATAAAATTCAAACCTTTATTTATTTGAGATTTTATATAATATTTTTCTCATGTCATATTGATGTTTGTGAAAAAAAATTAGAAAAAATATGGAGAAAAATTATCTAAAGCTTTAACAAATCATGTCAATCTAATATGGTTTAATGATAAATTAGGTCAACCCGAATTAAACGGTCCGACCGATTAACACGTTAACCTTCTTTCTCGACTGGGTTCACGACCAGTTCGGTTCTCTTAAGATACATGACATCCACTTCAACAAAAAACTTCTTTTTGACATTTTGGGAGGAAGATTTGCTTCAATACATATTATAAAGACTTCTTTAATGCAATAGCCAACAAATCACAAGACGTACGCATTGACTATACACAGTTTCCTAGTTTCCTTTTCTCGCGTAGATTACAATTTTTTCTATTGGTCTCTTTAGCCCCTTTTTTTAAAAAAAAAAAAAAAAGAAGGTACTGAAACTTTCCATATTTAAGTGAGCAACGAGCCAATGAAGCCAAAGTTGGCAAGGGAAAATGGCTATAGGCCCATAAAAAGTTGCCTAGAGAAAGCAGAATTTGAAGAGCATCTCAAATGTACTCAAGGCCACAGCTACAAACATTTGTTTTAGAGCTTGACTGACCGGGAGAAAGAGCAGGGTGGGGGTGAGAGCACGAAAAACATCCCCGAATGCCTCTGGGGGAATTTAAACTCGCATTCCCTGTGTGTAAGTGGAGTTGAATTCCACCAACCCATTCTTGCAACGTTTGGGGCTTAGTTTAGTTGTTTATATGCTCGAGAAAAGTAGCAAAATTCTAACAGCACATATCTTCTATTTACTAAAAAGATACACGTAAGGCAAGCATATCAAGTTGCCAAAGTGTACAAGGAATATTAGTTAGATATGCTCAACAAAAGCTTAGACTGCCCTTCGAGATCATATATGAGGTCCCTACACGACTCACTCACTCCTTCAATCTTCAGAAACAGCACTTCCATCCTCCAACTGCCTCTGCTTTTGTTGTTCCTCTGAAAAAAGTGGAGATCGTTAAGCAAACTTATACAAACGCAACAAATTTTCTTATGAATTTAAGGATTGCAATATGTTTATATTTGACTAAAAAAGTGTAGGAGCAACAAAAAACCAAACTGTGTACAGACCCCCAAAAAATGATAATTCAGCAAGCCGGACTCAGGAAAAATCTATACTAGAGGTTATACCACCCACAAACCCCAAAATACAACTGTTCTATTCCCAAAAACCTTAGTAGAGTTATATCACAGACAATTCAGTCATTCACTGTAGTAAAATAAAATTGATTTAGGCTGTTGGAACCAGTGTCCTCAGCAACTGTTAGCCCAAAAATTATTCAAGATTTTAATTTTTCATGTAGCCCAAAATCATAAGAAGCGCGAAATTGGACTGCGTTGTATAAAATTCATTGATCTGCCACTAGTGCCTCTATGATGTTTAAGCTTATGTATCTTTAACTCTGTTAAGTAGCTGGAATCACAGGTAGCCTTGCTTTCTCTCTCCTCTTTTTCTGTTTTTTTTTTTTTTTTGGGGGAGTGGGGTTGTATTTATAAGAACAAGTTAAGGTCAGGCACTAGAGTGAGCAAATAAGACTCTTTAGGTGAGTATGCATCAGATTTAGAAGGGTCAAAATTGTCTCTCACCTCAACTTGACCTGTCTTATAAACTGACCTTGTGCATAACTGGGTATCATGTCTTTTTACAAACTTGCCCTTTTACCCGACAGGTTGAGAACAAGCAACCTAAAGCTAAACTAAAGTCCTATAGTACAATGGTTATCAAGGCCACTTATGGGTTATCCACCACCACATCCCAGGATCAAATCTTTCCCAACCTGTACAAGTTCTCCCTGGTTCAAGGAAAATTTGCAGGTGGTAAATAGGCCCTGTATATTCTCAAGGCCAGGCCTCCAAAAAAACCCTGACAAGAGCAATGGGTGGATTTACCTTACCCAAATACCCCAAAAATCTTGTTTATCTGCTTCATCAATTTACCTGCACATAATCTTTAAAAAGAAAAAACAAACTGCCGGTTTTACCTACACGACTTCCGAGCTTGAAAGAAATAAACAAAGACATAATTTTTGCTTTTCTAAATATATATTTAAGTGAACGAGCAGGTCATTTTGAGGTGAAATGTTCCACCTTTATCTAACTCAGCCAGTTAATCAAGTTGTCATGTTAACCCATTTAATCAAATTGGTCGAAACTATCGACCCAAACCCAGTTTATTATGTATCCGTTGCGCTATGCAACCGTGTTATGACGCCTTTGGCCAACTCCCTAGTTGCTATGGAGTTTAGCATAGCATAGATGCACAATCCCTATGTGGATGCCATCATAACAGATAACGCATTGGAGCCCATACCTGCAAAACTTTCCCGTGACAGACTAAAATAAAGTTATTTTAGTACATCCAACAAGTCATTAATGGGTGACTGTGCTCGTCACTCTCATAATGAAGGCTTATACATAGTTTTCCGGATTTCAGAAAAATGTCTCGAATTTTCTGAAATGCTTTCAAAAGCTACGTTCTCTTCCTACTACTACCCCCTCAAACTATCTGTGAGTTTTAATATCCATTCTGAGAGAGTTTACAAGTTCGATGCTACCGTAACGCATGTTTTGTGTGGTTCTGATATCATGCTTCAAGATGGCAACAAAGAAGGCATTATACTCACTAAAAGGTTCAAAAAGGATATTTAAGTCATCCTAAGAGGTTTCTGAAGGACAACAGCTCTTGGTAACCCTAAATGAAGGCTATTATTTACAGTTTAGGGAAGCTTTTGAGAAACAACCAAGAAGATGTCAGATGACGAGTACAAGCTCCCCTTCACTATGTTCTACAATAGTAAACATTCAGAGGGTAATAATACCCTTTTTGTCACATTCTGCAATCATGTTTCAACATCATTGAGATGGTGGTGGCATGGTGCCAATTAGGTCATTACAGTCATTAAATTTCTTCCTGGAAACATCCCAAGAGATCTCAAAGGAAGAATGGTCAGAATCTACGGCCCCCAATATGAAGGCTAGTATACACAACTTCCAGGATTTTGGGAAAAATCCTTAGAAAAGTTGTCATATGATGGATATATTTCACACCATTCTAGGTCACTAGACTATATTGCAATTTGCGCACCACCGTCATCTCTTTTGTCATCAAGTTGGAAACATGTTTTAAACATACTCAAAGATTCCCGAGGAACAATAGATCATCTTGCAACCCCATTTTAGGATAAACAACTCTCTGGATATAATAACAAAAAAATGTCTAAATAGTGCGTCTAGTGATGACGATATACTCCTATTAACATATAAGAAAGTTCTATAGTATCTTCAGTCCATTCTATACAGTTTAGACAGCATATATACTAATACCACCATAATCCCCTTTTTGCCATTTCACTACTAATGAAGTTATTATGGTTTCAGGGTGTTTGAAGACACTATCAGATAGTGTAGAGTCTTCTTATACCAACGTAATGTCATTGTTGGATATTTTTGAATCAAAGTTTCAAAATCTAATGAAGCCGTTGTACTCATCAAAATTGTTTAGATAATACTTAAGATATCCTCAGTAATTAAAGAAATAGAATGCTTAGAGCCACTAGGTAGCTCCTAATGAATCCCCGTATCCAAAAAAACATTGCAAAAATTCTCAGTTAAAACCAAGTCAGCACTCTGTACACCATCCAATGCAGCTACAGCCTCATAATGCCCATCCTTCAATGCTTACGCTTCGAAGGATGCTAATGGTTAGCTATGCAGAAGTTTCTACGCAGATCACCACATTGTTCATAAACTTCGATGCTAAAGACCGTAGATAATGAAGATTAAACAGCCATATCAGGTAAAGTCTGTTGGACTATCTTCTCCCCACCTGGTGGTAACAGACTAAGACTATTAGCAGCAAACTGCTAGACAACTTGCCACGACAAACTAAGTTTAACCAACACAAGGGAGTGAAATAGGGTGAATGGATAGTTGTTTGGGTCACGGTACCAATTCAGGTACATAATATACCACCTCATGAAGAATCCAGCACATGGGATATTTAGCGCACCCTTTGGGTATGTGGTTCGATGTACCATCCCATTGTTACCAGGGTTGCCATTCGCTCTGATTGGTATGGGAACATGGGACGCTACTTTCAAGGAATAGACATGGTTCCATTATATGACAATCAATTTTTCTAAAAAAAAAAAATTAAGGCAGATATATGTTTTAGGACACTAAGTTCATTAAAAATGATCTTAATTTCCCTACAATATGTTCTTTTTTTTTTTTAATGAATGAGCATCTTGCCTAAACTTTTGCGTAAGATTGGTTAACAAAAATATGAATCAAATCCATCAACAAAAAAGCAGCATTGATTTATAAAGCAATAAACATATAACCAAATATCAAAATCAAATTACCAGACAATCATACGAAAATAAAGCAATTAAAGTTCCATGTCCAAATCCAAAAGTACAAACATGTCAATTAGCTCAACAAAAAAGGAAAACATCAAGAACATGAAATAAAATGGTCTCGTGCCCTCAGGTAAGTACTTTGTAGCCATTCAGTCTGTCCCATCCTCTTAGAAGTGTTCGTTGATGCTTTTCTTTGATTCATCCTCCCACCTCACTATAGAATCAACTAGATAAGGGCTCTCTAGATTAATATCCCATTTCCTTCTCGGCCCCTAGGCTAGGTGAATCGACACTAAATCCAGATATTTGAGTGAATGAAAAATTTGGTCTGTCAGCCCTTGTCGAATTTAATATGTTCCTTTGACGTTATGGATGCACAAATAGGTACTCCATATTCTCTCAGATGAAGACCTACAAATTGGCTTAGAAAAGACCTTTTTGGCCACATCTGCCTAACATCTACGTGTAGATCACCAAGAAAAAGGCCTTATGGTCACAACACAATTTCTAGTAGCAAGTGACCTCGAAATTCCCTTTTGCACTTGAAACGCTAACATATGTTGGCTAGAAATCTTCACTCCGTTTCATTATAGCCAATTCTATCAAAAGCTTCAAACACCTCTTTGACAACTTCCTTGTCCGAATTGGGTGGACACCGTGGGAATGAGGATGCCACGGGAATGAAAAGATAGCCATTATCATAATTATGATGGTTAAGTGCAACCCAATAGAGGGAATATTAATTTTTTCACGCGGCTAACATCATCTCTTCCATTTTTGGGATAGTGACTAGCATACTTATTATTATGCACGACATCCTTAGTCTCTCCCATAATGCAATCCATCTTTTCTAGATCTAACAAAAATAACCCGAAACCGAGCTGACTAGACCCATACCGAAACCGAAACCGAAGTTGACCCAACCCAACTTGAATTAAACCTTTTATTCTTTGCAAGACAAGCTTATTGGACCAAGAATAGAGTGCCCTGAAGTATGAAAGTGACCCAACTCGAATCTTGGTAACATGAAGATGGCACGACCTATTTGCCAACTCTAATCTTTTCATAAATATCTCCCATTTTTTTGCCCTTCTCCATCAACAAAATTTATTATTAAGACGATTGGCTTTTGTTACAGCCTAATAATTTATCATCTTCTTCCCCAAATTTTTCATTGGCTATAATTTTTGTGACTTGTGCTTCTATAATAAGAGTGTTTTCATCACCACTCTTCACCCAATCTTTCCGGGCTCTAAGAACAATTGTTGTAGCTTGTGCCTCCCTACATAAGGTCGACATTTTCAATACCAAATAATGTGATGCGAATAAGATTTTAGCTACCTTTAATAAATCCAGGCACAATTAGGTTCTAAATATTGCATGGGTAAGAGCGTGATTCAAATAATACTTCACTATTTGTTTGCCCCTCTTGTATGTGTTGAGGTGTGTTGTTCATCCAATCGAATGTCACATTAAAGTCTTTGAATATGTGGCTAGAGATGGGAAAAACTGACTCGACACGATTGCCAACACGAACCCGACACGAAAATAAGCGAGTTTGGGTATAGATTTTCAACCCGTTTAATTATATGGGTTATGTTCGAGTCAATATTTTCGACACGAAAAATAACGTATTTAACCCGTTTAATTAAAGGGGTTTACATTTTTAAAAATTTTGTGAAAATAAGCGGATTTGGGTAGAGATTCCCCTATTTTTTTTCGTTTTGCGCCTTGTATTGTCTCGCTTGAAGTTCATTTTTACTAACCCTAATTGGCCAATATATAAGTTCTCTAAACTAAAAAAACCCTAGGTCATTCAGCTTCCCCTACCCCCTTCCCTCTAGAGGTGAAACGCTCTCTCTATCTCTCTCTTCGCTCTCCTCTCGCTCTCTCTCTTTCCTCTTCTCTTCGATTTTTCCAGAGCCCTTCCCCTCACACCTCAAATTCGCTCTACTTACCTTACCAGCCAAAACCCACAATATTCCTCATCTCCCACAATCTCTCTTCTTCTTCCTTCACCGAAACCCAAGCCCAAATCCACAAACCCTCTTTGGCCCTCCCTTTATACAAGGCAGCCAAGACCCATTCCATCTCAAACTCTATCCCTTCACTTTCTCTCCTTGTCCACAAACCGAGCATGAGCAAGGGCGAGGTCTAGCATAAAAGGACAGAGACGACGAGACAAAGAAGAGAGGACGGCGAGCCCAAGCCTCGCGAGCTTCACAAAGTCGAATTAGGTTTGCATTTCGTTCTTCAATTTTTAGTTTTATTTCTTCAAATTTTAGTCTTAGTTTCTCAAATTTCAGTATTTAGTTCTCGGATTTTAGTTTTTAGATCTTAAAGTTCAATTTCGGGCTTTCGATTTTGATTTTGGAATTCCTCCTAATTAGGGTTCGATTTTTGGATTGTTGATTTGCCTTCCCAAATCTGGGTATTCGATTGTTCGAAGTCGGATTGTGAAATTTGTGGAAGTACTTTGCTAGAATCCGGACATTCGATTTTGCCAGTATAAATTCCTAATTTTTGCATTTTGATTTTTGTTAGTTTAATTTCTGATTTTTGGTGTGTGTGGACATGGATCTTTAAGAATTTAGGCTTTGGTTTGTGGTTTGGTATTTGGTTTTGTAATTGTTGAAACTTACCTTCATGGATAGTGGTTTAATCTTTTGTAAGTGCAAGCAACATTTTATGATTAATTGCAAGTGGTGTATGTTTAATTAGTTAAATTAAAACACCATGTTAAATGGTTAAACAACCCGTTTAATATATAAATAGATTCAAGTTGACAATAGTAAACCCGTTTATTGACCAGAAGACGTTCAGGTTTAGAGGGGTTCAAAATCCATTTATATTTGACACGAATACGAACACGAACCCGACTTGACCTATTTGCGAGCTTTATATGTGGTTAAGGGTGTGCACCGCACATGAAGACCAAAAATGTGCTTGTGGACCTTTTCAATTTCACCTCCTGCAACTGCATTATGAGTGACGACTTATAGAACATTTGTACACAACTTCTTCAATTGCCTAAAGAAATTATGCTATGCACCTCTCCGAAACAATAGATACCCTCCGAGTACCAAAATTTTCTTTACTGCAGCTAGATCATTCTCCACATCGTTTCTGCTCTCATCCAAAAGAGTCGTCTTAGCTTCATCAAAGGATAAAGTTTTGTAGTCCTTAGGAGCATGGTTGATAGCTCTAACCATGTCCAAAAACTCATCATCGTTTTGTAGTCGTCTAACCATCGTTTCTGCTCATCATCCAAAGTTTGCATAACTCTTAGTTTTAGATCACCTAGAGTTTGTGTGGCTCTCTCTATCAATTGATACTAAAAGCCTATATAGCTCTCTTGATTTGTTATCATCCAATCTGTGTGGCCCTATGTTAGTTATTACCCAAAGCATGGTGTGGCTTCAACTCTTGATTACTACTCAAAGACCATATGGCTTTCTTTCAGCTATTAACCAAAGCATGTGGCTCTCTGTTGCGCATTACACATTGCCTAGGTGACAAACAATTTGTTATCACTCAAAGCCAGTGGAACTATTCATCAGTGTCATTATCCAAGACCTACACAACTCTGGATAGATTATTTATTACCCAAAAGATTGGTTATTGCCAATGCTTGTGTGGCTCCCAGTTTGTTATTACCTAAAGCCTATATATCTCTCTTAGTGGATTATCACCCAAATGTTGTATGGCTCCTTGACTTTGTTTACTTTGTTATCATCCAAAGTCCGTGTGGCTCTCACTGTTCATTATTACTCAAAGTTGTGCCTGTGAGAGACTCTCAGTTCGTTATCACTCAAATCCTGTGTGCGTGGCTCCCTCAATTGGTTATTACCATAACATGTGTGGATATAATGACCACTTTTCCCAATTTCCACACTCCTGGCTCCTATGTGTGCACATCCATACAAAAGAAGACAATAGTTTGAGTTGAATGGAAACAAAAGCAACAATGATTCCTTCTCTAATTTTCAACTATGATTCCTTTTCTGAGATTTTTCGTTTTCTCTGAAGAACTTGTCATGATATTTCACACTCAGTTCTTCTGGACTCTACAAGTGCACTGCACAAGGTGTTATCCATGTAACATTGAGGGAAGCGAAGGCATTGGCCATAATAACACCCCCCAAAAAAATAAAAATAAAAAATCCCAGGAGATCCCAATTTACAAAAACAATACTTACAAACAATAAAAAGAAAGAAGGGGAAACTAACATACCTATGAGCTTATACAATGCCTTTTGCGTCCGCCTTTCCAGTTTATCCAGCTTTTTTGCACATCCCTCCTGAGATCCCAATTAGGCTTCTTTGGTGCAATGTTCAGAAATGGATCCTGTATATGCTTCCAATCAGCATAAGGGACACAAAACCAAAGACACCCACCGCCCAGATAGAGGGAGAGAGAACTGCTTCCATGAGTTAACGTTACTGATGAAGACAAAGACAAAAGCAGTATCTACAGCAGCTAACCTCTTTTTTCTCAGGTGGAGGAGCTGTTGCAACCGGGTCCTCAAATTTTGGTAATTCTGGGGCTGTAAGTTTACCCTCCTGCAGTTGTTTGTCATGAGGAAGGTAATTTCGAATTTCAAGTTTTGATCACTGCGAAAAAATATTCAGCTCCAACAATCAGTAACTTGTATGTGCAGTGCACACAAACGCACAGACAAGGACACCAAAAATAATAATAACATAAAAACGAAATAGCAGAAAATATCAGTCATTGCGGAAAAAGAGGAGGAACAAAGTAAAACAACAGGCAACCATGCAACAGCAACATTCTACCAAATCTAGGCTCTTGCTAAGATGCCTCTATGACAGGGGCATGGCCAAGGTGCTGTAACATAGTGACCAGCAAGACAAGAAGATAACCAGCACTGCAAGCTCATTTCAATCATACCAATACAGAGAAGGGGCACAAAGCCTTTCATGTTATTTCTAGTCAATATCCATTGCAAAAGGCCAAGCTAGCGTCTATGAATGAGGAAAGAAAAAGTATTGCTAAATACAGCAAGTTTAGGGTGCCAATTATAAGAAAATGTCTCAGCTTAGTATTTAATCACTAATTTTGCCCAAAAAGAGATACCATCCACAAAAAGGATAATTATGCAGCTTTTTCTAGAGCAACACTAGCATATTATTAATTTTTCCATGACTTGAAACATCCAACGCTCATCCTTGAGATTGGATATTTCTTGAAGCAGGTGTTTATATGACACACAGGACTAAGTGTTTTAGGGGCAATTGATCCTTTCACAACTCCTTTCCAATATAACACACCAAAATACAAATTACAGGACAAATCATTCAACCATCAAAATGAAAATCATTACCAATTAGTTAAACAGTACGGGTACATTAAACAGCGTTTTCCATGCTCTTTACTTCACAGTACTAAATGGAAAATATAAAATATTATTCTGGGGTGATCTCGTAGTTCTTGGTCTGTGAAGATGCGTTGTTAGGTGCTAAAGATGCGGGTTCGATTCCCGCTACCTGCTCTATGTTTCGGGTACAGGTACCCTTTTGTTGAAGGTCGTTCGAGCTTCTAATAAGACAGTTGTCGCTACTGGAACCAGATAAAGCAACAGGCAATGAAACCATTCATAGATAAAGCACCTAAACTATAAGACAAATAAGCCTCAATTCAAATCCTGGATTTTCGAATTGCATTGGCGAGAAATACCCAAATGTATAAACAAACACATAAATAAATAAACGAATTAAACAACAGTTCAACAAAATTAGGGCTACGAGGAGAGAGAAAAGGCGAATTCTTACTTCTCTTCGTTATTATCAGCATCCCCATCCTCGGACTGGTTCTGAGCTTGAGCAGAATCCTCGTCTGGAGTTTCGAAGAGCTCCTGGGCGGCTCTAAGAGCCCTAAGTCTCTCTCTCCTCTCAGCCGCCGCTTGCTCAATCGATTCTTCTTCCGTAGCCATTAACAATTCGTTCTGCTAACAATCAGAACCAGAAGTCGTCATGAATAGACAGCAACAATTACAAATAAAATCATCGTAGAATCAAAATTGGAGAATACAAACGGATGGATTGATACTCACCTTTGAAGGAATCCGAAAAGGTTGAGTTTTGATTTTGAGATTGCGCGCCAACAGAGAGAGGAGGAGAGAGAAACAGAGCAAACCCTCCTCTGCTGTGTAAAAACTAGGGCTTTGATTTGGCTCTGTTCGCTGGCAGGTGCTCCAAGCTCAGCTCGGGTATTGCTTTGGTTGGGTTAGACTTGGACTTCAAACCTCGGAATTAAGGCTGAACACAAAAATCGGGTATCCGATTCAAAATTTGGGTCTGATTTAGACCCAATGGATCCAAATTTGGATTTAATTGAACTGAATTTGAGATTGAGTCTAATTTGCAACACCCAATTAGAATCGAATTTGGAATTATATAATAAAAATATGACCTTAAATTCGGACCCGTTATCCAAGTAACTGATTTTATATATATATATATTAAATTTTTTATTCAGGAGCTCTCAACTACTCGTAGCATCCATTGAAACAATATTTTTTTAATCGACCATCTAATACACCAATACTCCATGCGGATGGAAAGTGCATCAAAGGATAAAAGCAAATCATAGTAGTATGAGATAGCCTTAAAACAGCCACTAAATCAATAATCCTACTCCTAATACTCGAGAGCTTGAGAAAGAGATTGGATGAAATCTGGACCCGATTCTAATCGGGTCCGAGTTCAAGTCCATCTAAAATGATTGGACATCCGGTCTCGCCCATCCTTACTGGGAATTACTCCATCCATTGAAACAATATTTTTTTAATATGATCATATAATACACCAATACTCCATGCAGATGGAAAGTGCATCAAAGATAAAAGCAAATCATAGTAGTATGAGATAGCCCGAAAACACCCACTAAATCAATAATCCTACTCCTAATATCGAGAGCTTGAGAAAGAGATTGGATGAAATCCGGACCCGATTCTAATCGGGTCCGAGTTCAAGTCCATCTAAAATGATCGGGCATCCGGTCTCGCCCATCCTTACTGGGAATTACTCCCTCGCTTACTAACAATATGAATTTATGATAAAATTTACATTAAACTATAGTTTCCTTAAGACTATATTAAAAATAAAGAATGACCTTGAGAAAGAGAAGAGAAAAAGTAATTAATAAGGATAAAATTAGTAAACTAGTCATTCATATGTCATTAAAATTATAGATTAATAAATATTGTTAAAAAAAATAGTTAAAGTGACATATATCGTAAAGTAAAAGAAATATACCAATGAGATATGGCTTAGTAGTCAAGATTGAGGTTCCGAGTACATCGAGTCTCAAGTTGGATTCCTCCTTCCCCTATTGTATTGTAATGCCCTTTGTGACTCCTCTACATCAAAAAAATAAAAGAAATATTAATAATTAAGTTTAAAAATTAGGGTTGTTAATAATTAATTTAGGTAGAGTTAGGAAAATATCATTGAATCCCATAATGTAAATTGAATTTCACTTGAAGTTATTGAGACTAAGGTTGTAAATAAGCCAAGTTGCAATCATATTTTAGCTCAGCTCGGACTGGCTACAATCGAAGTTAAATCTATATTTTTTTATTAGATTTAAAAATAAGATTTTGAATAAAATTTTTATGATTTAAATGGTCATTTTATACTCTCCGCACAAGCATTTCTATATATATATATAAAAAAAGAACTACTTAGCCTAACTAAGCCAAGCAAAGCGGAGCAATCGGCCAGCCGACTCGTTTCGTTATAGCTTTAATTGAGACAAACACAAATCGACATAAATTGAACCGATTTGACTCGAACTAACATGAATTGACTGTTTAACATGAAAATATGCTATTTTTAATTGTTGAGTAATCTTAAATTATTTTTAAGATGGACACAAAATTACCTTATTATTAAATTGGTTGATTTGAATCAATTGTTTCCTAACTTTAAATTTCGATATAATTTCTGTCAAAAAAAAAATACTATTTCGATCATCAAAAATTAAGTGACATTTTTAATAATTGTTTTAAACAAATAGCACATTAATAACTATCAAACCACAACACTACAATCTAAGTAGAATTCAGTGGCGGAGTTAAAAATTGAAACTATAGGTGTCCCTTCATTTGAATGAATATCCTTTGGCCTTTTGTAAATTTAAACTATGGGCGTCCCTCCATTTGAATGAATATCCTTTGGCCCTTTGTAAATTTTTGTGGGCATCTAGATGTCCAAATTTTACCCGAAGAGCCAAAGATACTCATTAAAAAGTAAACATTTTTTTCTGGATCTAATGGTATTCTGGGACGCCGTTGGAGTATATATACCTACACTTTTGATAGAATTGTTGCATTATTTGAAGAGTGACTGCTAAGAAATATAAACATCCATAACTAAGATAAAAGTTGGAGACTCTAGCATTGACTGGGCATATTTGGGATAGTTATGGAACGAAATATACCTATTGATTCAACATCAAAACGAGTTATTGAAGTTATATGCTTTATCTACGTGTGTCTGCCTACACGCATGTGTACGTCACAAGGTGTATAAATTTTTCTCCCTTGCACTATCAATTTCGCAATTATGTTGGCTATATTTCATTACTTCCTATGCATTAGTGTGCTGGATTTTAATTTACGCTATGGGTATGTAACCTTTTCTCGTATGTACTCTTGTTTAATTCAAACGATGTTGTCTCTTAAAATTTCTATCATATAAGTGTTAAGTTGTTAGCATATATTTTTTTAATCAAAAGTGTTCACTTTTTTTATAGAAAAGAAAATTTCATTAATACAAATTCAAACGACATTTATAAAGATAATTTTTTAATAATAATAAATGTAAAATATTAAAATAGTTCTCTATTTGAATAAATTAATAGTAAATATACTTCGTTTGCCTCCATACTTGCAAGCATCGGCTTGACCACAAATCGTATTGTTCGACTTCAATATGTCTTTCCTCAAGATCGGGAATTATAACTTCATAGAATAGATCTTGGTGCGATATAATAGATCCAACTCGAAGGAATATTGCTTTGATCGAGTTATATAAAATTCCATTGTAATTTGTAAAATTATTCTCAATCAAAGTCAATGACACCGATTGATAAAAATATCAAAAATAGACTCTCCATCCGAATCAACAACCCTAATAAAATTTGCACTTATTAGCAAAAGAAATAACTTATATGAAGGCGAGAAACAAGATTCTCACAAAAAAAAAGAGAAACCCTAACTTTCGCATAAAATGTGAGAAACACAAACTCTCACAAGAAAGAAAGATATTCCAACTCTCATAACAAGGAGAGAGAAGTTATTAGAAGAATATTTTTAGATCTTGATCCGATTGAAGTAAATGGGGCTTACTACTGGTCAGTAACAAGACCGGTAGCGACCTAATAATATAGAAAAGAAAAAAAGTAGTGGATACGTAATTAGAGTTTAGAGAGGAGGGAGGGAGAGGAGAGAAGAAAAAGGGGAAAGTGTTAACTTATTAACATTATATAAACTAGTTTTTTAACCCATACGTTTATAATATTTGTCTAAAAATTATAAGGTGTATGTTATGGTATTAATTTTTTTCCTTTAATCTTTAAAAAAATATACTAATTTGATCATAAAAAATTAATGTAATTTAACGAGTTAGTTATATGCATTTTGACGATCAAAAAGTAATATAGTTTAATACTTATTTGCATGTAAAAATGAGTGGGCTTAATTTTTTACATTTAAAAATTATTTTTAGTAAGATATAATTTTTGAAAAATTAATATTCTAGTTAAAAAAATCATTACTAATAGTATAAAATTTTAAAACCATTAGATTATATTATATAATAATTATATAATAACACTATTATATTACTATTGTTTAATAACTTATAACTTTGATTTATTTTACATTGGCTAAGTAATATCAACTTATTAATTTTTTAATATTTTTATTTTTATTAATAACAATTCATAAACACTCGGTTATTAAAAAAACAGAGAGGAAAAAACTAACTAATGAGCGTAACATTTAATAGTAACCATGAGGCAACCTCAAAATCTAATATTTATATTTGAAAATAGAATATTATATATTATATTATTTTTTTCTAGATTCATAATGCATATATTAATTTTTTAAGGAATACAATGAATAGTATTCATGTACAATATACAATACTTCTTAATTAAATATTAATCTACATACTTTATCATAATTATTTTAGAGGGTTCAAAATTAATATGTTTAATACTATTAATTATTTTTTGATTTACAAAAATATGATCTAATGTATATTTGCTTATATGTTTAATACAAGAAGAATATACATACAAGTATCAAATCTAATTTTGTATACCGTCACCAAAACCTTTTAAGAGAAGGTAACATCTACATGATACAAAAATTTAATAATATTTTACTAATTAGTTATTTACATGTTCATGAATAAGCTCTACTTTCATACTATCAAATTAAAAAGAAAAGAAAAAACAACTACTTCAATGCAAACTAACCATAAAACAGCATAAATATAAAAAGGAAAATAAATTTAAAAAAGAAAAGAAAAAATAGCTACTTCAATGCAAACAAACCATAAAACACCATAAATATAAAAAGAAAAATAAATAACTAATTTAATGCATCTTCTAAATTCAACTTCAAAATCCCTATATATATATATATATATATATTTATAATTTAAATAAAATTTTCATTTGTATTTTTAATTGATTAGTACTTAATTGTTTGATATTACAACTAACATTAGTAATAAATATGTTGTTTATACTGTATTTGATTAGATCATAATAATAATAATAATAATAATAATAATAATAATAATAATAATAATAATAATAATAATAATAATCTAAACAAACGGCAAGGCTCATATGAATTATAAAATTTGGTGGACTACTTTTCATTTGGGTTGCCTCAAATGGGGTACTTTTATTGAGGATAATTAGATTAATCATTCCATGTCAATGATGAAACTATAAATAGTTATTCCTTTTTGTTAAGTTTTCTATTTTTTTTCAAAAACTATAAAACTTAACATAAAAATACTCCCTTTGTTTTGTAAAACTTGTCAAAATATTCATTTTTTGATGTTCCAAATACTTGTCAAAGTTAACATGGGAATTGCATAATAATTTATTGCTTTCTTGAAATTGTAATTTACATATTCCCAATACTATTAATATACATTAATTGTATCTTTTTTAGGTGCAATATCAACAATTATTGAAATAAAACTACAGTATTTTTAAAAAATCTAACAAATTAAAAACTCTACAAAGACGATTCCATTACTCATGACTGAAAAGCTCAATTACCATTATTAGACAAAAAGAAGTAACTTAGGTCCTTCAATATCAACAGGGGAAAAAACAAAAGAAAGCATAAAAAATGGGAAATCACCAGATGAATTAATTGCTCCCATCAATGACTCAACACTTAATTGTTTGTTTCTGTAATTGATTGATTGAACTGTAAAATGCTTCATGTCTTCACCAATGAAACCTCTCATTCTTTCTCTCTCATCAAAATTACTCCTCCTAGCATAAGAAGGAAAAAAAAAAAGAAAAGATTAATTAAAAGATGAATAAATTGGAAAATTAGAAACCAATTACAATACCTCAAAAAGAGCTTCTTTGTCTAACAGTTGGGGTGGGCATGAAAGTGAGATAGGAATATTACTGGTTCTCTCCATAGATGTTCTAGACGTGTGAAAGTTTGTAGTTTATCCTTCCATTGTTTTCCATCACCTTCAACATACAAGATTGCAATGTTAAAAACACACGATTTATCAATGTTGGTGAATAATCCCAAAAAGCTTTCTCCAATGATTGAACAAGCTCGTCAATTGTAGAGGGTGCCTCTTGGTGTTGTAGAGATTGAATGGCTCTAAAAATCCAAGGTCCAAAACATTAAGATCTGGACTATTAGGAGGTTGACAAACCAATTTAATATCAAGTCCTCCCCTACATGCAACTTCATGAAACTCAGCATCATTTACATTAATATGAGGCTTGGCATTATCTTGTTAGATATAAACAGTTTCCTCCACTCGAAGATAGCGGCCACCTAGCATAGATGGATGGAATAACCTTCTCAATTAGACATGATCGGATAAATTCTTTAGTTATCGATAATATTAGCTTTGTTTGTAATGTACCGGCATGACGATTTTTGCTACTTCACTAGGCAGGTTCTTTGTATACAAAAGGAAAAATACCAATCTTACCGAGAGAACTCTTGGTTACGTAGCATGTCAAATCTTGGACGAGCTATGACCGTATTGTTGTACTTTAGAGAGTACGGTTGTTGGTCTCGGGAGTTAGGTCTCTTACAAGTCTAAGGTCAATGTCCTTTTGAATTAAGCAACGGAAGAGTTCACTTGGTTGGTAATATAAACACTTAAAGAACGAAATAAAATCGGATAAAGAAAACCTTAGTCGGGATTTACCAAACTAACATGCCAACAATCTTAATTACATGTTTCTATACTATTCACAACCGAGATGAACTAAGGAATCGATGCAGTTCAAACCACCTAAGGCTTCTCTCGAAGGTCATTAAGCTAATTCAATTGAATTAATTGTTGTTCTCACGCAATCAAAACCAAAGAATTACATGATTATCAACTCTTCCCTTAATAACAACCTAAATTATTCTCATATCTAAGTTGTAATCATCCAACATGTTGAAGTAGAACTAAGCATCTTCTCTCGAAGTCTACTTAATTACCAAAAACAATAAAGGCAGGATTCTCTCGAACCTCACACCAATTCACAAGTATCAACAAGTCGGAAATTCATCAAATAATTGCAAATTAGCATCAAAGCATAAATTATGATTAAACTAGCATAATAGTGGCAAAATCTCCAACCTAAGTTGGAAATTTAGCCACACATATTCATGACATGTGACAGCAAATTAAGAGAAGAACACCAAAAAGAATGAAAGATAAAAGTAGAGAAAAGAATGATAATACCGTAAACTTGAATTAAATTGCGATTAGATGAAAATAACTCCAAGCTTTGATCTCTTAACAATGGAAATAAGTGCTTACAAGTAGAGAGAAACTAGCCTAAAAACGCAGCCTAAAAAGTCTGTCTCGAAAATTAACAGTTTCGAAATAAAATGTGCGGAAAACGAAACTGTCGATTGGCACGACCAGTGCTTGAAACCGTGCCCAACCCGTGCAAGTTCACAACTTCTTCAATTAAATAGCATGGCATGTGCTGACTTTGGCATTGCTCGTGCTGACCTCTTGGGCTTCAGACACAGCTGTGCTAGGTCTTCTTTTCCTTCTTTCCTTCAGACATGACCAATGCTACGACTGTGCCGACTTGGCTTGACTTCTTTCTTCCCTCTCCGACCTTCTATTGCTTTCCGCTCTTTTGCTTAGCACTTTGAAAGATATATTCTTCATCGTAAAAGACGGGATTACCTCAAAACATAGAAATTCGCACACTTCAATCATAAATGAAGAAAGTAAGCGAAATCAAATAAGAATTTAGCCGAGAAAGCCTTTGAAGTGTTGAAATTAGCCAATAAGAGAACAGAAAAGAACGTAAAATTTCGGTTTATCGAGCCGCCATGAACATAACTTTTCCTATAAATCTCTTACTTTGACGGTATCTTTGTGGGTCATCTTCTTCTGGGAGTAGATAATATTTCTCGGTATCCCTTGTCATATAAAACCACTTTTCATCAATGTGGATATATTGATACATATCGGTAAATATTAGTTGGCCATTGAGCAGATTGAAAGGTTCGATCATTGAAAGACAAAATTGTGCTCTTGCTTTCATATTTTCCTCTATTAGTTTTGGCTTTAGGGCATTTGAATGCCTACATAATGTACCTTCTTTAATTCTTCTGTGAAGTGTTGTTGTAGACATATTCAAAGAAACCGTTAGGGATCGAATATTGGTGCGACGACGAAGTAGGATGTTTGCAACTTTACTAAAATTCACTTCAATATTTTTACGTCATGTCCTTTCGGGAAATTGCAAGATACATCATTAGGAGTCCCGTTCATGTAGGATAATACTCCCCTTTGCCATATTCTAGAGATTATTCTTGGATGAACAGAATGCTCTAGTGCAATGGTGACTAACAAGCAGTACTTGATCTTACTATTTCACTCTCCTTTTAAAACCTTTGAAAAATTAAATGGCGTTGTTCTCTGGTTAAGATTTTTTTGTGTTTGATTTGTGTAGTGATTTCTTGTGGCTCAAATACTACAATAGCTAAAGAGTTATCATATGATTGGGGCTTTGTACGTTGAGACATCTCAATAGTTTTTAGATGGATATGGATAAATAATGTTTTGAGTAGATAAGTTAGATTACAACTCTACCTTCATATTTATAATGAATAGAATTTGAGTTTTGTCAAAATACTCATTTCAATTTCCTGTCAATGGTGAATCAGCAGGGAAAAGTTGGGTAAAATTTTTATAGCTCAAATTTTGTTCTAATTAGTGGAGGGAAATTAGTGGCGACAAAGCTTGGCCAAATTCAATTTATAGTCTCTTTTTGTTTTTTTTTCTTGGAAATATTTGTGGATAATAGAAGGACTTATTGATGATTTTCAATGATAGTAGCATCATCTTCAATGTGTGTAGTAATTGGAGACAAGACTTCCTTATTTTTGTATACTCCCTATATTTGACAACTTTTACGAAACGAAGAGAGTAGTATAATTATTAATAGGTTTATTGATGATGTGGTATGATTCATAATAATTTATGTTTAAAATACAAAGGCTACACACAAGAACTAATGGAGTAAAGTTTTATAGAAAAAGGCTTCAACACTTGAAAAAATTTAACAAGCGACCATATGTGATAATCAATTTATCTCATATGAGTTGCATAAAAATTAGTTACAACTTTTAAAAAAGGGGTTTGAAAAATTTTGTAAATAATTTTAACATTCTTTTGACAAATTTGAGATAGCAAACAATAAACACCACCTATTTTGGATTTTATTGTTGAACAAATAAGTACAAAATACATTAGGTAACCCTTCTTTCAAGGGTTTTATCCATTTCATCATTTGAAAGTATACATTAAGGTCTTGTGCAAGTGGGATAAAAAGATATTAATATACCTTAGGATGCTCCCAATTTGCTAATCCAATCAGTTACTATATTATCCTCTCTAAGAATACGATAAACAAAGATACTAAAAAACAATGGAAACATAACTTTGATATCTCGAACTAGTGGTTGAATTTTAGGAATACGGATGTTACCCTAGACTACCTCAATAACTATCTTGTTGCCTTCAACTTGAAATGCTTATTTTTTATTTCCTGTAAATTTCTCAAATTTCAGTTTTGTAAACTTTTTGATTTTCGACCAAGACTAGGACAATAATACATATGCATTGCGGTTAGTTCCGTTAGTAGACATTTTTTAGTGACTAACAATTTAGTGGATCCCAAAGGCATCATAGGTCGAATAAAGAAAACTCGTTAACTTTTTAACGTAACAAGTAAAGATTAAAATATTTTGAAAGGTACAACCAATAACATACCTCAATTAATTAATCGTTTCCCCTTAAACCTTGTTTTTCGGTATTTCTTTCGGTTACCACGTTCTCTTTAATTTTATGTTTCCAAAAAGAATTTGAATTTTGCATTAATGGGCTTGTTATCCATTTTTATGTGTATTTTTAGTAACTTTTCATATTTGACTCCCTCTAAAATTTTCCTCCTCTTTTTTTTTATTTAAATACATTTTAGCTTCTAATTTTATACAATCTTGTAAAATTTTATTCTCCCTTCAATTTAATTTAATTTTTAATTACCTAATTTACTCAACTTGATCGAATACACGAATTTTCTTATTATCTCATTTTCAATAATATCATAAACTCTTGTTAAATCATTATTCAATTATTTTTATTTTTCAATAACTTAGCTTCTTTGTAAACTTGTTTCCACCGAATCGCAATTTACATTATCAAGATATCTAATAAAGGCTTTCGATTTCATAGCATTTTTATTTTTATTCATATTTCGATCCTAGGCTACCGGCAGCTAACACTCATGAGTCTAACCATGGTTTAATTAAATTCCTAAAATAACATTCTCTTGTACCATGATTCCGTTATTGCACAAGCTCAACACATAACCTCGTGAATTAAATTTTACCAATGCTCTAATATCATCCTTTTATATATTTAACTCAATTTGCATCCATCTCCATTTCTTAATTTTTCTTCAATATTTACTTTCAATTTCACGATAGATAATTTCCCAACTCACATTTATTTCTCTAATTATTCATTCGAAACACAAATAATTAAATTTAATTAAGCTTTAAAGTTGGGGGAGATACCTAGTTGAGAGGAAGAAGGTGGTTGAATTTGTTTGGGGGTGGGGGGTTGCCGGAGAACAGGTAGCGAGCGACATGAGGTAGGTGGCAAGCTACAGTGCAACTGACGGGCGGTAGGCAGCGGGAAGAGTGAGAAAGTTGATGGAGAGAGAAAGTGAGCTTTTATCTTTTTTTTTTCTTGGGCCTTGATAGCTTCTGCGAGCCCCCTTGCCTTTATTTATAATAGGCCGGCTGCTTTGCTTCCACCAGTGTCTTCTCTCTCTGTTTTTTTTCAAACTCGTCACGAATTAAATTTATACTTCTCCGTTTACTAATTTTCTCCCTATATGGTCAATTTTTTAACCATCCATTTGTCTCACTTTCATTGGCTTATTAATTTATTTTAATTTTATTTTTCATATTTATTCGGTAATTAATTGGACTTGGGATAAAATTTCGCATTATTCGCGTGTATAAATATCTAGATACAAATGTACCCACTTCGTTTCACAATACTCGTCACTTTAACTAATTTTTCTTAATTCACAATAGTTGTCACTTTACAATTCCTATGACATATTAATTACTAGTTTACCAATTTTTTTCTTATTAATTGCTTTATTTCTCTTCTTTTTTTCATTGTTTTTTTTCAATGAAATATAGGGGTTACTTGGTCTTTTAACACAAAATTTGTCATGAGTTTTGTATTTTCTTGGTATTCACTCATAACCTTAAAATGACATGTATTTTGAAACGGAGGAATTACATTTTTACTTATTATCAATACTTAAATGCAATTTATGTTCCCGAGTTATTTAAATCAACAAATTCATTCATATCTTTTATTCTGATTTTAAATTTTTGGTACCGCTCGTTAATCTCAGACAATATCATATTAATGGGTTAAAATAAAAAATTTTAAATAATAAATACAATTAAAAGTGGAGATGTTACACATTTATTATAATAACCACATTTGCTGACATGATTTTATGAAGTAAGAAGATATATCAAGAAAGTAAATTGAGCAAGATCATCCAGTTTAATTAGATAATGTTAAAAATAAAAAAATAAAATCATTACTCACTTTTCTAGAACTAAGGCACCAAAACAATATTTAGGATTTTTCATAGAAAAATTCATATCTTAGAAATATCTAGATAACTATAGAATTGTCCTAGGAAATATCCTATATATTATTGTACTCTCTAAAATATCTTGACAAATGTCCTTATATTTAATTATGTGCATAATTAGGATTTTGACACTTGGTTAAATCTCCAACATAAATTAAGTAGGTGGAACTACTACACATATGAGAATGGTCTACTTATATAAGCATACACAACAAGTAAGAGCATCAATCATAAAAGTGAGTGAGGGGTCCCAAAGAGAGAAAGCGAGGTGCCTCACATACTCTTAAGTGTTTGTATAAACTCTTGTTAGTTTGTTTTCTCAAGTTAATAATAAAGTATTGTTTCTAACATACCACTTGATCTCTTAATTTCTCAACATGTGGTATCGGAGTAAAGTTTTGGTGGCCTTGTATTGAGTTAGCACTATTGTCTACACTTGTCGGGGATCGGATTATAGAGGAGACTCGTCGGCACAGATCGGGGACTCACGAAATTTATTGGTGCAGGACCACATCTTGCTAGTTAAATACTGGGTGCTTACCAAGTTGTTATGGCGGATCTTTTAGCATTAACTAGCTCACTTGATAAGTCAATAGAAGCAACTACATCATGTGTTGAAGAGCCAATAGAGGAAAACACTCTTGTCATGATGAGCAATGAATCCATCAACTATCAATATGTCTAGATAGTGGATTTAGGTTTCTCGAACCATATGACGAGGAGACATGAATAAGCTACATGGTACGACCAGAATATAAAGGAGATCGCTTCGTGGTTAATAGCTAACGACTCCAAAATGCTAATAACCCATGTTGGTAATGATATGATTGCTCCTCGATTTAATCCGCATCAAGTGCAACTACAAAATGTCTATCACATGCCTGGTATGAAGAATAACTTACTGTATCGTATCACAGCTAACATCGTCGAGGAAACTACATCGTCTTCGGTTCCAACGATGTCAAGGTATATCACAATTTTAAGCCTACATCTTCGCCACTTATGGAAGGATGATGCCTCGAATCTGTCTATGTAATGTCCGCCCAAGATGCATACATTGACAAAACAAGAAAAGAATGAAACGGTAGATTTATGGCACGCAAGACTTCGGTCACATGAGTTATCACAAACTAAAGGTAATGATGCGGAAGTCAATGATGTAAGGCCTTCGCAACTTGAGATTCGGGAGAACATAGTATGTACGAGGTGTCACTATGAAAAAGGCGCATCAACTTCCTTATGAGGAGTCCTCATACAGAGCTAAGACACCATTTGAGCTTATCAACTTCGATATTTTTGGAAGAGTAAAACAACCATCCATCACCGGATATAAGTACATGATTACCTTCATCGATGATTTCTCAACATATGTTTGGTAGATTTTATGAAAGGAAAATCGGTGGCGCTGGATAAATTTAGAGAGTTCAAAAATAAGGTCGAAAGTGAAGTAATGCACAAAGTAAAGTGTCTATGTACATACAATGGGGAGAATATACATTAGATGAGTTCTCAAAGTACCTACAAGTACATAATATATGACGCCAATTTACCTGTCCTAGCACACTACAACAGAATAGTGTTCCGGACCGAAAAAATCGGCATCTTGTAGAGACTTGCATAAGCATGCTATATGCCAAGAATGTAATGCCACATTTTTAGGCCGAGTGTATGAAGACAATGGTCTGTCACCAGCAGATTACCGCATGCAAGGCAAGTTTATGTCTCCATATGAGAAGTTATGGAATGTCAAGCCCACGAGTAAGCTATTTTAGGATGTTTGGGTGTGTATGTTATGTCTTCATACCTAGTCACCTATGAAGCAAGTTCGACAAAAAGGTGACTCACTGTATTTTCATGGGCCATGATAATGAAAGGAAAGGGTGGAGGTGTTGTGACCCAACAACAAGACATTGCTACACATAAAGAAATGTGGTGTTCAACAAAACATCTTCATGGCGAGTCATCACAGGCAATAACATTTCCCATCTCTAAAGAGATCGAGGAAAAGTTGAAGCAAAGACTTGAAGATGACGAGAAAGACTCAAGCTATGAGACAACACCACTACAAGAAGTTATCGAAGAAGAAAAAGGTAAAGAGGTGACACCAAGCAAGCGCAAAAGTCAATGGCGGACAGGTGTGCATCATGATTCTCCGGAAGAAGAGAGGCCAAACCAACTCGAAAAACAGTGATAGAAGAAGCCCCGAGCCACAACTAAGAAGGTCTAAGAGAACATGAAAGCAAAATCCTATATATGCAAATGTAGCATTAGTAGAAGGGCCGAGTATTAAAGAATCTAACACCTATGAAGAAGCATGCCCAAAGAAGCAATGGAAAGACACAATGGAGGAAGAAATACAAGTTTTGATTCAGAATGAGACTTGAGAACTAGTGCCCAAACCCAAGGATGACAGAAAAGTGGGTACTGAGGGGAAATGTTAAAATAAAAAACTAAAAACCATTACTCACTTTTATAGAACTAAGACACCAAAATAATATCTAAGATTTTTTATAGAAAAATCTACATCTTTGAAATATCTAGATAATTATAGAATTCTCCTAGAAAATATCTTACATATTATTGTACTCTCTAGAAATAATTTAACAAATATCCTAGATATTTAATTAGATGCATGATTATGATTTAGGACCTAACAGGAATTGTCACCAAAAAAATATCTTATCTAACTTTATTTTTGCAAATTAATAATTATATTGAAAAATAATATGATTTCTAACGTCATTTCTTAAGAGGTTCAAAAAAACCTTTAGGCTCTATTTGATTTGAAGAAAATTGGTTGGAAAGAAAATTTAAATGGAAAAAAATAATGAGGAAAAAAAGTTAAGGGAAAATTAATTTTTTTCTTGTGTTTGGTTCAAGGAAAAATAGAGGGAAAAAAGTATAATTATTTTCCAACTTCTTACTCATCACTACATTGTCATGGAGAGGAGAGAGAAAATACTCAATAACATTGATTAATTGAGAGGAGAGAGAAAATTCTTAATGACCTATCTTAATATAATCATCTCTCTTTTCTCCATTTCTCTCTCTTTGTGAAATTTTTCTTCCATTTTCCTCTCAATTTTGGAAGGAAAATATCATTGACCAAATTGATAAAATTTTCCATGAGTTTTTCCATCAAACTTTTTTCTCTCCTTTTTCTTCAATTCAAACAAGGGAAAGAAATTTATTTTCCACATTTTTTTCTTTCCTTCTAATTTTCTTAGAATCAAATAGAGCCTTAAGCTCCTTTGAGAAAATGGCCATTGTGGGGCCCAAAAAAATTATTTTGCCTTCTTATGTGCAACCCCTATTCCTTTGAGAAAGCTCCTTTGAGAACTTCAAATTTAGGACTATCAGGAATTGTCAACAAAAAAAAAAAAAAAAAAACCACTGCAACCACGATTCCTTTTTTTTTTTCCTTATTTTCCATGTAAAGGGAATATACTTTTTATTATATAAAGGTTTTCGATGATTAAAATACAAACTTCACCAAAAAGACTCTAGCTTCATGCTTGCATGAAAATATGACACATTATAAATTTATTGAAACAAATTGAATTTAAGCGATTTGAAAAAAGGACAACATACACACTTAGATGTTTAAAGAATACTTAACCATTGGATATGGACACAATAATTTAAATACCTTTAGTTGAACAAATGATTTAAAAATAAAAGGAATATACAGTTAAGTCGATGTAAAGTTGACGGTACACCCAATATTATTTTGGTGTAAGAATAAATTGGTTTAGAGTTTATGATATAAATATTGGTAGCCAAGAGTCCATACCGTAATGTCACATACAAAGACACAGTTAATTGCATGCATGTGAGTTTTTTTGTATTATTTTTTTTTGGGGTAAACCATCAATGTGTATAATTGGAGTAGAAAAGGGTATTAGATGTTGACGTAGCCTAAACCCTGAAAGGAAGAACGAAAGATCCTCTAATTTCTTCATATACAACTTCATATAAAGGAATAAATAATATTGTGTGACTAAGAAAGAAGAGTTAGATGTGTGAAGAATATGCGTTATCAATATATTTTTAGTATCGATCTCGCTTTCATAAAATTTGAGGAGATCTAAATTTACATAGCCTTATCCTTATAAGTATTCTAACAAACAATTGATTTAAAAAAATTCATCAAAAAAATAAAAAAATATTTTTATTGAGGTGAAATCTTTTGAAACACCATTTAAAGATAAAAGCATTGATATAAAATATCAAGCAACCTTACATACTTATTTTTTAAAGTGTAACTATGCAACTGTTTAAATTATGCAACTTCAGTTCTAAACCTCCAAAAACTCCTTATATCGAATAATGTCTTCTGTAAATCTCCCACAACTTATATGGAATAGAAGAATTATAACAAGTGAAAAATACACTGGTCATGTAAACTTTTTCCAAAAGATCATAATGTAAAAATAATTTAGCTAGAATGCTAGCTTTAAATAATAATTAATGAGATAAAATAATTTAAAATAGTTTTACCTAGTTAAACTACAGAGATAAGAGTGTTTTGGAATCACAACGATCAATTCAAGTACAAATCACATACCTATGATATTTTGTATCATTTATAATCTAAGTTTTTTCACATTGCACACTTATAGCAATTTATTGATATTTTTTAGCAGTAATAAATGGCTATTTCAACCGAAAATATTTAAAAATGTTTTTATCTAAGCTTTGATGAGAGAAAAATTGGTTGAAAATAAATCATCTTTAAAGACATTTTTGAAGGAATGTTGTTGAGATAAGTTCCTTCTTCCTAATCTGTAAATTATTTATTATTTTATTTTCGTTAATAATGATCATAATTTTCTTTTTTTACCAAAAATCTTAAGCAAACATAATATTCTTTCTATAAAATATATTTAAACAATCGATACAACATAGTACCCTAAATTGTGATCATGACCCATAAATTTTGAACAAAAAAAAAATTTACTACATATCTTTATATTTGATTGGGCTAGCTAATTGTTGACCATAATTGAAAGCAGTACTACAATAACATTTTGGCTCCAAGTGTTTAAAACTGAGTTGGCGGATAAGTTGTATTATACATGGCGCAAATGAATGGCAAGATTAGTGGTGTTCATTGGTCCAAAGCCAAATTGGATCGGGTCGGGTTGAATCGAAAATTGAATAAGAAAAATTAACGGATCGAAGTTTGGATTGAATAACTTTTGTTATTGACCTGGGCCGGATGAAAAAACCTAAAGCAAACCTAGACCGGGTCGAAATACATCGATTAGAGGTTATCGTATAATTAGATAAGTGTCAACTCCAATTCTTCATCCTTCCCTCAGTATGCCCCTAAAACTAGCATTATGAGCAATTGAGTAATTGGTTGAATTTCAAAGACTCTGCTGTATATAATAAATTGGATGATTGAGATCCCCTCCCCAAAAACCCAAACAAAATAAAACGTTGAAATTTTTGGGGAAAATGCTTTTCTCTTGCTTGAACTTATTTGTGGTCATGGGGAAAGAGGTTGAGAGAGATTCTAGCGAGAGACACTGAGACTATGTTCCATTTAGTTGTAAGGAACTTTAAGGTTATAAGAAGTCTGTAAGAATATACAAGTAATTATAAAAAGTTGTAAGAAGTCTGTAGCGAGTGTAAGAAATTGTAAAAAATTGTACGCGAGTTGCAAAGAATATAAAATATTTTACATGACTTGATAAAAATATTTAATATATTTTTATATTTATGTATAACGTATTTGTATTTTTATTTATGGATTTAATATAAATTATAGTATATTTGTAAAGCCAAATGCATACATAACAGTTTGATGATTTATTTTCTTCTTTTTTTATTTTTAGAAAAAAACAAAATTATGTTTGATACTTATGAAAAAAGTTTTTATAGATGCATAAATGACTTTCATATAATAGATAGTTGAAAATGACATTAATTTTACAAGTTTGAAATAAATGTTTTCAACTATTAAATGTTCTCAACTACTAAAATTAGTAGTTAATGACATTTATTTCAAACGTGTAAAATTAAGGTCATTTTCAACTAACTATTTCATGAAAATTATTTATAATTTATAAAACTTTTTTCATAAATATCAAATATAATTCCTGTTTTTTGAAAAAATAAATCATTAAACATGACATATATGCATTTGACACACAAATATATAAATTTTATTATTCTATTACGTAGAATTCATAAATAAAAATACATATATGTTGCACATAACTTTAAAAATACACATATGAATACATTTTAAATATTTTTTTATCGAATCATAAAAACTCCTTTTAACTTCTTAAATCTCCTTATATCTTTTTACACCTCCTTATAACTCTTTACAATTTATGCTAAATGGAACAGGACTGAAATAGTCTAAATAATTTCATCACATTCAACTTGACTGTTCACTTATAAACTTAAGCTTTAATAAAAAGTTTGTAATATTATTCATGATAACTAGTTTAAATGGACACGATACTTTTAAAATTAATTTATTGGTTGTAATTTCTTTGTGAATTTCTTAAGACATAAAATTGAATGAATGTATCCAATGGGTATTAGTTATTAAAATCCTTACATATCTATACAAATAAATTCGATATAATCGAAATACACGATGGGAGTATGAATATAGGAATGGGGAAAATGATGTGTGGGTATAGCTATATCTGCCATGTACATATCTCACGACCATCCCTAGTAGACATCTTTACATACATAAATATTTACCGACAAAAAAATTTTCAATAACGGTAGAAAAAATAAATTCACAATAAATTTCGATATGAAAAATAATATGTAATTGTAAGGAGATGTAAGAAGGTGTAAGGAGTCTGGGGGTGTAAGAAGGTGTAAGGAGTCTGTAAGGAAAGGAAAGCTGTAAGGAACTGTAAAGTCTGTAAGGAAAGTTGTAAGAACTGTAAAGCTGTAAGCTACTAAATGGAACAAAGCCTAGGTGTATACGCATGCCGAGTTAGAGAGATATCGAGGTTGAGAGACCGAGAGAAGAAGTATGGGTGAGCTCACTGGAGCCAAAGACGTGCGAGATGGCGAGAGAGATAAATTGAGTGAGAGAAATAGAGACTCGTGACTTTAGACGAGAGGGAGGCGAGAGGCCGAGGACTAATTGAGGAAGGGAGGGGTTGAGGACTAATTGAGGAAGGGAGGGGCTGAAGTGGTTGGCAACAATCATGTTTGTCGTTGACGAGAGGGAGATAGGTGACAGTTGACAAGGGCGAGATGGTGAAAGGAGGCGACAATGCAATACAAGCCGAGGACGAAAGGGAGACATTAAGAGAAACTAGATAATAGAGAGTACGAAAGAGGCTATTTGAAATCTAAAAGTTTAAAAGTCAAACTCCAAACCTAAGTACCCAACTGCATAAAACCCTAATTTGAGTAATTTCAATTCGGTCCTTAGTTTGGACCGGTGGATTGGACCGCACCGAATCGAAAATCAAATAAGGAAAATTCGTGGATCGAGGGCTAGAAAATTTATTTTGATCTAGTCCGATCTGATTCGAGATCGGTCTTCGGTCCGATTTTGTTTCGGATCGAATAATGCACAACCCTAGGCGAGATAACGAACATTTTACAAAAAGGAATAGTGATTAAGTGAAGTTTAAAATCATATAGTAAAGATGAAAGTAACGAGAGGATATGAATAATATCGTTGAAGAAGTCCTCTAAGCCTTGAATGAAAAGTACTAGCCTATTGTAGGGGATGACGTGTGTGATGAAGTTATTACTATCCTTAATAGCTCTCATATTCCAAAAGGTTTTAACCATACCTTTGTTGCTTTAATCCCAAAGAAGCATAAGCCAAATGATATTGGTGACTTTAGGCTTATATGCTTATGTAATGTTATTTATAAGCTTGTTACTAAGGTCATTACTAATAGGCTTAAGGACTTGCTCCTGGATATTGTATCCGAGTACTAAAGCGCATTTACCCGGGACGACTGATATTAGACAATGCTTTGATAGCCTTTGAAATGTTTCACTCAATGCATTGCCATTCTAAGGTCAATGGGAGTATGACTCTAAAATTGGATATGTCTAAGGCTTATGATAGAATTGAATGGTTATTTTTAAGGAGGGTTATGCAATGGCTGGGATTCATGCCAAGTTGGATTAATATGGTAATGTGGTAATAGGCTATGTGAAGATGATAATGTTTTCGTTCCTTATTAATGGAGTGTCGAGAGGGTTTATGAAATCCCAAAGGGGTTCGTCAAAGAGACCCAATATCCTCTTACCTTTTTTGTTTTGCATGGAGGGTCTATCTTATCCGATGTCGGACGCTATAAAGAGAGGGGGATGATTACTGGGCATCGAGTGTGTTCCGAGGTGCTAGTGGTATCTCATTTGTTATATGCCGATGATTACGATGATTTTTATAAAGTGGATGTACAATAGGCGATGGTGGTTAAAGACATTATGGTCCAATATGAAAAAGCTTCGGGGAGAAGATTAATTTTGAGAAATCGAGTGTGGTCCTCGGTTAAGGAACTCCTCAAAATGGAAGAGATCATCCTAATTGCCCCTTATGGTGTTCATTCAAGGGACTCTTAAAAATAGAAGTCAAAGGGACTAAGCTTCATTTAATTAGTTGTGATCGGTTTTGTTGGGGCAAGATGGATGGAAGTATTGGGTTCCGAGACCTTGAGGACTTTAATTGTGCTTTGCTCGCTAGACATCTACGGAGGTTGTTGCATTCAGGACAATCTCTAGCTTTCGAGACTTCTTAAAGCCATTTATTTTCCAAATTGTGGCTTACTTGAGGCACCTTTGGGCCACCGTCCAAGATACACATGGAGAAGCTTATGGGGAAAGAAGTGGGTTATGGAGAATGGTTCAAGGTGGCGGGTTAGAGATGGGCTCTTACTAAACATCTAGGAGGATAAATGGTTGCCAAGACCTTCGTTATTTAAGGTAATAACCCCGTTTAATCCTCACTTTTCTCTACTTATGGTGGGTGATTTTATGGATTATTAACATCTGTACCCCTCGTACTATGCTGCAATCATTTTTCTACCCATGTCCTATTGAAAATTATTTTCAACCCCACGACCTTACTGACATATTAAAATTGTAGGTAAACTTAAGATTTTAAGTTGACCAGGAGACGTTGAAAGACAAAAATACCTTGTATTATCTCCACCCTCCTGCCCCTAATCGACACCCCCTCTCTTCCTCTCGGTCTCTCTAGCTCTCTCTCTCTCCCTCTTCCTCTCCCTCTCCCTCGCTCTCTCTTTTCCTCTCTATCTTGGTTGACTACGGCATATGCTTCAACAAGGCAACTCCTCAATTGGGAATTCGAGTCAATGTCATTTCGCAGTGAATACCCATGGATTTCTTTAATCACTTAAAAGCCCCCACAGCTGCACAAGCAGGAAGCAAAGCAAGAGCAGTTATACAATTAGCCCTGAGCCCAAAGTTTTGCATTCTTACGTAGAATCCAATAGCCCTATATGACCCATCATCGAATCTTGACAAACTATCAATGATCGAATTGAATGTCGAAGCATTAGGACCAACATCCACAGATTCAAACAACCCGAAAGCCATAGAAACAGACATTAGAATGTGCATAAAGCGAGATCATGGAATTCCAAACAACCACATTTACTGTGGGAAATTTCGTCAAACACTTGGCATGCAGAAAACAAAGAAACACATTTACCATAGAAATCAACAAGAGCACAACCCACAAATGGCTTTCGGAGGAGAGCAGATTTAGCAATATGGGCGTGAATTGAGGCGCGAGAAGTGAGTGATGAAGGGCTGAGCAGGACTTAAGGGTGAGAGGGAAAACAAAGGGGTCAAGAGGGAGAGCAAGGGAAGAGTGCATATGGTGGAAGAGAGAGAGGGCTTGCTCATGGTGTCCTTGGTTTACATGGGAAGTCAATTGCTTTGTGTACGAAAGAAATCGCAGGAAGTTGGAGTTAGAATTCATGTTTGTTTCAATTTCTTATGGAATGGAACTCCTACTTCATTAACACTTTGTTTCCCTAACTCCAAGTAAACAATGAAGTAATTCACTTCTTACCCAAATGCATATTATTATACCATTACGTTAAGACAATGCATTTTAGGAGCGTACATAGAGAGGAAGAGAGAGATCACTTCTTGCCCAAATCCACCAGACAATGCATAGAGAGGAAAAGAGAGAGCGGGGAGAGGAAGAGGGAGAGAGAGAGGGAGGGTGTCGGATTAGGGGGCAGGAGGGTGGAGATAATACAAGGGTATTTTTGTCTTTCAACGTCTTCGGTCAACTTAAAATCTCAAGTTTACCTACAATTTTAATATGTCGGTGAGGTCGGGGGTTGAAAATAATTTTTAATAGGACATGGGTAGAAAAATGATTGTAGCATAGTACGAGGGGTACAGATGTTAATAATCCATTATTTTATTGATAGGGATAACGAAGGTTGGAAGGAGAGCATATTGATTCGTATTTTTCTCCCTGTAGAAGTTGAGTTGATTAAGCAAATCCCATTGAGTTTTAATTGGCCTCATGACAATCTCATATGGCATTACTCTACTAATGATGACTTAATAATTAAGTCGGCATATCACTTTGTAGTGGAAAGTGATGGAAGCGATTCGAGTTCTTAGTAAGTAGTTAAGGAAGGGTGGAAGGCGATTTACAGACATGAATGTGCCCCTTGACAAGGAAAGAAAATATTGTAAAATATAGTAAAATATTTTTTGTGATATCTTATAGTAAAATCTAGGGTCGAAGAGGTTGGAACTCATGTATATATATCCTTCATATTTGGTTGCGACAAACAATAAGAAAATGCATCAAAGTTTTGTCCTATCTTCTCTATCTCTTTATGATTTTTTTCATGGTATCGAGTAGTAACTATACAAAGCGTTTGAGATCATGAGTAATGACGAAACTTTTGTCATCGATGGACCCGAGTGCCATTATAACATCTATCAAGTTCGATGGTAAAAAGTACGAGCTTTGGCGGAAGAGTCTGTCAAGACTGCTTTAATGGCTAAAAATAAATTTGGATTCATTGATGGAGTTTAACGAAGCAAAATCCACAGCTGCTGCTGCTAAGAAGAACATGTGGAACATGGTAAATTCAATGATTACTTTGTGGATCCCGAATATCATTGATTCTAAGCTTCATACGAGCATGGCATGTGAGGACTCGGTTCAAAAGATGTAGGAGAACATTCAGAAGTGATATTCTATTATCAATGCTCCTCGCATCTATCAACTCAAGGCTGATATATCGTCTTGCAAGCAAGAAAACATTGAAGTAGTCGAGTTTTATTCGAAACTCATGGAAATTTGGAGTGAATTGGGAAACTTAATAAATATTCCAAATCATAATTGTGCCTATGCGTGTGGAAAGTGTGATTATGATATCCCTGGATTCATCATCAAGATGATGGAGAAAGACTAGACCCATCAATTTTTGATGGGGTTGGATAATGACCTAAAGACTAGACCCATCAATTTTTGATGGGGTTGGATAATGACCTTTATTTCAATATAAGAGGTGAAATTTTGACTCTTGAGCCTATGCCATCATTGAATAAAATCTTTAATATGGTCCAACAAGAGGAGCACCACAAGCGGATCATGAGGAACCAAGAAAGCAAAGGAGAGAGTGTAGCCATGTTCGCCAACGCTTATCTCACCAAAACCTCCACGCAAACACCCCGTGACGAGGGTGTCTTGTACGCATTATGGAAAAGTTGGCAATGAGGAATCCAAGCTGTTTTGAGATAATCAGTACCCGACCAACTGGAGTAAACAATGAGGACACGAGAGGAGGTGGAGAAGGAAGAGGGTGGTCGAGGAGTTTGCACATAATCAGCAAAGGACGAAGCAATGCAGCGAAGTTGTTCATGTCTGTCTAGGCTCAAATCAATTCAACGTAGTACCCGAAGTTGAAGCCAATCGAACTCGTTGTACCCGTATTCATGATTGAACAGTGCAAAGCATTCTTGGTCTTATAGAAACACCAAAGTTAGGGTATGACAAGCTCACCGCTGGTAAGACCTATTGGCACTTAGATAGTGGGTGTTCATATCATATGACTGGGGATAAAAGGCTAATTGAGGAAGTTGATAGACTAGACCCAATTTCTATTACACTTCCTAACGGAGAGAAAATAGTGGCTACCAAACATGGACGAGGGAAATTCAAACCTTGTTTTTCATTATGTGTTATTTGTGCCAAGTTTGAATTGTAATTTATTATCCATCTCACAATTTGTTCATGAACTAAGGACATATTCGACTTTATATGAAAGACAACATCCATCTATTTATGTTTTATATCTGTTTATGTTCGTTTATTTTCGTTTTTGTTTGTTTATATTCGTTTATATTCATTTGCGTTCATTTTTGTTTTAGTCATTATTTATTTATTTATTTATTTATTTATTTATTATTATTATTATTATTATTATTATTATTATGAAAAAGAGAGAACTAGAACGATAAAGAAATTGGAGAAGGAGACTGGAGAGTTGATTAGAAAGAGATAGGGGAAAGTGGAGCACGGGGATGGAACGACAGAGTGAGAGTAATGAGAGAAGGGGAAAGAATTGGGGTTTTTAGGTTTTTGGATAGTATTTTAATTTTAATTTTTTTCTTCTTTTATTATAAAATATTTTTTTTATATTTCAGAAAAATGATAATAAAAATTTACGATATTTGAGAAACATTATAATAAAAATTATTTTTCCTATAAAAATAAAATAAAATATTTTAAAATATTATAAATAATAATTTTATAAATATTCATTATTCACAAAATATTCGATATTGTGAAATAATCTATTTAATAACTCATTTCTATTCATTTATTCGTTTCTGTATCATTTACGTTAGTTTACGTTCGTTTATGTTAATTTATGTTAATTTCTTCTCTATTATGTTCATTTATATTCATTTATGTTTGTTTCGTTTATGTGTGTTTTGTATATAAGTTCGAGCAGGCCCTAAATTGTATAGTAATATTTACAAATTAGTTTTGTGTGATACAAGGCCATACTATGAGGAGCTTGATTGGAGTGGGTGAGTTACGAGATGGGGTTTATTACTATAAGGGAGCACTAAGATCAAAAGTTCAAATTAATGTGGTTCACCTCGGCATCGAAGAATGGATCACCCTTCAAGTCGGACACTCTTTTATTTATCAAGTAGTCTTCAACAAAATTTTTTTAAAGATAAGCTTGGTACTTGTGATGTGTGTTTTAGGAATAAACAAACTCGTTTGTAATCTCCTTTAAATAATAATAAAGTATATTGTTTGGTTTGATTCATTGTGACATTTGGGGTGCATATCGAGTAGCCTCAATGGAGCACATTGTTTTCTTTACTATTGTGGAAGACGCAAGTAAGACAGTGTGAGCGTTTCTCATAAAGAAAAAGGAGAAACTTCCCAGTTATTAAGAAATTTTTATATAATGGTTAAAACTCAATTTCGAGGCTAATGTGAAAATAATAAAGAGTGACAATAGACTAGAATTTACATATGGACCAATGAAGAAGTTTTAGGGGGCATGAGATTGTACACCAAACAAGTTGTGTTGATAAACCTCAACAAAATGGTATGGTTGAAAGAAAACATCATTACATCTTATAGGTTGCTACAACTCTGTTTTCAAGCTAATCTCCCGTTCCTTTTTGAGGCAAATGTATTTTAACTGCCGCACACCTTATAAATAGAACTCCAACCTCATTTCTCTAAGGAAAAATACCGTATGAATTATTATTTGGTAATAAACCTTCCTACGATCATATTAGAGTCTTTGGGTCTTTGTGTTATGCATATCGTCATCAAAGCAAAACGACAAATTTGAAGAACAAAGTAGAAAGTGTGTGTTTGTGGGATATCTTTTTACCAAAAAAGAATGGAAGGTCTGTGACATTGAAACTGGAAAAATGTTTGTAAGTAGAGATGTGAATTTCATGAAGAGGAATATCTTTTTGGAAATAAAAAGGAGAAAAAGGTAGATACAATTACACACACTGATAATGTGATTTATGATGATGAAGATTGGCAATGAAAAATATTGTAACTCATCATGATCATGCAAATGAGGAAGTTGGCAAAGAAGAAGTCAACGTGCAATTTAATGTATATGGGGCTAATGAGAGGCAAGACGTGAGGGGAGCTCTCATATTTAGATGAATAATCCTGTGATTGAGTTAGGGAGAGGACAACATAGCAAGAAGCCTCCTAGTCATCTTGAAGATTATGTATGTTACATGGCATGTACAACATAACCCATCTTATCCACCAACAACCCACTTCTTAAGGCTACCTTACGTAACTCTTATCCTATTACTGATTATATTATTACTGATTATATTACGTGTGATAATATTTCTAATGTGCACAGATGTTATCTAACTGCTATTACCAAAATTGTTGGCCCAAGTATTTCCGTGAAGCTGTTAAAGATTGAAGGTGGGTGAGGCTATGGGTAAGGAATTTGACGCTTTGGAGAGGAATAATACTAGGTTGATCATTGACCTACCGAAAGAAAAGAAGCTCATTAATTACAAATGTTTTTATAAAGTTAAATATAATTTGAACGGGATAGTTGAACTTTTCAAGGCTTATCTTGTGATACGAGGATACAAGCAAATAGAAGATTTAACTACAATGAGACATTTGCACCAGTGGCCCGAACTTCAGCACGTCTAGGTAAGCAAATCCCGAACTTCTCAATGCGGTGCAGTGCTTGTGGAGTAGAGGAGTTTGATTTTCACGCTCTAGTTGACTGCCTTTTTGCTCGGGACATTTGGCATGATAGCCCATTTTCATCCACGGTGGTTGCACTTCGTCTTGGTTCGGTGTGAGAGCTGTTTGTCTTTGTCAAGAGGAGCTTGGAGGATGATGAATGAGGTGACTTTATGCCTATAGCGTGGGCAATCTGGAATAGATGAAATAAGGGGATGTTTGAGAATAGGGAAAGACTTGAAGTTAGACCCCATGAGCAGGCAGTAACTTTGGTACATGAATATTGAAATGTTCAACAACATTATGACAGCAAGAAATGGAGGAAGCTAGAGGATACCATTTTGCGTTTTAATCGGCAAATGACCAAAACCTGGGAAGTGTGATTATTGAAGGCGGTTGCTAGTCGTTGATCTCTAAGCTCATTTAGTCTTGTTAGATGTATGGTAATGATGTTACTCATTCATTTGCTCATCTTTACTCCTATAATTCGGGTTCTCGAGTTTAGGGGTGAGCACGGTTCGTTTCGGTTCGGGAGTTTCGATTTTATTAGCTGATATTTTTTATTTGAAAAATTGCAAACCAGAACCGTAATCGGATAAACCGATTAATTGGTTTTTTCGATTCGATTCACTGGTTAATCGGAACCATTTTAATAAAATTCCTAAATCCTCTTTTATCAATATTGATTACTGAAAACCAAATGGATTGAAGGCATTTTTTATTTTATATTTTCAATAATTGGAGTAACCCTTTTTCTATCTATTTTTTAAATTTTTTTTATTTTGATAGTTCGACACTTGGGCTCATGTTCTAGCAATTGGCAAAGGAAGAGGAAGAAGGCGGTAGTACTAGTACACACTTGCAAGTTTGAAGCCTTACTTTTATGATTTTTCTCTTATTTTCTTAAATGAAATCCATTGAGTACACTAAGCCAATAATAATCCTAACTAACCCATTCATTAGCCCATCTGCCATTACTATAAGGCACACTAGACAAATGTCATGGAATGCTCTGTGACAATTTGAAATTTTCTAAAATTTTCTTTGTTGTTCTATAAGGTTCTACAATTTTCTATAATATTCCACAGAAACATGTATATTTATATAGAGGATTGTAGAAGACAAATATAGACCATAGGATCAATCAATCTTCACGGTCCATTGATAATGTGGGAGCTTATATAAACCCTCAAAGGGAATCATTTATGAGGTATCAACGAATCATCATCCACAAAAAGTTTCTAACCATAGTAATATACACACATTCTCCCAAACTATCTTAGTATTCTCTTGCTTATTCCCCAGTAACACTAGCACAATAGAAAGTTAACAACATTAAATACAAAATAAATGTAAATTTTAGTTTAAAAATTTGCAAAAAAAAAAAAAAAATCGAGTTGGTTTGGTTAACCATCGGTTTCGCAATCGTAAACCGGAGCCGGAACCAAAAAATCAATTAACCGAATTTCTAAACTAGTTTAATTAATTGAAAAATTGGTTTGATTTTTCCGATTTTTAATTTGGTTTATCGGTTTCGGTTTTTGCTCACCCCTACTCGAGTTTGGCTTGAAGATGGACCGGATTGTGTTTCTATCCGGCCTTGAATGATCTTTGTGCTTGTGATGGTTTCTAAGTACTGAATTTTCGTTGGCGATGATAAAAAAGTCAATATTAATTAGCTTAAATGAATGACATCCCTCTTTGTATAAAAAAATATGATTAACAACTAATCCAACAAAACTAAATATGGGGTAGTCGAATAAGAGTATTATTTTTCAAAATTTAGGAACCACAGTGACCATACTTAGTATCACTATATCAACTATTTTATGAAATTTTTGAAATCGACGTTCTTATTTATGAGGATAAAATTACGTATGTTTAGATCCTTCTATTATGTTACGTACTATGTACCGAATGAAATAGGATTGATTGCGAGTAATAAAGGAGTTTCGTACAAATTAAGGATTGCACTAGTGTGTGATTTTATCCATTTAGAGTTTACCAATGATCCATTGTAATGTCACAGATTTATGATTTTTGGCCACATGAATCCAGGCGTTTAATCACTAGAAAACTACTCAACTTTGTCTAATCACACGTCAATGCATGGAGTCGCTAATCCTTTGCCACGTGGATGTGAAGTCGGTCAACTCCATTCATGACTCACATCCTCCCGCTTTCCCTTTCAAAGCCTCCAATGATTCTTGTGAATCCAGTTAATATTCTACCTTTTTTTCTGTGATAAAAATAAATCTTACAAAAAAATAATTCCCACAAAAAAAAGAAATCTTTCTGGTCCCTTTTATTTCTTATTATATTTCTTTATTTTATTTTATTTTCATGCATTTTCACTACAGACAAAATAGATAATTGAAAATTGGTGTAATGAGATTTAGGTATAGGTAGACTCTGATGCAGAACTCACTTGAGGATTTCGGTTTTCTGCATTTCATTAATTGAGAAGGTGAAGAAGACCCAGATTCAATTTCATTTCCATAGGTAATGTTCATTTTATTTTCTTTTTTTGGGTACAAAAATCTGAATTTGTGTCAGTTATGCTCATGCTTATATGAATTCAATTGCGACCTTTTATTTTGCGATTTGACGAAATGGGTCGTGTTGGTTTTTCCGGTTTTTGAGTTTTTTGGTTTTTTTGGGGTTGTAGTTGAGCCTCCCTCGTTCTGTTTAATTCTAGAATCCCAGATTTCATGGCTTATGTCATTACTGATTACTGATCTTGTTGGTGACCATTTTCTGTCCTATTTATCCATTTTTATTTATTTTTTTAGGGCACAGGTTTTCCCTGTTTCTTCTTGAATTCACTTGCAAGTCAGTAGCTTGTTGATTGGGAGTTTTTCTTTTCAATTGCCAAAGGTAGGTATGAAACTCCGTCAGAGTTCATTTAGACTATTGTAAAATTGAACTTTCTGGTTTGAAGTATTTTGTTCAGTATTTCAGTTATGCCCTGTTGTACATAGAGGTTATAGAGTTTATTGTATCTGTTGCAGGCTTGTCTGTTGCTGAGCATAGATTTTGATTAGGTCGGCTATTGGGCAGCAGAGAGTTCCTTCTAGGGTTTGTGGATTTGGTTAAATTCACTTGCCTCGTAGAAGATAAGATTTTATGGAGGTTATTGAATCTGTTGCAGGATTGTTCTGCTGAGCATAAATTTTGATTAGATTGGCTAGTGGGAATAACAGGGAATTTCTTTTAGAACTGTTGGTGTAAATTCGCAAAATTTGTCTCTTGCTACAACTTGGTGGGATGAAAATATGATTATGAGTGTGTTCGGGGAACATTTTCGACATAGTCGATGGGTTCCCCTGACAATAAATTGTTTGATATTGTGAAGTTTTGGACTCCTCGGAAAACCGAATCAGCCAATGTGTCTAGGGATTTTTGGATGCCAGATCAGAGCTGTAGGGTGTGTTATGAATGCGAGTCCCAGTTCACAGTCTTTAATAGAAGACATCATTGCCGGCTCTGTGGCCGAGTTTTTGTGCCAAGTGTACAGCCCATTCAATTCCTGTCCCTTTTGATGAACCCAAGAATGATCGAGAAGAAGGCGAGAGAATCAGGGTCTGTAACTTTTGCTTCGATCAATGGAGTAAGGGTTTGGTGACCTTTAATCATGAAGCTGCTGGTGCATCTAGTCCAGGGCTTACACCATCGTTTTCTGCGGTTAGTTTGGGCAGCATTAACTCCAGTGGCACTGGTGATAGCAGCACAAGCACGATAGGTTCAACGGCTTACTCAACTGGACCATACGAGCATGTGATGTATAATTCTTGTGTTAGCCTTGAGCTATCTCCCAAGCTATGGAACTCAATCATGAAAACGGAACATCTGATCCAATTGGCATAAACATGTTCCCGGATGTCGTTGAATTATCTTCTAACTCAAATCAGTATGGCTTTTCTGCGAATAGGTAATGTTCTCCATGTCCTGCTGCGTTTTGTGAATGAGTAGCGCAGCTTTTTATGGACACTGCTTTACATTTCTGCCAATTTATTTTCAATATGCTTGACATGTGTGATTAGAGTTGTGTACATGATGGTGGCTTGAGTCACTTTGCTGAAAACCTTCTGAGTAGGGAATGGGATCTTAAACTCATGTTCTTGTGTATTAATTACTTTTCTTTTGTTTACATTTCTGTTTGAGGGGTGTTGGAGGTACTTGAGTGTAGGCAGGGGGTCACTTGTCAACTGCTGGAGCGTTCATTTAGTTGGACAAGGGCGTACATGGGGGTTTGTCTAGTTATGCTTGTCAGTGGGACCTCAGAAACTATGCATTGGTGCATTTTTCTATGGTTGGCACTGTGCCTAGTGGTAAATTACAAAAAGGAAAGTGTGCCGCCACAGAAAGATAGTATTGTAGGTTCTCTATCTTATTTGTTGACCACTGTTCTTTATGGATGACCTCCGTAATACAATTTGTGAATGAAGTATGATTACAGGTCCAGTGACCCCCGGTGGGCAATATACTGAAGCATATACTGACTAATCTGTGCTAAAGGATGGACTTTCAAAAATCAAGTACTCTTGTTTAAAGGCTATATATCTTACATTTGTACGTGGGATACTCACATCTCAATGCAAATGCTTCAAGTTTTATGAAGCACTGCTCCGTTAAGGTCCTTAAAGAAAGATACTACTTTTCAAGGCTGTATACTCACTTTCCTCTCCAAGATTCATGAAGTGGTAATAAATTGATTAGTGGAGGGATTTGTTAGTGATGATTGCAGCTGTGTAATACTCTTTGATTTACGAAGATTCAGCCAAATTCATGGTTTAAGATGTTGGATGATCTTTACTGCTATTTTATATCCACACGAGGAAACATCTTTGGATAAGTGGTAGACTACTAACCTTCCAAGTTGAAGGTAAGAGATTGAAAGTTCAATCCACATGCTTGCAAGGGTTGCCTACTTTCCATACCCCTTTGTCTCCTTGAAATTAGGCTCTTGCCCATATGTCGGGGCGTGATCGAGACCTGAGATAATCCTTAACCCCAGAAGAAGGGGAAAAAAAAAAGAATGGTCAGATGCATGCCTCCTTGGAGTGGATTTTGAATGGACTAGCAGTTCTTTTCTGCTGTCCTATTGCCAAGTGCCGTAGCGAAGATGCTGAACTGCTTGAGTCTTTGATACCTACCATTAAGTTTGACGTGAATTATTCAAGCTGGTCTTTGGTTTGGTGGAACTGTAGTGTAGATTGTGTTCAGTTAGGTAGATAAGTTATCCTAGCTTGCAGCTCCTCTGTGGCGAGCAACTGTTTTTAAGGGGAAAAATTGTGAAGGGTTTATGTTGTTCCTTTGTTATAAAAATGGCCCTGTGCAAAGTATTTGAATTTTCCTATACTTGCTAGGTGTTTGGAAGTATAGTCAATTGATTAATTCTATGACTAGGTTCAAGCTTTGCATGAGCTAGTATCACAAGGATGAAAATGAATGGTCAGTCATTGTTTCTGTTTTGTATGGTATCACATTATCTATGTTGCCAGAAAGAGAATTATTACTTTTGATTGAAATGATTCACTTTGAGCGTGGGATATGAGCACTTAATTTAATAAATTTCTCTCAAAAGCTCTGTAGATGTTCTATATAGCAACCTTGATATGTTGTGCAGCGATAAAAGTTTATGTGGATAGGTAACTTTTTGTTGAGGATATTTGGGACTTGAGGAACCTGAGGGGTAGATATTTTTCCTATCTTTCCATTGATGTTGACTAACAAGGCATTGTAGTTCAATGGTGTGAGCTACATATGTTAACTAGAATGAAATCATGTCTTTCTTTTTATGTGCACTTTCATAAAGACAATGCAACTTCTTAGAAGGACTTTTGGAAGAGGAAGATTTGGATTCAATCGTTTTGCATTTTTGATAATTATTGTTATTAGGTGCTAGCTGAATACTCTTTCTGTTAAAAGAGTGCACTTAATATTTCTTCTTTATAGTTAACTGCACCCTTATCATAGGCCTATTGATTACGTAGCAGAATATGGTCTACATCCATAGGCAATATATCACACCAAAGCATCTCAGAACATGCAGCCAATTGAAGAGGAACCTCACTTCTCCCAGAAATAGACAAATGATTCATATCAACCCCGACACCTTTAATAGGAGGAGAATAAAACATAAGCTTCCATTGAGAATTTGAGATGTATTTCACCAGAATCCATGTTCATGGAAGTGAGTGTGGATTCAAAATGTGGTTATTGTGCGACAAACACAGCCGCGTCTGAAAGGGTTTGAAGTTGACCGAACCGCGCTTTTATGCTGCAACAACTACAATATACAACGCGGTTGCTGCATTATTGTGATTCTGCGGTACTGAGACTGAAATGACTTTTGGAATCCTTGCAAGCAACCACTATAATTATAAGACTAGTCAAAGGTTTCCGTCACAAGTTTGCATCAGCAATCAATCTTGCACACCAAATCATCTCAGGACATGCGACCAATTAAAGAGGAACATCACATCTCCAAGAAATAGGCAAATGAGCATATCTAGGAGAGGAATGAGGCAAAAACTTGACATTGAGATGTTGCTCGCCGTAAATCATGTTCATAGAACTGCTATAATACAGGACTAGTAAAAGGTCGTCTCAAATTTACATATACATTTGATAAGGAAATTAGCTGTATATATAATACTGCGTTTTACGTAGTTGTGAAGTTTGCACAATGGGGAATTTGTGTTTCCAGTGGGAAAAAAAATTTGTGCAGGCGACTTCCTTTCTCAAATATTTTTATATACCAGACAACCAATGGGTGATTTTTCTGGTTTTTTTGTTTGAATGTCTTTTGTGCGTGTATAAGTGCATTTCTGTTAATGTGTATCTTTACCAATGTGAAAGTTTTTTCCTTACATATTTATACGTAATAGTTATCCATACATTTGTCGGCATCAAATTTTGGTACCTAGCGTATAGTTACGTGATAGTTATCTTGAACTCAACAGATCCTTGTTCAAGGAGGCCAGGCTTCCTTGGTGTATAGATTTAGTCTATTGAGTATTTTGTATAGGAGGAAGCTGTTGTCTGTAATGCATTAGCCTATAGCTTGTCTTATCTATGCACTAGTTTGCTGACAGGTTACTTTCCATGGAAGTCAGTGTTGCGTATCATGAGATGATCTGTCTTGCTGAGACAATATCTGAACCAGAGTAATTTTTGCTGCATTTTTGCTGACAATTATATACTTTGTTTCTTATCTTGTTTCAGGAGTGATGATGAGGGAAATGCTTTGGGGGATTACTATGGTGACGTCAATTTTGACGACCTTGATCATATGTATGGATCACTTAATGGAGATTCGGGTGGGGATGACAATGATAGAAAAGCAGTCAGTCCTTTGTCTCAAGAGAATTTCAGTTCGGAGTTTCTAGAAGGAGTTAATGCTTCTGCAGATGATTCGAGCATGCCCAGTAATAATGACGAAAGTGAAACTTCTCTATATGGGGTTGAGAATGCTGAAGCAGAAAATTTGGATTTTGAAAATAATGGCCTACTCTGGATTCCTCCAGAGCCTGAAGATGAAGATGATGACAGAGAAGACGAGAGGGGAGCTAATATTTCTGATGATGAGGATAGTAGAGATTCTACTGGAGATTGGGCATATCCAAACTCTTCGAGCAGCTTTACTAGTGCAGATCTTCACCAGAGGGATAAGTCCAACGAAGAACACCGGAAAGCCATGCGGAATGTGGTTGGTGGGCATTTTAGAGCGTTAATATCTCAACTCTTGCAAGTTGACAACCTTCCTATTGGCGAAGAGTATGACAAAGAGAGTTGGGTGGATATAATCACATCTCTTTCATGGGAGGCTGCATCATTGCTTAAGCCTGATACGAGCAAGGGCAGTGGAATGGATCCCGGTGGGTATGTTAAAGTTAAATGTCTGGCATGTGGGAAGCGAAGTGACAGGTTAGTTTTATTATGTTTTATGATGCTTGCGTAATAGAAGCTGCTGTCCTAGCTATTTTTGCCATTGAAGCCCAATTACGTTATAGGATTTACCAGATGTAGACTCTCTGTTCAGCAAGATTCCACAAGTATGACTATTTGACCCCTCCCTAGGACTGACTAGGATAATGGCTAATGTTTTGGAGGATATGTTGACAAATGACTGTACTTGCATAGTTTCAGCTGTCTTTGCCCCCCCAAAAAAAAAAAGAAAGAAGAAAAAGCAAACTGGATAAGATTCTTACTGATGTCGTGTTTATTTATGTTACTTCAAACTTTGATCTTTTCTGGAGTTTTGGTTACCCTGCTACATTGTATACCTTACCAGTTACCACTGTGTAAATTGTGAGAATATGGATATCTTGATTATAAGGGAAAAGGTTTTTCTGCCTTTCTGCTACATTTTGTTGGTCAATTTGTTATGTCAATTACATTTCTCAATATTGAGCATCCCTTATCTTTGAACCCTTTCTTGGGAATCATTTCATTGATTGATTTATTTATATTTTCTGCTTGTGATTTCACTTAGTATGGTGGTCAAAGGAGTTGTTTGTAAGAAGAATGTTGCTCATCGGCGGATGACAACGAAGATTGATAAAGCACGTCTCTTAATTCTTGGAGGAGCTTTGGAGTACCAACGGGTCTCAAATCACTTATCAAGTTTTGACACTTTATTGCAGCAGGTTCGGATTGTGTATCCTTCATTTGCATTTTGGTTTACCTTTTACTAGTAATCTGTTTTTAGGTGGTTATTCCCATATATCTGTATGAACATTTAGGTGAAACATTTTGTTTTCTTTGCTAATGCCCCTCTCATCCTCTCTTAGGAAATGTACTATCTGAAGATGGCTGTTGCAAAAATCGATGCTCATCACCCCAACATTCTATTGGTGGAGAAGTCTGTATCACGATTTGCCCAAGAGTACCTTCTTGCAAAAAACATCTCTCTTGTCCTGAATATTAAGAAGCCACTCTTAGAACGTATTGCTCGCTGCACTGGTGCACAGATAGTGCCATCCATTGACCATCTTAAGTCACCAAAATTGGGTTACTGTGAGTCTTTCCATGTGGAGAGGTACTTTGAAGAGCATGGCAGTGCTGACCAAGGTGGGAAAAAACTGACGAAAACTTTGATGTTTTTCGAGGGCTGCCCTAAACCATTGGGTTGTACTGTAAGTTCTCTTTCCTTTTGGCAAAACTCACAGATGTCACTTGAGCATATTGCATCACTTTTTTCCATCTAAATTGTGCTGCCTCTAGTTGTAGGAGGTTTGAATTCTATTTCTAGCAGGCTATCTACTTTTTTTATTTTCATCTGCAGAAGATCTTGCACCTGAACAAAGCCAAAATACATTCTCTTGATATATGTAAAAGAAAAATTTTATCAAAACTCAGTATTAGCATTAGAACCCTGCGAATTTCATAAGTCAGTATTAGCATTAGAACCCTGCGGATCTCAGTGAAACCTCAACAATATATGATCTTGTACAATCAAATCCATGGTTCTATTAAATTCGAGAAAGTGGCTGTTTCAGGCCTTGTGATGCTTATTTTTGGTATTGTACTACTTGTTAGCCAAGCAGAATGATGTGCATTTTTGGTTTTCTCTATTCTACATCCCAAAAATATTGTTAGGATTTGGCATATGTGTATCTTTTTACTTTTCGGAGTCACTTGATTTATTATATCTTCTGAATAGCGGGACGAATTGCATCCTTTTTTTCTTCCAGATATTGCTCAAGGGAGCTTCTGGTGATGAGTTGAAAAAAGTGAAACGTGTAGTTCAGTATGGAGTTTTTGCTGCGTATCATCTGGCTCTGGAAACATCTTATCTAGCGGACGAAGGTGCTTCTCTGCCTGAGCTTCCTCTGAAGTCTCCGATTACTGTTGCGTTGCCTGACAAGCCGTTAAGCACCAATAGATCCATCTCTACTATACCTGATTTTGTTTCTCCTACAACTGAAAGGCCTCAAAGTGAGAGTGACAAGTTAACTGGTGAACCGCAGAGATCGAACCATGACTTGGCTTCACAGGTTAATGCCTTTCCTGGATCAGATCAGAGCCAAGAAAGCTCTGCAACACAGTGTGTAGAACCAATGTTAAGTTCTATGCAATGTTCTACTGCAAGCTCCTTGATTCCCTCAGTGTCTCATGCACCCAGTTCTCTGTCTAATGATATCAGCTGCATAACCGTGAATGCTTTTGCAGATAGTCAATCTGCTATAGGAAGAGCAGATGAGACTCTACCAAATGATTATGTAATTTCTAGTTCTCTTAATGCGTTGGTGCCATCAGGACATGTTGTTGGCACAATGAATGACGATGTCAATTCATTGACTGAACATGCCGTTGATGGCTCAGGGATTTTGTCGGAGCAAAGCTGTAATGAGCAGAATGGGAAAGTGCAGTCTTTGAAGGAGGATTTTCCACCCTCACCTTCTGATACTCAGAGTATATTGGTGTCCTTGACAACACGCTGTGTATGGAAGGGAGTTGTCTGTGAAAGGGCACATCTTTTTCGTATCAAGTATTATCGAAGCTTTGACAAACCTTTGGGTCGCTTTTTACAGGATGATTTGTTTGATCAGGTATGTTTCTTCAGGTATCTTTGATGTCTGCCCTCTCTTGTTTGAAATGCAGACCTCTACCTCAAAATTTGATTGAAAAATTTTAATTTCCTATTGTATTTGCTTGAAGGGCTACCAATGCAGTTCTTGTGGTATGCCATCGGAAGCACATATTCATTGTTACACCCACCAGCAAGGCAGCCTTATTATTTCTGTAAGGAAGCTTCCTGAATCTTTACCAGGGGAGAAAGAAGGAAAAATTTGGATGTGGCACAGGTGTCTTCGATGTCCCCGGGTCAACGGATTTCCTCCTGCTACAAGAAGAGTTGTGATGTCTGATGCAGCCTGGGGGTTATCCTTTGGGAAATTTTTGGAGCTTAGTTTTTCAAACCATGCAGCTGCTAGCAGAGTTGCTAGTTGTGGCCATTCTCTTCATAGGGATTGCCTCAGGTTCTATGGGTATGTACATGTTTCCAACATGCTAAATTTCCACTGTTTGGGATGACCATCATGCATCATGTGAGGCTTATCATATTTTGCAGATTACAGTTTCTTAACAGTTAACTATTAATTTGTTAGATTCTAGGAGCAACTACATGCATGGTGATGCAATTTGGTTTACTCACTACTTACTCAGATTATTGATTGTTTCTTTGTTTGATAACTGTCAAATTTGGTTCACTAACTACCAGCTACCAATTATAGTTTATTTATTTACTTTTTGCTCATAAAGAAAGACCATCTACAGGCAGTTGTGATAGTGGGTGTGTTAACTAAGAGATGTTAGTATATCCTTGCCATAGGTCCCATTTCTTGGGTTCTTATTCAGCTTTCTGCCCAAAAACAAATGCATTCTGTTATCAGCGAATCTTCTCCACCGTTTGTAAAATGACGTAACCAAACCCAACCGTCTTCCCAAAATCCTACCTTGGGGATGTTCACATTTTCTAGAATGAAGTCAGCAAACTAAATGGTTATTAATTTCGTGGAGGCTTGTTCTGCATTTAATGTCCAATATACTTTGTTTTATTTATTTATTTAAATTTTTTTGTAACTAGTAGTAAAGTGTCTCCACTCTCGTGTGTATGTGCTGTTGTATGAAGGGGCTTTATTCCTGCTATATAACTGCTTTCCTTGGTAGCCTTTGAGAAGGTGCATTCTCGTTTGAGGACCCCATGTATATAGCGGTGTGCCCTGAATAATTTAGGAGAGTAGTCTGGTGAACCTTATTTGCAGATTGGGCATTCTTGACCGTCAGCTTTTCATATTGCTTGTTTCTCTTGTGCAGTTGTGGCAGTATGGTTGCTTGCTTCCGCTATGCCCCAATTGTTGTTCATTCTGTCTTCCTTCCACTGTCAAAGCTTGAATTTAATTGTGATAATCAGGAGTGGATCCAAAAAGAGGCAAATGAGGTGGAAAAGCCTTTCCTTTGTCTTTGTCTTTTGATGAGGAAGTTCTTCAACATCCTTTGGCTATTTGCTTGTTTTGCAGGTACAGTACTGGGCCGAACTTCTATTTACTGAAGTTCGCAATGCGCTTAATCAGATTTCAGAGAAACTGTCAAGGTCTGTATTGTTGGAAAGTGGCACAAAAGCTTGTGGGATTAGAAAGCACATTGTGGAGTTAGAAAGGATGCTGAAGAAGGAAAAAGAGGAATTTGAGGTTTTCCCCATGCACAATTTCTTCCACCCCTTTCCTTCCAACTGTAGTTTAACCAAAGAAGAAAGGAGAGGAATTTATTGGTGACATGACAACAAAAATAATTAAAAACATCAACTGAACCCATTTCTTTCAGTTTGTACTAATGTGATCCATGGCTACGCTTGAAGGAACATCTGCACTTGTTTAGTTTACCCTAAGACGCCCACCAACTTTTCAAAGACTCCCTCCATCCCAAAATATTTGTCCCTGATTCCTTTTGTTCCCAAAATAAAGTCCCTTCTTACTATTATTAGTATTAAGAATCTTCTTTTTCTTCTAAAATCGATAGAAAGTAGTGCATTAAATAATGCCACCTTGAAAATTTTCATTCTCTAGGCAGGACACTTGTTTAGGGACAGGGAGTAAAAATTTAAGGTTATTCATGTCATTGTTCCTGTTTGTTCAGTAGGTTTCAATTCTCACTAGTGCAACACTCTGTCCGCTCTGTGTACACACCTCCTCCCTCTTTGTGTATTGTGTGTGTGTGTGTGTGTTTTTTTTTTTTTTGGGGGGTTCATGAACATGTTATCATCCTCTTAGCTCATTTGTGGAAAGACTTGATGCAAAAATTGGCAAAATCACTAATTTAACTTTCTGGGATTGTGCAGGATTCCCTGCAGAAAACATTGGACGGGGAAGCAAAAGCTGGCAAAACTGGCATTGACATTCTGGAAATCAATAGGTTGAGGCGGCGATTACTTTTCCAATCTTACATTTGGGATCAACGCTTGATTTATGCATCCACTATGAACACAAACACACCCCACGATCGGCTTGACAATGTTATGCTTAGATCTGTTGAGGAATCCCTGATTAAGCCTAACCAAATTGACACCAGTGCTGATGGTACAGCACAGACTGGCACATCTGATGCTGTAAATGGCCCCAACATTGACCAGCTTAACCAGCGTACTTCATGCTCTGGAGAGAGAAATTTAGACCAGGAAATGGGATACAAAGAAGAGGGAGAGGTTTTACCTCATCAAGTTGATGTGGGTGAATCTGATCCGTGTAAATCTGAGGATGCAATTCGCCGAGCTCTTTCTGAGGGGCAGTTTCCAATCATGGACAATTTATCTGATACCCTTGATGCATTATGGATTGGTGAGAGCCACCCAGGTACTTTCGCAGTTAAGGAGAATTGTGCAATAGAGCAATCGTTTCTCAGGTCAATTACAGCAAATTCAAATTTTGAGAAGTGCACTGATGACCAAAGTGACACAGAGATACGCCGTGCCTCTAGCCTTGTGTTGCCACCCAAGTCTTCTGATAATGTGGACAACTCTACCAGTTGGTTGAGAGTACCCTTTATGAGCATTTATCAATCCCTTTCCAAAAGTACCTTATGGAATTCTCAAAAGCTTGACACCTTTGGAGAGTATAACCCAGTTTTTGTTTCGTCATTTCATGAACTCGAACGCCAGGGAGGTGCTAGACTACTTCTTCCGGTGGGTGTTGATGATACTGTTATACCAGTCTATGACGATGAACCAACTAGTATCATAGCATATGCACTTGTGTCAACTGATTATCACTCTCAGATGTCTGAAGATTCTGAGGTGAAAAAGGACGGGTTTGAATCTGCCGTCTCTTTGCCTCTTTTTAATTCAGCAAATGTCCTCCCACTGCTTTCTCCGGTTGAAACTCCTGGGTCAACCAGAAGTTATGGCTCTTATGACGAATCAGTTTTATCCATGTCTGGGTCAAGGAATTCCATCAGTTTGGATCCAGTGCTCTACACCAAGGCTTTGCATGCCAGAGTTTCTTTTTCAGATAATGGACCCCTTGGAAAAGTTAAGTACACAGTCACTTGTTATTATGCAAAACGCTTTGAGGCTTTGAGAAGTATCTGTTGTCCTTCTGAACTGGATTATATCCGGTCCCTCAGCCGTTGTAAGAAATGGGGTGCACAGGGTGGGAAGAGCAATGTATTCTTTGCTAAAACTTTGGATGATAGATTTATAATTAAACAAGTTACGAAGACAGAGCTTGAGTCATTTATCAAGTTTGCACCAGCTTATTTTAAGTATCTGTCTGAATCAATCAGCTCTGGGAGCCCTACCTGTTTGGCAAAGATCCTAGGAATTTATCAGGTATATTGTCGAGCTATGATATTTCAATATAGTATGCTGTATCAATTAAAGAACCACTCTGGTCATGATTATGAAAGTTGGGTGCATTCTCTTATGAAATTCCACTTTACAAGTCAACAAATCTCATTGTCTTCTGCCTGCCTTCTCAGTGACCAAATTGAGCAGGAATCTGAGATTGAGGAAGTGGCAGCAATTTTGATGAGCATCTAATGCTCGCTCTTTCTTTCTTTCTTTCTTTTTTTTTTTTTCTGTTTTCCTTTGTTTCTTTCTTTCGTCCATATTTAAAAGTAGCTGATTCTAGACATGGCCTCAGGATTGCTTGACTGTATAATGTTCTAATGGCTATTGTCTTCATGGCTTAGAAATTTCCATGCATGGTTTACAGAAATGTATCAAGGATGTACTTTTATTTTTATTTTTTTACACTAACTCCTTTTGATTATTTTATTGAAGGGAAACTCTCTTTCTCACACACTGTCGTGCTTGCATGACCACGCGCACACACAAACGCGCGCATGCATGTCTGCCCACACGCATATATTAGCTTTATATATGCATGTATGTGTGTATGCATATGTGTTGTTTATGTTTGAGAGGTTTGATGTTGGTTGCATATTCTGAACTCCTTTTTTGTGTGTGCGCATTTTTGTGCACACTTCTCTCAAAATAGGTTACATCCAAGCATCTTAAAGGAGGCAGGGAATCCAAGATGGATGTTCTTGTAATGGAAAATCTCTTGTTCCGGCGTAATGTTACACGGCTTTATGACCTGAAGGGTTCCTGTAGATCTCGGTATAACCCGGATTCCAGTGGTGGGAACAAAGTTTTGCTGGACCAGAACTTAATTGAGACAATGCCTACTTCCCCAATTTTTGTAGGGAGCAAGGCAAAGCGGCTCCTAGAAAGAGCTGTTTGGAATGATACATCCTTTCTTGCTGTAAGTTTCTGGACTTTTAACTTTCCTCTTCCTGTCATCAGTTATTGAAAAGATCACTTCTCCGCTCTTGGCACAGAAAAATTTATATTCCAGCCCATGGATTTATGTGCTTTTCAGAACTTAAGCAGATAATAGTATATGTTTGCGACTGAAAATGCTAGCAATTCTTACTGTATATAAGGGGGCCATGAGCCACACTTGCTCCATTATCAAGAGGCTTGGTTTGTTGGCAAACCAGCTGATGCAGGAGCTTTATCCGGTCTGACTTGGAGTTCCATGTGCATGCCAAATTTATTACTCCCTCCATTCCCAGGTTACTTGTCCCTATTTCTTTTTTGGGATGTCCCAAAATAAAGTTCAGTAGTCTTCTCTCTCTTCTAAAAACAATAAGAAACACAACATTAAATATCACTCTTAAAAATTTATATTACGTAGGCAGGACAAGTTTTATGAGACGGAAGAAGTATTTGGCTGCTATAATGGCTACTAATAAAGAATCCTTGTCCTTTGATGGAGTTTGAGATGAGTACGTTTTGCCCCCCCAACAAAAAAAAAGCCACCTCTGTGAATGAATAGGAGCTTATTGGTGTGATGTTTAAGGGAGCTCATTAAAGGAGTCACCAGAATCTTTCTTTCTTCTTTTTTTAATGAAAGATTGGATGTAACTGTGTTCATTTTCAAAGAACATGTGCTGCTGAGGGGTGTAAAGACTTTTAACCTTTGACGGTTTGACCTATTTCTTAAAGAGTTACTAATTTCTGCTTTCTTTCTGGAGGGTTTTGGTCTTTCAATCTTTGGTGTTGAATTTTAGGATAGATGATAAACATGGCTCTCTCAGTTTGTGGGTACTTTGAAAATTTAACATTTTAGCTAATATCCAATATGTGAAGTTCACAAACTGCATTACATGCTATCAATAGTTGAAAGTTGGATGGCGCAAGTTTAATTCTTAACAAAAAAATAATACCATTTTACCGGAGAGTATTTGAGGGTGTCAAAACTCCTCTTGAGCACTTAAAAAGAAAATCTCATTGAGACTCTCTGTTTTTGAGATGGTGGGCAGTTGTGCTCTTTCTTTTTGAAGCCAACTATATAGTCTTTAGTAGGATGTTAGCTGTGCATCCGATCCAAAAACAAAGGGGGAAGATAGGAAAAGAGAAGGGAAAAAAAGCACGAGAAGTGGACTGCTAAGATCAGGTCTATGCCATGGAGAGCATCCTCTTTTCATAATGCTAAGAAATGTCCATCGTGCAGTGATTTCTTGCGTAGATTTCTACGAACTATTAGGCTTTGGGTTTACTTTATATTTTCTCATGTTAGCACAACTTATCCTCAGCCATATATGCCCATAAATTTTGCAATTTATTCATAAATGACACTTTTTTGCTACCTTTGAATGCCAGATTGAAGTCATATTAAAATGCTGCTTTAACAGTTAGTTGCCGGTAACTATTAAATATTTGGTTTTGACTGAATTTTTTGTTTACTTAAAGCTGGAAAAAAAAAGAAAAAGAAAGTTCTATTGCTATTTCCTTCCCTCCAAACTCAAAGAACAACTTTCTCTCTCTCTCTCATTTCATTCTCATCGAGCTCTTTCTTCTCACTCTCAAATCCAGTAGATCCTAGAATTTTTGTTTCATCGGCAAGGAGGACGTTGTTGACAGTTAAGATATGTGAAGATTGATTGAAGACAAGTTTCAATTCTAGGGCTTTCGGTCAATTCTAGGGCTTTCGGGAACCGTAGAATTAGGATGAGGGAGAAGAAGCAACAAGAATAAGAGGTTCCGAACCAAATACTTTCATACCCCTTTTGTTGTTCTTTTTCTGTTATGTTTCTTTATTTTCAATTCATTTGTTAAAAATAATTCAAAAATAAATAAAATCGGTTGACAACCCGTTAAAAAGTCCAACAGTAGCATACTAATACACTTAAATCATGATTAATGGCACTGTAAGGTAGCGTTAAAAGTTTGCGGCATTTCTGATTAACTTGCAAAGTTCAAGGGCATGGTTGTTTAAGAACTCCCACTTCAACTTAAGAGTCCAATGCTTTTTCTTTTGGAGATTAGGGTTTCTTCTAACATGCATGATCCATATGTTTTGTCTTTTTATTTGGGGATGTGGAATGACATTGTTCACTCCTAATTTTCCAGTCAATTGATGTGATGGACTACTCTCTATTGGTTGGCGTTGATGAAGAGAAGCACGAGCTGGTGGTTGGTATAATCGATTTCATGAGGCAATACACGTGGGATAAGCACCTTGAGACTTGGGTTAAAGCATCCGGGATCCTTGGTGGACCCAAGAACGCGTCTCCAACTGTCATATCTCCTGATCAGTACAAAAGCGGTTTAGGAAAGCGATGACCACATATTTCATCATGGTTCCTGATCAGTGGTCCCCTCCGACAATCATACCCAGCGAACCTTTGTCAGACCGCGAGGAAAACTCTAAAAGTGGAGTAACTTCACCTTGATGGATTAGGGCAAGTCTTCAAGTGTCTCAATTATAGAAATTGTAATTTGTAAGTGCATAGGTTCTGTCCCAACCATGTTGCAATTTCTTGGTTTATGTTGTTCCATTATGGTTCCATTTATTGATTTATTTGGCCAATAAAAAAGGGTTCCTCTTCGTCTTCCCTTTTTTTCCTAAAAGTTCTTGTAATGATGATACTTTGTTAGATGTTGGTGCATATAAGTCTATTTCTATCAGCATCTTCTGTATCTGAACCAGCATCTGCTCATATTTGGACCCTGAAAGTGAATATTTTTAGCCGTTGTTATTGTGGCAATGAATTCTGCAGAAAAGAAAACCTCGAGCTTCTCGGTGGGAGGCGTTCTACCCTTCATTTCAGTCCAGAACAAGAAGAAAACATGATGGTATTTGTATAGTTGTTGGAGCACGGTGTTGTACGTCAGGATCACACATCAATACACGATTTGACGAAAGGAAAGATAGAGGAAAATTTTAGAGGAAAAAAAAAAGAAATTATAGTTTATGGGACTATCTTGTTATGTAGTTTTTGGAGCACGGTGCATTGTACTTAGACCTTGCAAAACTGATCCGAACCGAATGGGTCAAAGCGAATGATCCGAAATTCAAATCGAACCGACATCCGAAATAGTTGAACCGATTTTGATCCGAACCCGAAAGTGAACCGACCTGAAACCGAACCCATCCGAAATCGATGAACTTGATTCGGACCCGAACAGAAATGACCCGATCCGAAATCGAATTGACCCGAAATATAATTGACCCGATTATGACAAGAATCGAAATGACCCGCACCGAATCAGATTCGAACCGATTCAATATGAACAAAAGTGACCCGAACTCGAACCGATTTAAATCCGAGTTTGACCCAACCCACATTGGATGGGTCTTTGCAATTTTATTTTATTTTGGTGGGTTTCGAGAATGGACTTTTGTACTCATAGTGATACAATTTTGATCGAACCCAAATCCTATTTAAGCGGATCCATACGAAAGGATGGTGGTAAACCTGATAGTATTCTATATGGTTATCTAAACCATACCCGAAACAATCCTCGAAACCTACCCAAACCAACATTGACCCAATCCGAACAGAAAATGATCCAAATTAACTTCACCCGAAGTTAACCCTATCCAAAATTAGCCCGAACCGAAGCGAATGAGATCGACTCGAAGTCGAACCGAACTAAAGTTAATCCAAACTGAAATCGAACCCGACCCGATCTAACGAGATCGACGCAAAGTTAACCCGAACCAAAACCGAACCCTACAAGAACGAGTTTGACTCGAAGTTGACCCGAACCGACTTAACCCGAATCGGACCCGAACCGAATGACCCGATTGTCGGGTTTAATTGTAATTCAGGATCACATACTAATAGATAAATTATGATTGGACAAAAGGAAAGATAGGGGAGAATTTAGAGAAACAAGAAAAGAAGTTTTCATGGGATTATCTTGTCATGTAGTTCAGGGACTATGTATGAGATTTTAATAATTGTAGCTCTAAATCTGTGTTGTTCCTCTAACATCAATTCTGTTTTTGATTTCTGATCGGTTGTCAGGAATTTTGAGTTTCATTTCATATATTATGACAATTTGAATTAATTTTTAATAGCTGTAGTTTAAAATCTTAGATTTTCTATAAACAAACTTGAAAAAAAAAACTTGGAAAAAATGTTGGACTAATGGGTGTATACGTATTTTATAAGTAGTTCGCCACTGACGCGTGACAAGCAACTTAACTTATCTTCTAATTTGTCTTGGTTTAACTTCTAATTTGTCTTGGAAGTTTAAAATTAAGAGCAGTAAAATTTAGTAGTAATATATTTTCCCCTCTTAGTTTGATATCGACTATTAAAAAAACTTTAGAAAACGTACTTTATGTTTGCTTCTTTTGTGGATAATGATAAAGCAAAGGAAAAACTATAGCAAGAGTTCCAAAGAGTACATTACTTATCCGAATTATCGAGAACAAAACACACCATAGCATAAATCTGAATTCCAAACAAATTACCCTCATAGATCGAACTGCTCAAAAAATTACTGAGTCAAAGTTTCTAACCCGATCAGCTCCTTATCAAGCTTGATATGTTTCTCAAAAATGACTGTCAATTTGTATGGACTTAACATTTTGGGCATTTGCCTCGTTGTCTAGTGGCTTGACCTTCAGCTATGTTCGCTCAGGCAGCCCCATTCACTTGTCACACACACACATGCTCCCCGGGTTATGTTCCTGGAGGAGTGGTCCCAAATGGTAGCGCATCCTATAAATTCACCTCGGAAAGGATCTTAGGAGCTCCAACTCAAAACTATCACAGCCTCCACAAGAACTTATTGCAGAGAGAAAGTTACACTGGGCGCTGCTTTCAGATAATGCAGATAAAAGCTTGGCACTCAAGCGCAAGTACAGAAGAAAGGTGGGTAGCTAGCAACTATCATGTAAAATTTTGAATGAACAAAAATAGATTTCCAAAATGAATATTACATAGAGGGCAAACAAAAGTTACTGGCGGGAAAAAACAAAAGAAAAAGACTCATCTAAATCTACTGCTATAGAAATCGATTCATATCTTTTTATACGCATGTATCTGAAATATACGAATCTATGAATAGATTGAATATGGAGGAAAGGAGAACAAAAGGCTCTTTAATTGATGAAGGAAATGCCCCTGGTTGCATGCATGCTTTTCACTGGCATCCTACAGTAAGCTATCAAGTTGTGCTTCTAAATCTGGCATGGAGATCATATTGATGTGTTCTATCTCTTCTGTTGAGTACTCTGATTTTAGAAGGGACCTTACTTGAGTATGCGCTTCCAAAATGTTCGTCCTGCATAAAAGTTCTTGGATGATCAGAAAGTAGTTCTAATGAAACACAACCTTGCTCTGCAAAAGAGTAACAGAAACAAGATAGAGCTTTTGCTCATTTTTTCTCTAGAAATTTCATGCAGGAAAACTTTTTGATTTGACCAAAGCAACTTGGTCCATCTCCTAATTTCATAAATGCACCTAAAATTTTAGAATCAAAACTCCAAAAGTCTCCAAGCACATGAAATGAACAAATCCAAATCCAAGATTAAGAATCCAGCCAGGGGAAGGTATGGGGCCAAATATAGTAGCCTTAAGTATACCTGACAATCGGGTCATTCGGTTCGGGTTAAGTTCGGTTCGGGTCGACTTCGGGTCAATCTCATTCCGGTCCGGTTCGGATTTGGTTCGGGTCAACTTCGATTCGGGTAAACTTCGGGTCGATCTTGTTCGGGCTCGGTTTGAGTTCGGTTCGGTTTAACTTCGGGTATCTCGTTCGGGTCGGGTTCGGGTTCGATTCGGGTTAATTTCGGATAGGGTCGTAATTAGGTCACCTTTTGGGTCAAAATCAATTCAAAATTTTACCCACCAAAAAAATTGTACAACTATAGGCACAAAAGTCTATCCTTAGAGACCCAACAAAAAAAAAAAGTGGGTTGGGTCACTTTTATTCGGATTAAATCGATTCGTGTCATTTTAGGTTTGGTTCATAATCGGGTCAGTTCGGTTTCGGTTCGGGGTCAGAATCGGGTTCATTAGATTTCGGGTTGGTTCGGTCAGGTCAGGTCGGGTCAAAATCAGTTCAATTGTTTCGGATGTCGGTTCGGTTTGGGTTTCGGGCCGTTCGGGTTGACCCGTTTGGTTCGGGTCAGTTTTGTCGGGTCTAGCCTTAAGCTTATTGCACAAAGGCCGGTAGCTCTTAGAAAAACATTGATTGCGTACCATTTCCACATAAAGTAAAGGACAATTTAGAGAGATTTTTGTTCAAGTACACTATAATCAATGTTGAAAAAATTATCCACAATTGGCTTTTCAGCCATCCAGAAAGTGGACATTTGCAGATGAAATCAACAAAGGTGATGAAGTGTGCCCGCCCAAGTTGGGGAGTTTGGGCCTTTCTCTGAGGGGTGTGTGTGTGTGTGTGTATCCCTCCCCTCCCCTTAGAAACCAGAAATCTTGTGTCTCAATGAAGTGCAGGAAATCTTACTTAATTGGCTTGAAAAGTATCGTCCTTGTTGAAGGATTCAGTAGATAAAGCTTCATCTTCTCTATCACCTTTGGTAGTTCCTGCTGTATAGCAGCACTTACCTGAAAAAAGAGATCAAGTAACAAAACAAATAAATGCCGGAATTTACAGTTCATCCCAAATAATTGTCCTAACAATACAAAACAGGGGAAAAGTTTTCTATTTTTCAGTATATGTTTACATCAACACATAAGAGATTTCTTCCCAGATGCAATATTGAAATGCTGAAAACCTGGCTTAGGCACAAGACGGTCTTGAAAAAGCATACGCCAAATTCCCTCAAATTTAAGTAACAATAGTCATGACGTGAACCTATTATTGGAAAAACCCTTTAACTAGATAAATTACCAAAGCTCCATCCAAAACAAAAAGAGTGATCACCAAAGCACACACCACAGGCCTACATAGTACAGTAATATAAACTAAAATATCCTAACCTCAAGGAAAAGGTGCAATACAAACACACAGTAAAATACCAAATGAGCATACTCTGTTTTCCCTTCCCTTGATAAGCCAATAGCTCACTGAAAAATGACAAAACAGAGTAGCAAGGATGTATGTCTCAAAAAAAGTGTGGGAAAGTTGACCAAGTTTGGAATATAAAATCATGTAATGTTAACACTCGTTATTGTTTTACCTTGCAATATGCTTATGAAATTTCATGTCTTAACTTCTGTAAACTAAAACCACTAGTTATTTTATGTGCTTTTGGCCCACAATCAAATGAAAACGACCTGGAGAGCGGAAAGCAACGGCACTGACAAGTAAATCATAATGGATAGATTTCCCCAATAATAATGAAACCTCTGGGACAAACATGGGATTCTTATCATAAACAGCATATTTGGCAGGCTGATTTTGGGTACCACATTCAAAGCATACAACAAAACTCGTAAATGCTCTAATTTTGGCTGAAGATCAATACAACAACTCAATTTCTAGAGAATAGCCACAGTACATCGGCAGACTTCACCCCAGTTATTTTACATGTTTGTCTCTCTTTATTAAAGGTTGATACGGTTATATTATATATTTATCCTCATCCCTCCTCCTCCTCCTCCCCCCCAAAAAAAAAAGTCAACACACTCCAAAGGTTGCCCAATAGTATCTAAGAATTCATCTCCTAGATACTGGTCCTGTTAGAGACCACCTCTGTATCCAATTATTCTTTGAGGCTCCATTTCCAATATCTGAGTCAAATCCTACTTCATCCAGGCCATGTAAAAGATTGAGACAGAACATTGAAGACTTAAATGGATTCATAAATTCCAAATCAAAGTGAAATAGTGAGACCCTTAATACGCAGCAGTGCCAAAATTAATTGGTTAATTGGGGCTAATCCCCTACATTCATACCACCCAAAATCCCACCTAGGCAAGGTGTGAGGGGTTAGACATAACAAGCAAAGTTGCTTGGGCTACTCATTTTGCCTCAAGCACCCGTTTTGGATGCTTGACCCTCAAACAAGGTTAAGCACACTTGACCCTTCATTTTGGACCAAAAATGTACAAATTGTTGTAGAAAATTATTGAGTCCAGCATGACGACAAGACACCTCAGAGCACTTCACACTTGGGGGAGCTAGAGTAGCATCGGTAGCACACATAACCATGAATAGCAGCTAAGATATTACAGTTGGACACTAGAATGAGAACTGTTGATTGCTTGAGAAGAAAGAGCGAAGACGTTTCAAACTTGGATATGGTCAAGTTTGAGTAGCATCAGTAGCAGTACGCTTCACCGTGAATAGCAGATAAGCTATTACAGTTGGACATTAGAAAAAAACTGTTGATTGCTTACTACCTCACAGGAAAAGAAAGAACGAACAATTCAATGAGGTGATTTCTTTTCATCCACTTCAAACCAAGAAAAAAGGAAATAGTATTGCTCCAACCAACTTTTTAGCTGACTGAAAAGTCGGCAAAATCAAGGCTTTCTCATGTAAAATATCCATTGCACTCATGCAAGCACTGAAGTTCTCCTATTCTGTTCCTAGGCAGATCCCTCCCAATTAAACCCCCATGTACATTCTGTGGAAACAATTCAAACAGCCAGATCACAACTCCTGTCATATTGTGCCATGCAATGTAATGTAATATGCAATTGCTAGCAGATTCACTGATTCACCAGAAGCAAGGCCATCATTCGAGCTCAACACATTCTGCTTTGCTTTCCAACTTTACATTAATCATCAATTCCAATACTATATATATAGAAATATCAATCTACGTATTTCAACCAAAACAAGCTCTGAAATCTTCAAAGTTTTTGGTCTAAATAAAGGATGTTGCACATGTCATGTTGGAGTCATGAGCATCCAACAAGGATGTACTAGCGGTGAAATGCAGCATTCAAACAACAACAGTGAATCCCATAGCTCAACATTATAATGAGTTCCAAATAACTTGACAAGCACTGTAAACCAGAAGTGGATAGGATGTGTCTATTGGCAAGTGGGGCAATGGCCGGTGGTACTAGGCAATGGCCCCAGAGGACTAGACAGGAAGTATGATGCAGGAAGGGCAACTGAAGGTTGGGCTGTAGGATGAAATTTAAGGTTTAGAAACTTTGACATTCAGAAATTTAAAAATTATTCACAAAAATGGCTGTTTTAAGGTTCAAACATGATAAAGCTGAAGATAACAGGGTCTCACTAGCAGGGATATTGCAGTGTCCACTTTTGAATGATAATAGAAAACACAACCAAACCGAACCATGACACCGAAGTCCCATCTATGCTGGGGAGGGGGTGACAGGAGTCAAATTTAAACAGCCCTAATGCAGAACTGTAAGGGAGTGAAAGGTAAAAAAAGAGGGATAGAAAGCATACCTTCTGGACAAGTTCAGCCACCTTCTCAGGAGTTGCAAAAGCTTGCTCCTTCAGTGGCTTTGTCATAACAGCCTCAAGCTTTTGATTTGGGGTTCCAGAAGAAATTGCAACCTTTACAGCTGTCACCTGTAAAGAGAGAGTACACTTCTAATGGTTGATGAAACAATTAAATCAAAGATAGAAGTTCTCTTCACGGGGTATTATATCTTCTATAGGCCAATAACCAACGAATGCTGCAAATCTGTACATGCAATAATTTAATTTAATCCTTTTTCATTATATGACAGTTCGAAGACAAACCTTAGCCACAAAGGAAAGAAGAGGATCTACAATCAACTTCGTCACTGACATTATAAATTCTTCACAAGTAGCTTTAAGACTTTTCTCCAGTTCCTATAGATGATGAAACATATAAATTCAAGTCATTTATGAGTACCTCAAATAACCTAATATTTGAATTAAGATGATAGAGCTACAAATTAGTTTGCACTTTGCACCATGAGTATTTTCCCCCTTCTTTTTGATTAGAAAATGCGCCAAAGTTAAATAAAAAGAGCCAGAGTTTTATGCAATTGAATTCAAAGAAACAAAAGGCTAAAAAGAAAAGAAACCAGCCCCTTTGCCTTGTCGTCAATCAAGTGGTCAAACAGTGGTCAATCTTGGAAAGAAGAACAAATCATCAGTGCTTGTCCCCCACAAAGCCTTGTCCTGGATCCCACATAGAAAATTTTCCAATTTCTTAACCAGGCTATATCTTACTTGAAAGATTTGCACATAAAAGTGTTGCTTCCTTGTAGAAATGCATGGTTAGATCAGTATTCTTGCTCATCAAAACGGAGTCTTCTTTTATTTCTTTACCTTGCATGAAGATATCTCATGCTGGGTAATTTTATTTTTGTGTGTCTCGTGCCTGGTAAAGTCACACCATCAGAACTCTAAGGGATAAATATTGCATACCTTCTTGGCATCCACCTGGCTTTCTAGAACTCGGGAGAAAAATTCCTTGCTAATGATGATGATCTTGACCAATCAAAAGCGATGCTTGGCCTCTAAAAAGTCGTCTCAGGTGCTCCTGAAGTTATATTTATAACTTACCATTAGAATTCCATTTCTATTAATCGTAGAACACCACTATGAAGATGATTTTCGCATGCTACATTTAACTTGAAAATTCTAAAGAGTTAAGATTTAACTTGAGCAAAGTTCAGAATCTACAAGTCCCTGACTTGACAGATTCAAAAGCACAATTGAATTTATAGACGATTTTTGTGTAACCACAAATTCGAGTTCTAAAAGGAAGTAATACAAGTAAAAATCATCAAATGTTATCTGAGCTATACAGAAGCAAGTTCCAGTATATATAATAACTCATGAAAGTTCCGCTTTTAGAACCTCAATCTCATATTCACATTGCTGTAGTAGGACACTGAAAATAGCCAGAACGACTTCAACTGGATTAGGATCTTCCAGAAGCAGTGAGTTCAAGTTTACTAGCCAAATGCATCAGATGAACTTCTCTTTCAAAGGAGGAAAAATATGTAGTGAATTTGAGAGTGAAAGTCACTTAGATTAACAAATTAGAAGCCAAAGAACAGAACCTGATAGTGTTGATTTTTCAAAATGAACAAAATCCAAAATCATATCCAAAGAGTCCCACCAATTTTTGTGGGAGGGGGAGGAGTGTTCGATGTAGCATCTTCACCTCTGAATTGTATAATTGCAGGGAAACTGGTTCTGTTAGCTATATTTATAAAAGAACAAAGCTCAAGAGAGATCATATTTTGTTGAGTATGATGATATGCATATGCCAAACAAATTAAGCTCATAAGCTAATAGCTTCCAGACATAAGAGGAAAGATGACTTCAAAATACCTATTAGCTATCAGAAAGTATCAGTCAACTAACCAGTAAATGAGAGAAATCAAGCTCCTTATGTGTAACTGAAAATTCTATGTCAAAAGGCGCTATCTGAAAGAAATACAGTGAGAAGTTAGTCGCATATTTTGCAGCTAATAACAAGTTGCAATCTTAGAAGTCCAAAAATACATAGTTCCCACCTGCTCTCTTAAGATAAGAAGATGCTTTATCAGGAAAAGTTGCCCATCCATGGGCGAAGATCTCTGTGATATGAGTTTGCTTGCTTTCTGTATTTTTATTTGGTGGGAAGAAAAAACATTAGAAGGTGTTTTAAAACAAACTACAAACTCTTGTATCTTATTCCAACAACCCAACAAAAGATCAACTCTCAGTTTGCACCAACCAAACACTAAGAGTCATCCCTTGAGTGACTGTAGGATGTAGATCTAGTAGACTTACTTGTATAGACAAAGAGCATACTTCCACTGCTTCCTGACACAAATAATTTTTTTGAGTTAACCAACAAGAAGACAATTAAGGCTTTTATCTAGACAACACAGGAAAATACAGAATGTACTTTTTTGGTCAAATTCCTGTATACCTGAGCTAGACCAGTGAAAACCCCTGGTTCTAAACATCGATAAAGCTTTGAGAGCAGTGAAAGTGTTTTCTCCAAAGGTGGATACCATGTTTTGACAAGGTTTTGATTTTCATCACTCTGCATCTCCACACACATGAAGAATAACATATCACAGTGAGCCAATGAGCTTATATTTTTTCATAAAAGCAACTATTAGGAAACAAACAACTTCATTAGTGAAAAATAGCAGGTACCCAACATCAGAATGAATGGCACCACATAGAATTATACATTGAATCATGAAATTGAATCACATGCAAAGTGAATCATGAAATTACACGAAATATTTTTTTGACTTCTATAGACAAGCCTCAGGTTATAGGATTGCCAGGAGATATTTTCAAACCAAGAAAGTGAATCATGACATTACAATTGATGGCTCAGTCTGTGTTCATAAGTATAAATTCGCAATCAAATATCCTAAAAATAGTGTGTAAAAATATGAATAATACACGAAATATTAGTCCCACATTGAAAGAAACCTCTCTTCCAACTTACATTCAATAGCATTTTAACCATAATATTGTGAAATGCTATGGATTCCAAAAAGAGGTAGTGTTTTTTTTTTTTTTTTTGCAACATATAAAATATTATTCATCAATATTAAAAGTATAAATTCCATTGATTACTCTCAAGCAATAACATTATCCATTTTAAATTTTGAAAGTCAAAATGAGGAGAAAATTTAGAAAAGAAAACATCACATGCAGAGTGTAGATTTTGACAACTATCACATCGTTTCCATGTTAAAATTTAACTGACGAACAAACTTACATCTTGATCTCCTTCTTTAATCTCAGGAGATTGCTCCAGCTTCGCAGGGTAATCCAAGTCTTCATTAAGGGGTAGATAATTTGCTATCTGGATGAAAAGACAAAGATGGTGAAAAAGAAACTCCAAAAGTGGAATTGAGAACAGATAGGAAGGTTATCCATAAAATTAAGAACGCCTGTAAAGTGATAAATAAATATAATAAGAAGCCCAGGCAAACAGACATTTCGACAGGATAAAATGACAATACAGATACGTTACGAAATATCAGGCATATTGAACGTTCTTTTGACAATATACATATATATAACTAGACATCTCAATTCCAAACTCTAAACTCCATAGTCCCCGTTTTTATGAAACTTGGCTAGTAAAAGACCATAAGTGAACTATGAGCAGGTACAAAATATCAGGTGTTGGCTTACCATGAAGAAGATATTTTGAAACAGGTATATGTTTCCAGTTCGATCCATTAAAAAAACAGTAGTTCAAGATGAGTGTTAAACAATAAATAAAATGAAAAGAATAAACTAGAGTATAGTACAAGACCCTATAGCCACAAAATCTATCATGTACCTTGCCTCCTAAACGTTTACTGAAGAGCCTAGCCCGATCAATGGCTTGGGCAATGTTCAACTTTGCTGACATGGGGACTTTTTCCTTCTTTTCCTTCCTTTTTTTGGGCGGGGGGAGTTGCTAAATTATGAACCATATGTTACACCCTAACGAGGGAAGGGAGAGAAAATGGAAGCTTTTCCTTCGCTATCACAGAATCAGCAATGAGATTCATGGGCTCATATACAGATGACTACGTGTACACTTACTTCATCTCGAATATGTGTCCGAGCACGAAATGTTAATCGTTCATGTACATCAGCCAAAATTCTTTCAAAGGTCGGCTGTAAACCAGCTAATGATTCAGTTCGCCTACTCAATTGCTCCCCAAGAACTTCAACTTTAAGAACATCCACAAGTTCACACAGGAAGTCGAGATTTGTTTCATGGATAAATTTTGGCCGTAGAGTATCATACAAGAATGTGCACCTGCAGAAATAATTGATTGTTATATCAGTCCAGGCTGCCAAATGAGAATGAAGTCATCAGATGCTGTCAAAGTAGTAGTAGTGTAGGCCGCAACAAGAAAATAAAAAATACAAGTATAAATAATAGATAACAAGGGCAATATCATACTAGCTTACTCTTGTCAGTCCCATTTTACATGAGCACTTTGATGTGACTCACTCTTTTTGTTACATGGACCTTAGATATGGACAGTGGGTACAGTCATACAGAATAAGATGTGGAGAGATTTAGCTTACTTTCCAGAGAAATATATGAAACCCTACATATTGGTGAGGAGCTCTTATTATAAAGACAACAAGAGAGCAGCAGAGTGCCTTCCAGCAGATGGTAATGATGTTGCTGAATATGAATTCTGTCTTAAAGAGTTAAATATCTTCGTAAGGATTGTTCTAAAAGGGAAAACAAACAAAGGGTCTGTGGCAGAGTCATTGGACCTGTTAGTTGTGAGCATTTATGGTGGTCTTCAGCTACAAAATTATAGCCAGTTGCTGGTGCACCTGAGCAAAGCTGTTGTCCAATGCTTTTTAGATGATGTCCTACTTTCTGCCAGTGAGTATCTCTGTTCTGAACAGGCTTCTCTTCACCCCCTTCTTTTTGGGAGGGGGTAAAGATCCCACCACACAGGACCCCTTTGAAAGGGCTGCCCAGAAGGGGGTGGGAGGTGAACAATGGGACCAAGGTTCCCACAAAGTGATTCCACACCCAAGGACATGGTTCAGCTTCCTGTAAAATTCCAACAGAGGAAATTCGCATGCCACAGGATTTCTACCTGTGTAGCCTTCCTGGAAGAGAAGTGAAGATGGTCATTGCCCCAGTGCTCAACTGGTCGGGTAGAGACAGACTATTCTTGCAGCTTTCAATGAGTTATCTCTATTTATATATTGAAGATTAATGCTCAGAAATCCAATATTGCCATTGGGTGGATCTACAAAGATAAAGAGTCTAACAATTTGGCAGATACTGGAATTCAGGTATCAGGTTTGTAGGTGTCTCTTGATACAGTACAGGAAAATTATGGAGAATTTAACATGGGTCTCCCAACTTGTTGGTGCTATTCTAATATGCATAACACAGCTAATCAACTCTTACTTACATAAGACCTTTTCAGGGTTTAGTTTCCACTGTTATAGAAAGGGTGATTATGAGATTTACTTAGTACGCAGGAATTTCTTTTGAATTGTAAAGCTTAAACTCACAGGAGTTTCATTTATAACTGATTTTAAAATTAAGGCAAAGCAATCTGAATGTAAAACATACTTCATTATTTTTTAAATAGTCCTGTTCATTACAATTCAAGATAGGTAGGAAACTGTAAATTCCACTTGTCACTAAGAGTCCCGTGCATGAAGACTATGTCTATAGCGCCAGAGCATTGTTCACTGACTGCTGCTTATATAATATCCTAGAATGCATCAAATTACTGAATGTTTAGTAGAGCATAAATCTATAAAATAAGAGACCAATAGGGAAACTTGTGGGAAAAAAATGGATATAAGCCATCTAACAGACACAAGAAGAGCCTTAGAGTGGAACTAAAGAAGTCAAATGTGCCTGAGAAAAATTCTGAGAAGCTCACAGAGGATCAATCAAAGGAGCCAAACTTGAAACATCTTCTGAGGAGGCCGGGAAAAAATGACCAAAAGTTGGTGCTCCAGCTGATAAACCTGCAGCATTCAAGGTGCATTATAATATGGATATATCTCCACAAGATTATGACCAATTTTCAGACTAGAATTTTCGAGGTAGGTATGTACTCTAAATTATCAATGAACAGCTTATTTCAATATGCTTTATCTAAAAGTATTTTCGAGAATTCCTAATGTCTAAAAAGTAGCCAATAGTATTTACCTTTTCCATTTTTACTTTTTAGAAACATATTGTGGATATTTCCTAATGTTTTCGGGAAGTAAAACTAATAATTGGCCAAAACAATTCTTTTCAGATGATATGATAGGAAGTAGAAAATGCTTGCATTTCAAAGAGTGGTACTCCTTGTAAATGTCTTTCAGCTGGTTTTAGGAGAAGCCCTTGTTTTCTGCATCAAAAATGATTTCTCTTTTTCTATTTAATCTTCTTTTTTCAGATGGCCCCATCAATTAAGTGGAAAACATGATGCAGCCCAAACCCCAGACAAACTAACATTCAAATGCACCAGTACTACTCAATAATACATCTAATTACAAAGCCCTCCTGACCCCTCCTCCAAAAGCAAGGGGAGAGAAATGCCAGGTGTCAGGCAGGCTGAACGTGGCATCAGTCACCAACATCATTGACGCCGAAAACCAGATGAAAATGATGCATTCAGATCCAAATATAAAGAGACAGCATGAAAGTACAAAACAAGCTTCTTCTATTTGTGCAAATCTTGGATTCATCAAAATCACCTGCACCAGATATGCACATCCAGACCGTGTCAGAGATGGCAATGCTTCTTTTCTGGCAAAATCAGTTATCCGCTGCTGCACGATCCCTCTCAGCTGAAATGACAAAAAATAAATTAGCAGCGTCATAACTCACAAAACTGCTAGGGGTAGCACAACTATAAACAGCAGACCCAATCCAAACTTACCAGAGAAAGCCGCTGCTCACAATACAACTTGTGACACTCTGCAAGAAGCTGGGCATATTCTTTCCGTGATGATCTGCTTTCGATTTCCTCCAACACAACCTTAAGCTGTACATATTCCCCGAGTTTAGCAACTAGTTTACATTCTACTTGAGGATGATAAAGCAAATTAAAGAAATAGTATGACTACATGGGGTGCTTTGGAATTTTCAACAAGCAAGGAAGATGTTTTCAGGATTTAGCAAAGCTTATTATCTGAAAACATTTACCATGCCAAAGAACATGGGAAAATTCTAAGATCCCAACCTTCAGCAACTAACCTAACCTTTCTTGGAAAATTGTGACAAGTACAGACTATTTTTCAGAAAATTGTCAATAGTTTGCTAAGACTTAATAGAATTCAGAATCATATGGAGACGTACTTGTGTACATTGCACAGAAAAGCATCTAAACAAAAGGTCTATTACTCTATAACTCCATCAAGAGAGAGGGATGGGAGCAAAATAATAGTACACCACATCACCCCTCCCCTTTCTCTGGGAGCAAATCACACCGACGAAATCTGATCATTTCTTGCTGAGGACAAAACTGGTGAACTACGTGGAAAAGAGCACATTTCACGGTCAACATGCAGTAAGACCAAGCTATACAGCTCTAGTAAGTGAAGCTCATTAATTGAACCACAACCACATCTGGATCCTGCTGAGTGGGGTCTAAGGAAATCAAGAAATAGATAGCTTCAGTGAGGTTTGAGGAAATTAAGATATGTCCCAACACAAAGAAAAAGGTTACTCCCAAGAGACCCCAAAAACACATTTTGGGACATAAATTTTCAAGGTTAAAAACACAAGGAAATGTAGAAGCTGGATGAAAACGTGTAGATGACAATTCACATCCCCCTTCTATTATGGATTCTTGAGTTGCACTCTCAATACGCCTTCTGGGAAGGACGGCGAGTCTGGCCAGTTTTATTGTGGGATTTTGGGATATATAGATGCACAATGCGAAACCATCTTCGAAGGCGTAGGAATTTATTCAAAGAGGACATGAATGCTACAAAATTCTGGCACTCTGGACCAGTAGGCTACCAGGTAGGAGGTCTCTGGAGAGAAGGTAAAGCTAAGGCATGAGCAGGAGAGAGGATGTAGGAGGAAGAATGGATATCATATCTGATGGTGCATGAAAAAAAGAGGTTTTTTCTTCTTTTTTTTTCTTTTTCTTCTTTTTGGGTGGGAGAGGAAATGCAGATATTTGAGGCATCAGCATCACCATCTGCAGTTGACTGGCTTAGTGACTTGACAAAGATATCTTTCAGCATAGATTAAGTAGTAGCAGTGGGAAGATGAGTTCAGGTGTATGCAAGAACTGGCTTTGTCCAGCTATTTAAGTTAGGCATTAACAGGAGGCATCAGAAGCAAGCTTGAAGAAGCTCATAAGCTACCAATCAACCAATGAATGGGAACTATCTCTGCTCCCCATTTTAACAGCCTTTTTAGCTTATTTTGTCCCCTCTCTTGTGTACTACAACCTTTCCCCCCTCCCCTGAAAAAAAAAACCCTAGAAAAAGAAAGTGGCCGTGTAAGTGTCCATGTTTCTTACAAACTAATGCAAAAAATAAATGCTACTAAGCATCAACTTCTGGAGAAGGGAAAAAAGGGCAGTCGACACTCCTCAACCCATTTACACAACATAAACTACATATTTCCAATTAGCACACTTCACATAATCATCCCCCATCCCATGATAAACAATTTTACCTCACTTGCAGCAGCTTTGAAACGGACATAGATAACGGATGCCTCCACACCTTCAGAAACTGCAGGTTTACTACTGCCACTGCTCCTAATTGCTCCAATCACCTAACAACAGAAAGAGACATGTAAGGACTTCCCCACCATACTGCTGAAACAAATCTGTCTGTTTTTGAGTAGTTATTCCACCTGAGATGACGCATTTTTTAGCACTGATTGGACATGAGACCGTATCATACTCAGAGCCCTTGACTGCCAATAACATTAAAAAAGTTACTCGGAGCAGGCTTTAAAATTCAAAAGAAGGCTTGCTGACAGAAGAATAATCTAGCTAAAGCTACCAGGGAAAGCAAATATTAAAATTACAGTTGATCAGTGCATTTAAGATACCCTGTAGTACCTGGAGCTGTCGAAATTTGACCAAGTAAACACTGGACTCTGCATATTGGGGATTGCTTTCAACATATCTAACAATGGAAAAAAGAAACTCCAGTAACTCGTGAGATAACTTTCAGAAAGTAAATACAAGTATCAATAGCACAAAACTTTAGGTTCTAGGAAATATTGGAAAGAGACATTAACTTTAGAATATTATGAATTTCTGAAAGAAGAGAGGAAGAAGTGGCTATAACATACGATATACACTCATCCAGCCGCTTTAGCAGAGGAAGAAATTTCTGGCTTCCAACACTCATACTAGGAGAATAGAAACTTGCTGCAATCTGAGAAACATATCGATTCACAAAATCCATAAGAGCCATAATTTCTACGATAAAAAGATGCAGATTCCACTTTAATGTTGGCCTACATATGTTCATCAACATCCGGAATTTGAGAAAGAACAAAATTGCATTGCAACCACCATTTTGTCAATGCAGCTCCAATAACGAGAACAATAAAATAGATTCTAGGATTACTACACATGCAAATCCTCACTACAGTTAAGTATATTGTATGTCCCCCTCTTATTAAAAAAATAGTTAAGAAAAGAATGTGAAGACGCAGCTTACATTCTCCAACTCATCAAAGTAATTCAGCTTACTGCGAAGTGCATCCGCAAATTCAATCAATCTCTGCTTCTCCATGACCTGTAAAATTCAAGATGATCACTAGTTAAAACTGAGTATACAGACGAGTGAGTCTAGCGAAGATAATTTAAGTGTTATAACTTTCAAAAAGCAGGATATATATCAGCACAATCAGCATAATGCAAAATAGGTAGACTGAGGCCAACATTGCAATAAACTTGAAAAATCTCGAAAATAACTTAACTAGAGTTCATGATAAGTCTTGTTATAGCTCAGAGCCATGGCTCTAGTATCTCAATCACTCAATTACAGGAAAATTCGTTTAAGTTTTGTTTAGACAAGTTAAGATAAGCAGTCCGCCGAACACTACATTATTGCAGTCAACGAAAAAAATCCAAACAAAATCTTACACAGAACATAAACAGAGAAATATATACATGGTTAGTAAACAGGACCAAAAATAGGAACCAGGAATGCTGTGGAAATTACCATACGAACACATAAAATGATTTTTGTAACAATTACTTATCTATATATATAGATAAGATAGGTAGCATTTTCACTGCAAACAAGAGATTGCCAGAATTATCTCCAAAAAAAAAAAAAAGAAATAACTGCAGCAATCTCAACATTGGTGGAAGGGAAAAGCCAAAAGTAAAGGCTGCTAAAATAAATGAGAGACTTCCCCATGTCTCTCGCACCATTAAAAAAAACGAAAATTTACTTCTTCAAGTATTGGTGCATCACAGGAACTCACTTCCGACTGATTGCACCAGCATGTAAAACCAAGTCTATTCACATTTTTTTAAAAAAATCATCTTCTAGGTCCTCTGACCTTTTCCCTCCCCCCAACCCCAAGAGATCCATTATTATATATATCATGCCAAAAGGAATCGCATGATTCCACTGCAAGTGCCTGACTTAATTTCATTAGATATTCAATATATCAATACCTCAGTCCCCATTGTCAATGTTGAGTCAACAAAAGATTTCAAAACGATCCAAAAACAGCACAAGATCAAAGTAATGCAAAGGATGCAGGCAATACCAATCTATCACATGCGTCATGAAGAGTTTTAGTCTTAGTTGCAACAGCTTGATGTTGAAGCTGTAGTTCATTAAAGAGCTCAAGGGTATCGTCCACCTGTATCACAAACAAGTCAACTCAATATCATGCAAGAGCAGAAATCCAGATGACAACCATGAGTACTTGACAAAGATGAACAAACACAAAAAAAAACAAAAAGGAAACGCTGACAGCTCGAGAAGTCACAAATGAACCTGGTGAAGTATAGCATCGCAAGTCTGTATCCGCTGTGTCAGGCTGTGCACATAGTGTCTGTACTTTTCCTCTGTCTAAAAGAAGGAGATAGTCAGAGACTTCTAAGCTGACTGTTGCATTACTAACAGCCAGACTAAATCAAATTCTGCACCATGACTAACCTCTGATTTCATTGCTGCTTCAAGGTCTGTGAACCATTTATAGAACTGTAGACCAAAAAGGCAAAAGAATAGGAACAATACTTTAGCATGATGGCAGCAACAAAGGAATAGGAACAATACTTCAAGATGATAGCTACTTCTACACAGGAATATGAAATTTAAAAGGCAATAATGAGAAACTTATATTTAAACTACATAAGCATGGAATATAAAAACAGTTTAAGCATGGACATATAAGAGTGTTAAACTCACATCCCTTCGTTAAGATCACAACATTATTATGGATTAATCTTGCCTTCAAACCAGCTAAAGAAGATATTTTGCAGCAGACACATCTAAAACAAGCAAAGCTAGATAATTCCAAAGTCCAAAAGGTGATTGCCAATTACACCAAGTTCAAGAACAACTTCCTACAAATGACAGCATAATGAAAGAAAAGAAAAAATGTCATCTTGCCACTTGCACAGTAGGCACATTCTGTAGACTTAAAAATAATTTTTAGAAATAGTGTAAAATAGATCTCAAACCGGAAAGGACACGCAATTAAATTTGTATTCCATAGACTCAACATGGGTGCTTCAAGACTTTCTAAGGATCATTTACATGTAGATTTGAGGATCACGCCCGGATGTTGGGCATGTTCTTATCAACTTATGAGAAGTACTTATTGGTGCCTGTTGCTGAAGCATTCTTAATCATCCTGAAATGTGCAAAAATGTAATTGACCGTGCTGAAATATGCTGAAATGTACTGAATCATGCTGAAAAGTGTTGAAATGTATTGAATCATGCTTGATTGTTAAGAAAATATAACTAGAAAATTCAATGAGCACTTAAATGTGCTGAATTGTGCTAAAATTTACTGGATCATGCAGAATGTTGACAATAAGTAATTATGATAAGTCCAAACAAAATGCCCATTAAGGTCCATATCGTGGGGAATCCATGTCCAAAATGCCAGTGGGCCAAAATGCTAAGAAAAATCTCTCTTATCTCATTGAAATCTAGTGAACTAAGTTCATGGAGAAGGCATAGACATGTCAAGACCATTTCCTTGCAAACCCTAACATGATAAGAAATCTGGATGATCACCTGATTGGTGTTAATCAAAACAGCCTCAATAGCAGCAGAACCATCATCGGTAATGATATCATTGGTATTAATAGATAAACCATTTTCCTGTCGAGGCATTCGCTCTTGTGCCTGAAAAGACACGTACCCTCTTGATTTCGGGCGCGCAAATGAAATAGGTGAAAATACCATAAGAAAGGAGTGAGTAACTACCAAATTGGGAGGAAAGGGCCGCTCGGCAACTGCATGAGACAACGAGACAATTGCCGCTTGTTGCTGCTCTGTCAGTGGAGCATTCTGGGGAGGAGACATTAAGAACCAAAATGGCAAACTTAGCAGTTCATACACCAAACATAAATTATTCTTACCAGGTCTGAAATGTTTCCAATTAATCAAAAAAAGTACCCAAAAACTGCAAAGAAAATTGCACAACGCCAGATCTGCAATGCATTCGTTCCAATTCTCTCTCTACCCCAACCCCACCCCCAACCCACACTTTTCACTATGATGTCACTCCCATTTCATCAATCATCAAATCACCATTGATTTACACGAGCAGAATTTTAATGCAATCACCATATTCGTTTCGGATCGAATCAACAGCTGCAACAAATTGCACCGAAATGAATGAGACAGTGAGAGAGAGAGAGAGAGGGAGACCTGTTCCCAAGTGGAAGCGAAGTTGTATCCCTTGGAAATGGCGCCAGACTTGGGGACACTGGGAGAAGAGGTGGACTTAGGAGCCACCATTGATGCACTCTTCGTCTCCGATTGCAGATTCAGAGGGGTTTTACCAACCGCGAAAACCAGAAAATTAGGTTCAGAATTTCGATCTTGCGAACCAGAAAATTGAATTACGATTAGTTTTTCCGGTGATGAAGTTTGAGACTGGAAAAATTGATCTCTGTGGTCTATCTCTCTCTCCTCTATTGGGAAGCTTGAGTTGAGGATGAAGAAAACTGGGAGCAGGGAGGAGAGAGAAATGTTCCCAGTTTACTCAGACTCGACTGTTGGAATTTGCGCCTTGTTCTTCCCATACGAACCACGGTCTCGCTCATTTCCAACTATTTTTATTTCTGATATTCACTTACAGTCCCTCCATCTTTTCCGTTTTAATTTTATAAACTTTATAACTTTTTTTATCTTTTTTTAGCTTTGTAAAAATTATTTTGAAACCTCAAATTTACGAAAATAACGTTACATTTTGAAATTATAGTTATAAGGTTATGTTTTAATTTATTGTTTTACTACTCGTGGATCCGTGCTATGTATAAAGTAATATTATACAACGTATACCTTAAGAAATTATTGAATTATGAAACGATGTTGTACACTGTGAGTTTTTTCCTCGATCATTTGATTTTATTGAATGGTTTCACATTCAACAACATTCTTTTGCATATTATCCTCTCACAAGTGAAAACGCTTTCGTGACTTATATCAAATTTATTAGAACCCATCACATAAAAATAGTTAGAGCCTAGCACACATTCATCTTTCAATCATTCTAAATTTCTAAAAAATAAATAAAGAATCTAAAATAATAAATAAAAAAGAATGTTAAAAAATATTATCAAAGTTTTAAGATTATACTCGTGATTTGAAACATTAAGAAGCCAAACCCTCTAAGAATCAAACAATTTGAATAAACCTCGCTTATACGAGTTATAAGAATAGTGTGACAATATGTTTGGGTATCAAAAGATAAATATTAGTAGGAAATGAATAATATATGATTGATAGATATTGAATTAGATGACCTATAGATGATAATAAATATCATTATGTCACAAATTAATATTACAATACAAATTACATCAAATCAATAAAATAATGTCAAACTTATAACTCATAACTTTCTACAAAGTCAATACTAATTTGACTTAATTGACCCTCTAGATAACGTCTAGATAAATATCTACATGCAACCTACCAAAACATCATTGACTCGAATATTACACGAACCCTTAAAAAGTACATATATACCCATAATGGGATCTCATTTTTAAAAAACTATAGGGTGAATATGATGATTTACTTATTCTTACGTACCTTTACACACAAAAGCAATCTCTTTTCCTCCTACACTCTTGAGTCATCATCAAGAGGTTATAGACAATAGAAGTTAATTATAAATAATTTCAAATGGTGACTTCACCTCTTAATCATAAATAATTTTATGTTGAGACTCCACCACTTATCTTCTTACATTTGTATCCTTTAAATCACTTGTATTTTTCAATCATTTGTCCAACATCCAACTCAACTTGCAAAATATATTCACATATTTTATCTTCACTTTTGGCACTTTTAAAACTTAATTTGCAACTATATTTTCTCTCTAAAAGTTATTATATCCTAGTCTCCTAAAAGGGAATGAGAAAATTTATTAAAGAATAAATTTACTGATTGTAAACATTCACACGTAATGATAAAAGTATGGTGAAAGAAAATTTATTTTGCAAGCTTACCCAAAAATTCTATAAACATTAAAATCATTTAAGATATAAATGTAGTGAGAAAGAATGACAACTTCACTTTTACATAAATTAGCAAGTGAAACATATAAAATTCAACTTAATAATTACCAAATTAGGCTTCATAAATCATATTAATGATCGAGTAGGTAGTAAACTAAGAAAATGATTTCTAAGGGAGAATATATGCAAATCTTAGAGACAGGTAACTTAAGACAATTTTATTTTATTTTTTTGGTTGGTGCAATCTAGCAAGTTAGGCAAAAATCATATAATGAAGATATCTCATATATTTGAGGTAAGTTAGTGAAATGCCTTCAATTTATTTTAAACATTATATGATAACCTTGATCATATAATCTCTATTCTTTGATGCTATATTTGTAAAGAAAATATAGATAAATTAACTGCAAGGATTTATTATTAATCAATTGAGACATCATCTCAAACTCCTCATCTCCAATTTAAAGTACACACTATTACTCGATTAAGGGGCAAATCAAGAGATGCTTAAATACTAAAGCTAAACCGCCAAAGCAACCAAACTTGCTAGAATTAGGCATCTATAACTCAAAGTCACATACCTTTGACCCGTTCTCTATTACTTCTAAAACTCATTTCTCTTTTCATCATAACAAATATATCATTTTTTATTCCTAAATTTTGCTGATCTTACACGATGACTCTATTATGTTTATATCGCAAATAATTAAAACTAAAATAACCTAAATTAAGATCTTAAAATTGTAAAAACAAACGTGAAAGGTGAAATATTAACTCCGCATAAGCCGCATAAGCCAATTACCATTATTCAACATTAGTTTCAGCATATGAAGGAGAAAAGAAATAGTAATAAGACTATATTATCACACACACACACACACACACACACAAAAGGAGAGGATAGTCCATTTATAAAAGGAATTTTTTTATTTGGGTAAATTATATTTTTTATTTATCTAATTATTTACATCAATCACTCATATTTAATGGACAAATAATTTTTATGATTAAGATTACCCTAAACTCCTACAATCACTCGTGTCGCAATATTTGACCAATTTAAAAATACTACTATCATATATTGCATAGATTATTATTATTATTATTGTTATTATTATTATTATTATTATTATTATTATTATTATTATTATTATTATTATTATTATTATTATTCGTAGATTTATTTTGGTAATGAGTAAAAGAGAGTCGATAGATAAGTGAAAACCTATTTTTTCAAGGATAAATTATCATTTTTTTTATTGGACAAAATTCCTAAATTCACTCTTAGGCCACCATGTTATACTTTTGAATATATATATTAATATTAATATATTATAGATTATAGATATAGATAACCTTAATAATTAGACTAAAAAATTAAAATTTTATTTTTATTTGATATATATATTTTTAATTATATGTATTTTAATTGTATTTATCTTATTAAAATTCAGCTATATTTTTTTGTATTATTTTTAAGAAGTCATCCTAATTATGTTACTTTATTATTTTTTATTTTTTTTTTCTAATTTGTTCATTGATAACTTCTCTCTCGTCATAATCAGAGAAAAAAACCACTTATATTTTTTTATCACCATTGTTACTGGTAATCACTGTCCATTGATGACCAAGCTAAATTCTATAGCTTGTGGTTCAAAGGCCAAAATGTGGGATATTCATACAAATGTTGGCCTATTTTAGTAAGAATAGTTTTTCGAATATTTACGATAAATTGAAGAAGATAAAAAGAGGGTGCTGATAATAATAAAGAATAATACAAAATAGAACAAAAAAATTAAATAGGGATTAAGAAAGAAAGATTTAAGTAACTAAAAATTCCTAAGTGAGATTAGAGGCTCATGAATATGAAATGATGGGATGATGGTAACTGAGATAAGGAGGCTGAAGCATCCCAAAAAAAAAAAAAAAAAAACAAAAGAAGGATTTAAAAAATGAAAGAATATAGTGAAAATATTTTATCTTGCAAATAAAAAAAAAGAGAAGATTCTATTTATAATAAAATTATTTGCACCTTATATGTGACCTTTAGCTTGACATTTAGCAAAACCCTTAAAATAAATTATTAATATTAATAAAAAGTTTTTCTAATAGATTTTATCTAACAATTTGCATGTATGTGGTTAAGAGAACATAATTAATATGAAAAAGAAATTACCTAATAATTGTACAAATGCAATAGATCTATAGGCAATTAATTAACGTTAATATTACATATTTGGTCAATTACTGTTTAAAAATACATTAAATTAGATGTAAAAGAGTGACTATTTATACAGATTTAAAATAATTACATTTTACATTTGTACGTAATTTTAAAGACCTAATCCACTCCTACCTTATTCCTTAACTTTTGGCTGAGGAAGTAAAATGCCTAAAATTTTTATGTATTCCCTAAGTCAATTTTTAAATTGTCCTATCTCTATGTAATAGACAGCAACGTGTCTAATAATTAAACAATATATATTTAAAATATTATATATTGTAACTCATAAGTAACAATTTGAAAAATGATATCGAAATTATAATAATCCACATAAATTTTCCAAAAAATTAAAATATGTATCCATAATTAAGTACAAATTTTGTATCCATTAACTTAAGTCTTTTGTTGAAATAACTCTTATATATGGCATTAGAGCCTTTGAAGATTTGAAACTCAATAATACCCCTATCAATTACTGCGTAAAGGAAGGGTTTTTACAATAGTTATGCTTTATGAAAGTCAGTCACGTCAGCATGTGTTGGAGTATATAACCTATAAGTTTTCAACTATCAATTTAAACTTTTAATTAAAATAATTTTTATATATATTATATACTCTTATAGAGTCATCATGTCAATTACCTAAAAAACATAGTATAAATACATTTATCGCATGGGACACGAAGGCTAATACAAGATAAAATAGATAGGAAAATATAATTATTTCCCTTGGAGGAAAAAAAAAGATTAGGATGTGTAAAACAATGGGATATACTTAGAGTATTTGCAATGCATGTTTCAAAATTTTGGATCACATGTGCTGGCGTGCACCTTCCACCTCATCTCATATTCCAATTTTTTATAACTCAATTTATCACATTTACACCTCTTGGATCACTAAAGATATTTAATTTAGTATTTAATTTTTATTTTTTATGTTAAATACATTTCCCAAAGCTGACAAGTTGCTCTATCAATTAAAAAAGGTAAAAGCTAATTGTTTGGAACTATGGGATCTTAAAAAATTTGTTTGCCGGTCTATTTAAGTATGGATAACGATTTAGTTGACTTACTAATTTTGATAAATGTTTATGGATTTATCAAAGTTTGGTTAAAAAATTGAAACCAAAACCGACGAAAAATTGTATTTTTCAGTAAATATGATGACGTGTTCACAAAAATTTATTTTTGCCCTTACTAAAAATCATTACCCACGTGATTTAAGCTGAAGTTAAAAAAAAAGTAAAAACCCTAATTTTCCTTTAAATTGGTCCTTCACCGATTCCCCATTATATAATGCCCTTAGACCTCGGCAACGGGTCAAGCTAGGCCCGCCCACTTACTTAATAGGTTGGGTCTGGTGAACACTTTTTAAAAATGGGTCGGGTCGGATCATGAGTCAAATGACCCTAACCACCCAAGACCCACCCAATTTACCCATACTTGTCAAATTAAAATATAAATTTACAAATACAATCATAAAGTAGCTCGATGTTAACCGTATAAGCTACAAAATGAGTATTATACAAACAATAGTAGACAACCGGACACCACAACGTCAACTAAAGATTCGAGGATTCCACTTATAAGGGAAATAAGCATCCCCGATTATAATCATAAATTCCATTACCGAGTCGATATCAAGGACAAGTCATTATACATAAATTCGCAAAAGCAAAGGCGGTTTTGAAACATTAAGCACCATTACGACGATAAGACTACGAGTCTAACACTATCATCTAGCCGTTTGATGATCATTAAACCATAGATGTGTACTTGTTTGGCCTATTGACGTACCCTTTTCTTGTACTCTACTTTGTCCTGTATAGATTAAGCTTATCATTTGAGTAGATATCTCATGATGAACAATATACTTGTATAAATGAATTCTTTATGCTTCGATTCTCTATAATAATACATTTATACTGCATTCATTGTGCGAGGACCGAAAACTCAAACTTCTAACGTCGGTGAGTTATTGAGATTTTGTAAGCGCATACATACCTGAATGAACATGTGATATCCCTCTATCCGAGCAGGATCCAAAGGATGAGATTTATCCAACAAGTCCTGAATGCCTACAAGAATGCGCTTCGGCCCTAAATAAGAGAAAGGGCGGATCGGAACCATATGCCAAAGAGTTACCATTTGAGAGTTAGAAAATCTAAGTACCAAGCATAAATAACATCAATACTCACATTATCTTCATTTAGAATGGATAGACAGACAGTTCAAGAAAAACACAAGACTCACGACCTTAAAGCCATGGGCATTGGTTTGTGCACAAATGAAGATACACATTTTCTATATATATTAAGAAACTAAAACCAAAAACAAAATGAATTAAACTTCAAACAAAGGAGCTGATATTTGGTAATAAATATAAAGGATAAATGTTTGATTACCTAAAAGAAGATACTTGTATCATCCTCCTCATCCCCGTTCACTTCATCCTCATTTGATTCAGAATCACTTGTTAATATCAACGCCAACGTTATACTCCGCGAGTCGCCAATCTTGAAGACATATTAATGCTTGTATCGTCTTGGGTTTCAAAGCACTACGAATTGGGGAGATGGTTTTTCCTCCTAGGCTAAACGCGAGACTATGACGCAACGAGTACTAACTGGGATTGTTAGTAAGTCTCGTGCCATCATTGAAAGATTCGGGTGTCTCTCCGAACTTTTGTGCCAAAAATCTAGAACATCTAACTCCATATTTAACTCAATAGCCAGTTCCTCCAAATATATATCAAGTTGTTACTTCCCCAATTGTGAACTTGAACGTCTACCACTAAAGCTATTATAGTCATCAAAATAATCATCCCCAAACCCACTAGCAATAGGAGAAGAGCTGATAATTGGGGAAGTCGACATTTAATGTAGCTTATACTCATCAAATAAGGACCGTAAAGTTGACAACACATTATCCACCCTTTGCACAGACTTCATCGGACCTAAATAGTTTGCTAAAACAATATTCAACGAATTTGACTTTAAATCTAGGATCAAGAATCGCAACACATGATAAATGCAAGTTATACTTCGACTAATATTTGTCAAACTTGCCAATGCCAAGCATGTTTTTGCCATGTCAACTAGGTAGTCATAAGGATCTTCGATCGTCTCAAGTAAACAACGATGAACCATCCATGCCACCCTTGAAATACAAATTGGATGTAGGAGTCTTAACCGCACTAAACATGCAAGTTACATCATAAAATAACTTCAAAAACTTATGTATCCTAATGACCTTTTCCCACTCCTCCTCTAAAGGAACATATGGCTTCAATGGTGAATTAGTGGACACCAAGTAAACAAACACATTTTTGTAGTATAAAACATTATCCATCATCTTATAAGTTGAATTTTAACAAACTTGCATGTCCAAATTCAGTTTCTTTTTCACATCCAAATGAAATTTTTTTGAGCACATTCGTAGAAATCTTTACCTCTATGAGTAAACCTAGTTACCAACTTCATCAAACTTCGAATCTTCTCTAAAATTTCACCAATAAAATGGAGACTATCTTGCACAATTAAATTTAAAATATTTTGACAACACCTAACATGGAAGAAAACACCATTACTAAGCAACCCACTCGGGGAACAAGATACATTTTCAAATTAGACATCATCGCATCATTGTACTTGACATTATCTACGGTAATGGTGAGTATCTTATCCTCAATATTCCATTGGTGAAGAAATATAAGTATTTTATTCACGATAATTTCATCATCATAAGGAGGTATCGATGCCCTAAATCTAAGGACCCTTTTGTGCAACCTCCAAGCATTATCAACAAAGTGGGCTGTGATACTAATATAATGTTGATAAGTGTGATTTGACTTCCAATTATCCGTAGTCAAACAAATCCTACCGGAGCTTTCAATAGCTTGCCCTTCACATTATCTCTATCTCCCACATACATGGACAATAAATTTCTCTTAGCCATTGAACGACTAAATGGCACAAAGTTTGGATTAGCTTTAGAGACCATCTGTTTAAAAGCTTTTTCTTCAATAGTTGCAAATGAGTGAGCTCCTTCCACAATATAGAGCACAATTTCCTTACGAAGTTCATTCACATTGAAAACAAATTCCTCGCCATCATCACTATTCACTACCCAACTCCCCAACTTCCACTCCACTAGGACAACTTGGACATTTAATCTAAGCGACGCTTCAAGTGAGAAGTACCACTATTTGGATTGGAAGACATGACTACTTTACAATGCTTAAATGTTGCGATTTTCTCACCTTGTGCATTATTGCCTTCTACAAGCTCTCTCCATACTTTAGACATCTTCTTCTTTTACGTTGTTAAGTGCTATATTCACTATATCCATCTTCGAGTGAGATTGATGCGATTGTCGCTTCACTTTTCATGTCTAAAATGTAAATTATGACAAAAAAGATGATTAGCATAAATTATAGAGATTTTGGGTAGCTATTACAATTCATTCACTTGATTAAACCGACGAGAATAGACAGACTTACAGTCCATGCTATAATTTAGTGGTTAGTTTACGAAAGAATTATTTGTTTTGATTAGGTTGGGTTACGGATACCTTTGTTTCCTCCAAATCCATGTGCAAATAAAAATAAAAAGAAAGGTCCTTACAACTTTAGTGGGTTTGGTAAGTTTGACAATAATGTGAAGGGAACTAATATTGACTGATGAAACTCTTTTTGCGGGAAGAAGGAAGTCGATACTACTTCTTGGATTAGGTAACCACTTTTTCAAGTAAAATTACACCTGAATCTAAAGTCCGGATTAACAACATTTGCTTCAAGGAGCATTTCTGCTGATCCCAAAACAGGACCGGAAATTAATAAGTAACAAATTGAAAGTTCAAGAACCCACTTCGATTCATTAATTCAATCAAAGAAAAATGGCAAAAACCTAATGGCTGAACTTAATTGATCAAATAAGCAAAAGCGCAAAACCCAAATCGTGAAATCTACGGAACTTTAGAAACTAGGGCTTCAAGACACTATCTTGATCCAAAGCTGCAAAAACCCATTTCATTTAATGGCGAGAAAACAACTTTCAAATATGAACAAATTTCAAGCATAAGGATAGTACCAAGAACATTAAATTAGTCATGTTCCAACCACATGTACAATTATGAACTTACTTGAATAATGCAAAATCAAAGAAACCAGAAGAATATTTAGTTGAATCCCATACAAATCAATCAAGTGTCACCTAATGAAATCATAAAGATAACAATAATAAGCAATGGAACAGGAAAGAGAATCCTAAGGAAAAAAGGGTCACCTTGGTTCTCAAAGAAAGAGGATGGAATTGCTCGGCTTTCGGATGGTCGGACACGGAAATTCTAAGGAAAGATGTCTCCTTAAACGCACCATATTTACCCTGTGATATTCAAAACCCAATTTGTGTTAATTTCAAACATGCAAGAATTCCTAAGACCTCAAGATTAGAAATTTCTTGACCCAGAAACCAATTAAGCATCGAAGTTGAGAGCAAGAATTCCAATACTTCTTTGTGAAGAACTAACGAAGAATCAGTCAACAAATGCCAAATTAGGGTTTCGGCGGAAGCGAGAGAGAGAGAGAGAGATGATTCACCGACGATGGAAGAAGAGTGACGGTGGCGGAAAGGCTTCTAGCTCCCGTTCACCGGCGAGATGGCGAAGACCGACGGCGAGAGTGTGAGAGAGAGAGAGAGGGGGATGGTGGAACAGCAAAAACACGATGGACGAGAGAGAGAGACAGAGCGTGTGAGAGTTGGGGGGAGACGGAGCGTGTGAGAGTTGGAGTAGCAAGAACACTCGTGCCCCGGTACTGCCAAGTCTCGGCTTGAAAATTTACTTAATTGGCAGCCCACTTCATGCCCAGTCCATTTAAGTCATTAAATGGGTTTTGACCCTGTTTTTCAAGTCACCCAATTAAATCCATTGGACACCCGGTCCAATGCTCGAGTCTAAGTGCCCTCCTTCAACCCTCTCTTTTTTCTTGCTCAATTTGTATATTTGCCATTTTCTCTCTCTTCTTTCTCATTTCTTGTACAGAGTTGAAGTCCATTAAAGGTGAGGTTCTGTTGAATTTTTTTAGGTTACTATATTTTTGTTTGCTTATATTTGCACCCTCTTGAATCCTCTCTCTGTCCTTGCTCTAGTAGCCGTCATCTCTCTCTCTCTTCTTTCTCATTTTAATTTTGGTTTTTGCTTATATTGAGATTTTGGTTTTTACTTATATTTATATTTTGGTCTTGCTCTATCTCTCTTTCTCTCTCTCTCGAAATTTGTGGTTACTTATAATTTTGGTTATTGCTTAAATTTTGTGGTTAGTTTTAATTTTGATTTTGCTCTATCTCTGTCTTTCTCTCTGTCAAAGATGCTAAAGTCTCTTCTTTCTCATTTTAAGTTTGGTTATTGCTTATAATTAATATTGGTGTTTGGTTATATTTAAATGTTGGTTTATGCTTAAATTTTAATTTTTGGTTATATGTTATATATATTGTTTTCAATATTGTTTAAGGAAATCGACACAACAAAATGTAGAGCTCCTCTAGTTGCATAGAGCCGAAAGTTGGCTACTTTCAGCATGAGTTGGAAGTTAATTACCCAGAATGTGAAGGTAATGGAGATATAAAGTTATCAAGATCATGTGTAAATCCCGGAAGGTTATTTTACAAATAGTGAAAATTTTATGAGATGGACAAACCGATCGCCGAACAAGGTAGCATAGTATATGAGAATGGAGGAAGTAATAGGATAATTGAGCAACTATAACTAACAGAGATTAAAAAAAATGTGCTTGTTGAGATAAGTGGGAGAATCTTAATTGTAATTGGTTTAATTTTTACACTCGTTGTAATCGTTACTATGAAATGATGTCGTTTAGGTAGTAATTATTTTGTATTTGAAGAAATCAATTGTATGATTTGGAAAAAGTCTCGTTTGAGTAGGAATTATTTTGTACTTGAAGAAATCAATTTTAGCAATTGAAAGAAGTTGTTGGTGATTGTAACACTTTTTATGTAGTTGTGACCTTTGAAAAACAATTAGAGTATAATCGGTATGAGAATAAAGTCGTGACAGGTGTAAGTAAACACAAATGATCAATGTACTTGACAATGTAAGTAAAGTTTTAGCATAATAAGTTGACATGTAAGTAAAATGTAATTAAACATAAATGATCAATATTACCAATCTTCAAAATAACCAATCATAATATTACACCAAGGGGGATATATTTTCCAAATCACAATCCTTCACAAACACAACTAATGCTTACAAAATAAGGTTTTTTCACTAGGAGACACAACCAATGTTTGACAAACACAACCAATGTTTATAAAATCACAATTTTTGACAAATAATCAAGGTTACGAAGTAGTGAAACTTGCTAGAAACATGTTAAGAAATTGAAAAAGAGCAGCAACGAGCAGCAGTGGCCTTCGAAGAGCAACGGTAATAGGTTGAAGTAAACAAGACCAACAAAGTTGATGAGAAAAGCTACCAAAACCTAGGACCAACAAAATGAGGAAAACTGCACAAAAAAAAAAAAAAGTAGCATCGGGGTTGTTGATGAGGAAAAAATCATAGAAAAATTGGGAAAAAAAGTAGCATCGGGGTTTGATGATGAGGAAAAATTCAAAGGAAAATTGGAAAAAAAAACAGTAGCAACAAGGGTGTTAATGAAGAAAAATTCAAAGGAAAAGTGAAAAAAAAGAGGGAGAAGTTGAAGAAACAGAACATGACTTGTACTTTAAACAACGAGAGGTTGATGAGGAAGGTTTGTTCATTTTCTCTTTCTTGGCTTTTTTGTTGGGGCTTCTTCTTTCATAGGCCTACCCACCTTTCCTCCTCTTTTCCTCTTGTAGTTAGGCTTATTAGTGACCTTCAAAATTTAAAGCACTCCTATGACTCCTTTTGTTATGCTCATATTCTTTACAATTACCGCATCTTAGGGTAGTGCTTTTGTTGAATCGCTTCCTCTTCTCAATGATGTCCCTCCTCTTCTCAGCACTTGGGTTCACCTCTTTTAATGTCGGTGGGGGACGGGGAGAGTAGCTTGGGGTATTCTGTTTCATTCCGGAAGATAGGGTCGGGAATTGCATTCATGCACACATCATATGTTTGGAGGTGCTTCTCAACAGTGAACGTAACATCCATATATGCTTGAAGGTCTCCTCTTTCACTTAGAATACACCTTGTAGCTTGCTTATAAGGAATCCCATATAAGCTCCAAACCTTGCAATCATAGTAATCTGTGTTGAGATCAATTGTAAATTGAGTTGAACCTTCTAAAACCTCAAAGATTCCCCTATCGGTTGGGGTTAATTATAAAATCTACTTTCTTTCTCGGTATTGACAAGAATCAACTTCACTCTTGGAACTACCCTATCTGACCACTTCTTAGATATTGTAACTCGAGTTGCTATGGTTCTCATAATTTTCCTCCTAATAGCTTTTAACAACACAAAGATATGCTTGTATATGTACTTGACAATTTTTCCACTGAAACTTTCTACAAAGTTTGTGGTGTTGTTTGGGGATTTTAATTCCTCATCAAAGGTGAACATAGCCCAATGCTCAATAGGTTTTTTGGGTTGAGATGAGGGGGATGAGACAATCATCTTTTTGGGTTGAAGAGGTGAGGAAGATGATTTTGTGGTGGGCGTCTTGGGTTGAGGTGAGAGGCATTGGGCATTAAGCTTCGAGCTGAGGTGAGCGAGGATGAGACAGGTTGGCTTTTTGAGTTGAGGAGGTGAGCGAGGATGGGGTAGTCGGATCTTTGGGTTGAGGAGGTGAGCATGCTAGGGCAGTAGGTTAGCTATGTGGAGTACTTATCAAACTATCGAGTCCAATTTTTTACTTTTCTCTTCGAGTAACAATATTGCTTCATACTCCTATATCCCAACTTCCTCAAATCCGCCTGGGTCATTCTCACTTTCACTCAAAGATGGAGCAATGTCATTTGAAATTCTTAACGCTTGAGGTTTTGCTCTCCCTGCACTATTTCCACTTTGTAAATGCTAACTAATTAGCAAAGATATTGTACTTAGAAAGGGCATTGGTGGAAAGCACATAAATTGAAATGTCACCTTTTTCATAATCCCACAACCTAACTAATTCAATCCAACATCATCACAAACTAAAGGCAACTTCCTTTTCGGTTGACCCCCGGGAGCACCAAACAAAAACCCAAAGCAATCAAGAGGTTCACATCCCGCCTTGAACAATTCTTTTTTGCATTCCTGTGAAGGTCTAGTAAAAAGTATTCATCTAATTCCGTATGTTCTATGTTTATCCTTTTTCCCTCATAAAAAAGGGCCAAAACCCTATTCCCTTCAATTTACAAAAGACAAATAGAAAACGGAAAAATTAAATTTTTTTTATACCCAAATTGCACATCACCGGTTGCATTCAATCATCTTATACAAAAAATTCAAACATGCAATTCAAAAAATACTTCAAACTGGAAACTTAATGCCAAATTTTACCGGAGAGAGAGTGCTTGAACCCCGGACCTCATGTGCTTGAACTCTTACTTCATGTGAGGCACATGTAGCACAATTAAGACCACTTCCAGATTATGTAGCTTAATTTCACATCTTCGGAAGAATATTCTTAGCTATTCAATAATTGAGGTGGGTTTGCCTCCTACCTAATTTCCTCACATACGACAAAGAATTACGGTAGCCTAGGATTTTTTTAAAAATTGGTGATGGAAGAGCGAGATAGAGAGAAGGATTCAAGTTGAAGTGATACACACACACACATCGATAGAGAGAGAGAGAGGATAATCGAAGGGTTGAAGAGAGAGAAAGAGTAGATGAAGATGAAGTTAGAGTGGGGAATGATTTTTCGGGTTGGTAAGCAAATTTTTGGGTTTTCACTTTTTTGAACTCAGCTTAAATCATATTGCTAGTGATTTTTAGTAAGGACAAAAACGTAGTTTTTGTGGACACATTATCATATTGACCGCAAAATACGGTTTCTCGCTGGCTTTGGTTCTAATTTTTAAAACCAAACTTTAATGGATCCGGAAACATTTATCTAAAATTAGTGAATCGGATAAATAGTTACCCATACTTGAATAAACTGGCAAGCAAATTTTTCATGGATTGCTTGGAAGGGCAAAAATGAGGGTGTATCATGTGATTCATACGCTGCAAACTACTCTTGAACCACGTGTAATAAATTTGGATCATGCGATCCCATTGTAAATGTTGTAAGCCAAAACGATATATGTATGTATAGCGGTGTTCTATATGACAAAGGACTTACTTTAGGCAAATCCCCAAAGTACAATTTTCTTCATATTGTTCGTGCATGCTTGAGATATTAATTTTCCAAATATCTTCAAGCTGAATTATTTTCTTACTTCTTTATCTCTATCTTCCATCCTTACCTCATTCTTATCCCTGTATAGTTAGCTTTGAGTATATAAGATTGTCTAATTCCTTCTTTTTTAATAATAGAAATAGGATTATCTTTTTTATTTAGATTATAATAAGATTATCGCTTCAAGTATAAATTTATTAACAAGATATTAGGTACTCTTTTTTCCCCTTTAGTATGTAAAGGTTATAATCCTTTTCCTTTTTTATTTTTTGGTAATCAAAGTAATAATTTTATTTTTGTCATAAAAATCATGATAATAATATTATTTCATTAAGTCACAATTTTTTTTCATTTTTATGGCAAAGAGACAAACATGTTATTTAATATTTCGTGAGTATATTAGAATAAATTGTTGCATTTGAAATTTTAAAACTATTAAAATAGTGGGAACACATTTTGTTTTAAGTGGAACTAAATAGGGTGAGAAAGGATTTAAATTTTTTTTAATTATAATATAAGACATTAATATTAGTGTTGCTAAATAAACTTTTAAACTCAATTTTAACCATTGACAACTGCTAACAAACAAGACCTTAGGCTTAAATTATACCATCCTCCTAAGTGTTGCCTTTAACAGTCCAAGTGTTATTAAAAAAGTAATGTCCCAATGAAAAAAACAAAGAAAAAAGAAATAGTGCCTTTTGCTACAATGGTACAAATGAACTTTTACTATCACAGTGCATTTGCAGAATCCCAGTACATGAATTTCAAAGAAAAACAGCTTACAAAAAAAAAATGAGGATCTACATTGACAAGACTTGTAAAGCATACATGGGTGGAAGGGAAAAAATAAAAAAAGGAAAAAGTGTATCAGTCCTTGACATCAGTGACACCTTCTGGAGCAATCTGAAACCGAGCTTCTGCCTCCGCAAGACAGGGCGAACTTATTACTTTGCATATACGCTCTTCCCCTCGTCCCTTCCGCAAAGCAAGCCTGCTCAAAAGATCATCGATGAATCAGTTGAGAAAAAAAAATCAGCAAGAGGACACAGAATTGCAGAAGGTTGAGATTCAGAGACCTTGTGGTGGAAGCATGAGCCATGATGTTGCCTCCGATGGGCTTGATTTGAGGACCTGCAAAGACTGCAGAACCGTCCACTTGGGCTACCACTTGGTTTGTGATTACAACAGCCACACCAAACTGCAACACCAGTAAATCAAGCATTTAAAGCAAGGTTTCCTATCCTAAAGTCCATAAATGATCTCAGATTTGGTACCCGAACTTGCAGAAATTGGTTCATTAAACTGTATTCCATTTGATCTTTTTCTCAAAAACAAAAATCCAGGGCTTGGCCAAGGCAAGACTTACTTTGTAGCCTAATGTTTTTGGCCTATGTGAAATTTATTGGAAAATGAATCAGCTGTGAAAAAATATAAGATTCTATATTACCTCATCTGCCAACTTCTGAAGGCTCCTAAGGAACTTGGCAAGATGCATTTGTCTGGCCGATAATTCTCCCCTCCCAGAGAAATCTGTTCTGTAGAGTGCCGTAGCACTGTCCACTATCATCAGTGCGAATCTGCAATAACAAAGTCCTCTTCTGAGTTTTGACTAATCAGTTTCCGTACTTTAACAATTATCCATAAATGATAACACAGCATGACTAACAGATGGGATGCCAACATATTCAAGGCTATGGGGAGCATTCATGTTAATGATTCTCAGTTAATAAGGCTGGCTGCTTTAAAACCCTGTTTCATAGTAACTGTTAAAATCTGAGGTTGATTGAAAATCCCACTACAAAAATGAATGTAATTTACACAAAAGCAGTGTAGGTAGGCCGAAAGCATTGCATATAGATGTCACGTGTGACAATTCCCGATGACTTGGGTAAGTGTTTTCTGATTAATAGAGGCCCACCATTCAACAAATTGACAAAAATGCAAAACTTAAATACATAATTCCCAATTAAAAAATTGAAAAGAGATTTTTTTTTTTTTTCAGGGAACTAAAATGAATTAACAATGGTCAATTCTGAAGCATCAGGGAAAAGAGAGACCTTGTTTCCACCATCATGGATGCTGCTTCAACCAAAAGCCTTGACTGATGATCAGTGTTATACGCTCGTGCATAGGCCACATTTTCTAATACATCAGTACCATTCAACCCAAACCTGGAGGTAGAGCACTGTCAAGTAAAAGAAAATGTTAACAGATATGTTTCATCTTCAAGAAGATTTACAATACCTCTCTGCAATTTGTAAAAGTCGCTGTGGCCTAAATGTCCCTTCAGCATCAATATACATTGCCTTTCCTTCACCCCCTCCTTGGTCCAATGGAAGCTGAAAGACATAAATTCCAAAATGCATATAAGTGTTATAGCGGAATTGAGAGAGCCATTAGTCAGCTTGATGGGTGCACCTTTATAACCAGAGAGTCTCAAACAAACCAAATCCATACCCTGGAATCCTATCTTTAAAAAAGGGGGAGGGGTTGTAGCAACTTTGCCCTTCAATTACACAAAGGTGGTTTGAGCTGGACCCTAAATTAAAAAATAAAAAGCTCTTGACTTCTTAATATGGAGCAAAAAAACAAGTAAAAGACACTTTTGTGAGTCATTTTGCCATAGTCCACTATAATAGAAGCTCAAAATCTGCTGCAAAATGGCTCTTTCATTTGTCCTAAACTTCGACAAATCTCAAACAAAACATTTTACCAAATTGAACATAAGAATGTGAAATTATAATAGCACTGAAACAAGGGATAGGGGCTCATCCCCGGAGAAGGGGGGGTATTCACTCTTATGAATAGATTTTTGAGATAGCACGAGTCATCCATGGCAAAACATAATTAACAAGACTCATTGTCGAGGTTGGGCTCCAGACAAGACAATCATTTACGTGAGACAATGGACTGTGGTAATGAGTAGATAGAATTTTACTTGGCAGGTGACACAGAGTGTGTGACACAGTTGAGTCTTTCCAGAGCGAAACTCGCCATATATTTCTGTGATTGATCCCGTTTCAATTCCCCCTGCAATATTATATATTCAGAACTTTCAGTTGATCGCTCAATACTCAGATATATGAGTAGAAATGTTCCTTATAAATAATGCCACAAACTGACCTTCTAAGATCTTGTCAAGCTCCCTAGAGCCAGATGTTATCTGTATAATCTCAAGTCTTTGAGCATGGAGTTGGCTAGCGCTAGTAAATCCTAAAGGGACAAGTTTCGAAGCTGCCACACAAGAGCAACAGCAAGCATTTTACTTCAAGTTCGTTCTAATTACAGTAGTAGTCATGGTAAAGAGGAAGAAAATAAAATAACACAAGTATAGCAATGTACACAATAACAACTCACCAGCTTCAACTATTTTGTCAACTTTAGCTTCACTAATTCCTTTGATCTGGAGAAGTTCCTTGCGAGGAGCATAGGCCACAGCTTCAACTGTGCACAAACCGGCATCTTTAAGCTTCTTAACATCCATGGCAGCAATGCCAGCAGCCTACAACATCGAAGGTGTTCAGAATTCACACTATTTTTACAGCTATTAGTAGCTGTTATCGAACCAAAGGAGAATCAACTGAATTCACTCTGTTTTGTAACAATTAATCAACCAACAAATTCCTATCCAAGTATAAAGAAAAAAAAAAAGAAAAAAAGAAGATAATGTATTTAGATGAAGAAAATGTCAATAGGGAAGGGAGGGGATAGCAATCCTAGCGAGTAGGGAGAAACAACGTTAAAGTGGTGGCAGAAAGGTCTTCTGTATCACAGAATCAATCAGAAAACAAAGTTTATACTTCACACTGAACAACAACATATGCATTATTCGGTCCAAAACAGGACCAGACCGAAAACCAGCTTGGGGGGACCGGACCGATCATATTTGGTCCGGCCCACGGTCCACAAAATTTTCTTATTCAGTCTTCGGTCCGGTCCAGTCCGGTCCACCGAGTCTTCAGTCTGGACCAAAGACCGAATAAGTTACTAAAAAAATCCGTCCCACTGCCTAGTATATTTATATATATATATAGCTAGTTAAGGTTTCTAGTTGGGAACATATTCTAATTATCTTCTGTCTTAAATTTGGCCCATTTGATACTCAACTCTCTCCGAGTTTCAGCATTTTTGGAGTTAGCCCATATCTACCTATGTGATAATCTCTATTCGGTCCAATTCGATCCGGTCCAGGTTTAGTCCAGGATTTTTCTGTCCGGTCCAAGTCCAGAGCAAAAGTTATTCGGTCTAGTTCTCGGTCCGCCAATTTCTTTTATTTGATTCTAAGTCCAAACCGATCCGGTCTGGTCCGATGAACCACAAGGAAACCCCCTCTTATGGCATTGCATATACACAAAGAAAACTACTCCAGCTGCCAATTTAAAACTGAGTGTTGAAAGTAGCCTTGCGCCTTGCGAGTTACGTTTCTTACAGTCCACCGGCTCATCTGCAAGCTTGTGAGAAGAATCTCAGGGCAGCTCCTACACATTCAACATCCCTGCCATTACCAGCCAAAATAATATGTGTTGGAGAATTGGGCCTACTTAACAACACAAAAACCAAATGAGTTTACAGGCTTACAGCCATGCCTCCTCAAAGCACAAAATTAATACGGCAGGGGACATTGCTTTGTTTGGTCTCTCAATATACCAGTCCTTATTAGTACGTATTTACTTCTCCAATATGTTGTCCAAGCAAAAGCTTCAACCCTCTTTGGAAGATTGAATTTTCATATGAAGCTAGAAACCTGATGTCCATTTTTCTGACAGTTGAAAAAGTCTCTTTCAGGCAGTTTTTACTTTTTGATTGATAGTGAACAAAAACGAAATGCCTCACTAATTATACTATAGTTCTCTTGGTGTGGAGTGGTACAGTGAACCAGTTTTAATCTAGGCGCTAGAAAACAGGATTACCCCCAAGGCGACATTGAGTGGGACTTCTAGGGACAAATTTGGATTTAAATGAAGCAAGAAAACTGAAAACAAATATGAATTTTATGATTTGAGTGACTACTTGTTAGAGAATTTGCACGGGAAGGAACCAAATGAATCTGCAGGAACACCCTTCAAAATCCACAAGCAAGCAGGAGTCTATTCACAATGTTCGAACAAGTCGAATAGGCACTCCACCTCCCCACCCAATAATTTACAAGCCCTTAAATAGGGTATTATGAATACAGCAAAAATATTTGATGCATACACTACACCATGGGATTTGTCTCAATTTCTATCAATAGGGGCATTATACATGTACCATGGGATCGGATATGCGGCTGGTTCTTGTCTCATTTTCTGTCAATTATCCCAAATTCTTGGTGATAGGTTGATTAGTTAGCAAATCATAGACAATGAGGCACCAGATTCCTTCTCCAATTTGTGGTTAAATTGAAATCCAATCCACACTGATCCAAATATTGCAAAATGATCAGCCTTGTGAGCTTAAATTAGCAAACTAAGAGCAGTTCAAGACAAGCACACAACGCAAAAACCAAAACCCTAAACCCCGAAATTGGGACAATAGTAAGAATTCCTGAATCATACAAGGAAACCCACTTAGGCGAGGTAAAAGAAGAAGCCAAGAAGAGGACAAATTCGACGAAATCAGGCCCAAAAGGAGCCAAATAAGAGAACCCATTTCGCAATATTGACGAAATTACAGAACACATCCAAAGAAACAAGAAATTATCAACAAAATCCCTGAAAAATGGCAAGAAAACCGAGTTCCAGGATGGGCCAAAGAAAACCCAGATGAAGAATTTCAAGGAAGGCGAAAGAAAGAGGTGAGATTTGAGGTTATCACCTGAAGTTGTTCGAGGGGTAAAGGTCCATGCTGAACCTCTTCGGTTTCTTCAGATTCTTGAGCAATCACCCTCTGATTTCTTTGCTGCTGCTCCATTTCTTGATTTCTTTGACCCTCTGATTTGCCCAAAAGACCCTGAAAGCTGGGGGCTTTCGAATTGGGGAGGAGAAAGTGAGAGAGAGAGAGAGAGGGAGGGGGAGAGAGGAGGTTGTGTGCAACGCTACAGCTAGAAACTTGGTATTTGAAGTGTAGGATGAGGCGCCAAATGAATCAATCAATTATATATTTCGTTTGTTCGTTTTGTGGTTCGTGCTGTGCAAGCTTCGCATAGAGTTTCTTTTCTTTTGGGTACATTTTATAGTCAGTAGAGTTCATGGGCTGAATTACTCTGATTCTTTGATGCCCACTTCATATATTCAAGGCTAGGCCCAAAATTGTATTTGGTTCCTCTCTCTCTAGTAGTTTAAGGGCGGCAGTGGGGCTCGCCCCACTTCCCGAATCCGACGGGCCCTGTCCTGTAATGGAGAAAATCCCCGTCCCTAATGGGGTCGAGGAGGAAAACGGGTATCCCCGCGGGGGATGGGACGAGGATAGGGGAAATTTTCGCCCCGTATTCGCTCCCCTGCTCGAGGAAAAATCCTCGTCCCTGTTCAGGAAAAAATCCAATCTTTTGTCCCCATTTGTTAAAATTACGTCTATATTCTTATATTTGAAAATTTTTATACGTAAAAGATAAGGTCTTACGGTTAATTTTCCTTCACAATAAAACCCCAGGTATATAGTATTTTTGTTCACCCCCTTCACCCACCCACGTTTCCAGCTTGTCCATCTCTCTCCTCTGCTCCCAACCCCACCCCCGTTGCTTACGTCACTTTCTCCGGCCGGACTTGCCTACGTTGCTTCACTCTCGCCGGCGATGGTCCCCCATCTCTAATGCTTACTTTGGGCGTTCTCTCTCACCCACTCACGCACACGAAATGCCCATACCCCGCTTGCCATCCCGACCCTCCTCTCTCCTCCCTCCTCCCGGCCCTATCCCGGATCTAAAGCTGCCTTGCTTGTACTCTCTCACTCTCTTCGACTAGACCTTGCCTTGTTTAGACTCTCGTCGGCGACGGTCCTTATCACTTCGAGTGTTCTCTCTCATGCTAGATGCTTGATGACGGTTCTCATCTCTCATATTGGTGGTGGTTTGTCACTCTCACCTTATTATTGAGTTGTATTATTCTTTTATTTGTTAACTCATGATAGATGCCAAGGTCTCATGAGAAAACTGTCTTGATTGTTGGTGATTAATAGATCCGGCAAAGCCGACCGAACCGAATGGGTCAACCCGAACGACCCGAAACCCAAACCGAACCGACATCCGAAACAGTTGAACCGATTTTGACCCGAAAATCGAAATGAACCGACACTGAACCGAACCGACCCGAAATCTAATGAACCCGATTCCGACCCGAACTAAAATGACCCGAACCGAAACCGAACCGAACCGAAAATGACTCGAACCGAATCGGACCCGAATCGATTTAACCCAAATAAAAGTGACCCAACCCACTTTTTTTTTGAGGATGGACTTTTGTGCCTATAGTGGCATAATTTTGAATCGATTTTGACCCAAAAAGTGACTCGATTACGACGCGATCCGAAAATTAACCCTAATCGAACCCGAACACGATTGACCGAAGTTGAACCGAACCGAAGTTGACCCGAACCAGACCCGAACGAGATCGACCGAAGTTTGCCCGAACCGAAGTTGACCCGAACCCGAAACCGAACCGGACCCGAACAAGATCGATCCGAAGTTAACCCGAACCGAACTAACCCAAACCGAACCCGAACCGAATGACCCGATTGCCAGGTATAGTGATTAATGTGTAATTTGTAATTTGTTGGTGATTTCAATCTCATGAAACTATTGTGGGTAATTAATGTTATATCAGTGTGTAATTACTGTTATAATAGTGTGTAATTACTAATGATTTCAATCCCATGTAAAGATCGTAGATAATTAGTGTGTAATTTGTTTGTATGATGCGTATTGTAGGATGCAATTTCTGTAAACTATTCCTTGATTGCTTTCAAACGATATGATACCCTTATTCTTAAGCCATTATTCAAGTTAAACATGAAACAGAGAAAATATCCTCTCGAGGCCTGCTTGGGAGTGGGGAGCCGGGGGTGTTTTCCCTGCAACGGGGAACAGGAGGGGGAGCTGAACGGGGACGAGGAAGGGCAATATGCCCCCATCCCCAACCCACCCTGTTGCCGTCCATAATTCTAAACCAGGTAAAATTAATCCAAAATTTGAGACCCAAATCAAATAATCCGTATCGAATAACCCCTAACATGTACAACCGAAAATGGACACTGAAACACGCATTTGACCCAAACCTCACCTAAAATTTCTACAAAGTTGCTTTTGTTTTGCAAGACAAGTTTAGTGTACTAAATATCAATTCAGTTAAAATGAAATTGAACTAAAAACAAACCATTCAAACCAACACAAGATTAAATCTCATCTTCCCAAACATAACGCGATTCAAATTCAATTTGACCCGCACCTGAACTAAATAGCACATTTGCCACCTCTACAAACATTTTAATTATATAGTCTCTCATCTAATGATTAAAAGTTACAAATATTTTTTATATTAATAGCAAAATAATTTTATCGGTCCTTAGTCAACTTTTTAGTAACTGTAAAAGATTTATCTTGCCTAGTAACTTTCAAATTTCAACCATTGAATGAGGAGACTGTACTGCATTGTTCTTGAGTTTTAAAATTTTTATTTTTAAAGCATATTAGGGTTATACCTCTTGTTATGCAAGAATATTAATTAATTTTATTTTTATAATTAATTTTTATAATTTTATAATTTTTAATTAATCTATAACGATAATAACTGATAATGAGTGGAAAAAACATAAGTGGATATATTGTTCTTCAAATAATTAAAATAACAACATTTTTTATAATATTTTTCATAATTTATTCTAGTAATTTATTTTTTATTATTTATATTCTTAACTTAATACATTATTTGTCTTTTCTCCTTTTTGTAGTTTTCATTTTAAAATTCAAAATTTATTTTATATTTTAAAAAATATTCCATAGAGTAAAGATTATCTAAATTGACTATTCCTCGATATTATTCAAAAAATTAAAATAAATTAATTTTAGAAATAAATACATCCAACATATATATGAAATATAATTTTAAAAAAGTTAATTAATCTTTAATTTAATTAAAAGTATGAACCGCTTAAATATTATATATAATTATCCGACATCATTGCAATGTCAAATAAGCATCTTATATATTAATCATGCATTGATTATACCCAACTTATATATATATATATATAGAGAGAGAGAGAGAGAGAGAGAGAGAGAGAGAGAGAGAGAGAGAGGTTCAAGTAAGCATCTCCCAATAGCTAAATACCAAACAATAGGTAAGCACCGTATACCAATCTTCATCTAACGATTTAAATTAAAAGGTATCTTTATCATTTAAAAAGGAAAATTAATTACTTTTTTTGAGGGAGGGTCTCTAGACTCGACATTTCAGCCTGTCCCTAATGTACCCAGCGCCTAAGGGTAGAAGATGGACATTAATAGGGCAAGGGAAGTAGAGGAAAAATCAAAGGACTCAAACTACAAGTTGGGATTTGAGTCCAGTTGGACATGTTTGGGTACAAAAGGGATGAGGAAAAATCCAGAAAGGAGATAGATCTAAAATTTGATGTGGAGGTAGATGAGCGGTTGAGGAGATGAGGGGAAAATTTGGAAAGCATCCAAGAAGGTATGAGGGAGATATAGAGCTCCAAAGTCCGCTTATCTGCAAGCTGACCCGGATTGGATAGTTTGGGGAAAATAAAAGTGGGCAAAAATTTGGAAGGGTGGGGATATGAAATTCAGTGGAAAGGTGGCCAAGAGACTAATGAGGAGGAGGGGGAAAGTTGGGGTTGATTAAAAAACGAATAAAAAGAGGGGGTGTTTTCAAATTCAACCCAAGTACAAGTTGAACCTAGATGGAGTGATTTTGGGAGATTTGAGGAGGGAGAAAATGGGAGTGGTTTTTGGGTACCAAAAATGGCATGTGGGTAGGAGATGGATGGAGTAATAAATGGATGAATTTTAGGAGCTGATGGAGGATATGAGTGGATGAGGATAGGGGTTATATTCACCCACTACAAGTAAAACACAACCTCCCTCGGATAAGAAACACCATCGAGATTTGCTCGGGTTCAAAGGTTCACAATGGATAAGCAACACCACCAATGCTTCCCTATGACTCTAGAAACACCACCTAGTTAGCCACACTAGGATAAGAAAAGAGATTTAGGGGAGAGGAGCTTAACTCAACTCAACATCTCGTAAACTCTCATTCACCAAAACTAATTTTACAAGCTGAAAAATACATACTTATAGAGGGAATTGTTAGGGTTAAAATTTAATCTAATGATCACAATGACTTTACATGAATCCTAAATTTGGCATTACATCTAGCCAAAGCATAAAAAGGAGACCAAAAACAAACCAAAAATCATACAATAATCGGGTGAAAAGAACAACTGAAATGGTTCCCCAACAGTCGCTTTTAGCTTAGCTCCCTTGCAGATGGGCCAACTTCATCAACTCATATCTTTCAATTTGTAGCTCCAATTTTAACGTGTGATATATGGTTGGAAAGCTTGATAAATAAGCTTTCCAATCATACATGGTTTGCCCAAGATGGAGTTGTGACCCAAAAATTATGACCCGATAAATGAGTAGAGGTCAAACTATCCGTTGAAATTTTGATTGATTAATGCATAACTTATTTTTTCCACCTTAATTTCAAATTCCCATAATTCCCTTGTTTTAAGGACATTATGAGACATGTCTCCACAAAATTTGGGGTCCAAATTCCAACCCACTAATGACTTATCAGCCACACGGACTGACCCTTGTAGCGCCGGGGTGGGTGATGGTTTTGGCGCTTTGTGCCTAGGGTGAATTTTCTTGTGGCCCAACTCAATCATGTTTTGGATGACCCTTCTTGTTGTTAGGGGTGAGATCTCTATCAGCCGCCTTGCCTCTTTACTTCCTCTCTCTCTCTCTGCCTCGCGTCTGCCTCTTCTCTTTTTTTCTCTCCCTACCTTTAGTTGGCAACCACCCTCTCCCTATCATCGATAAATGCCTCCTCTATCTCTCTACCTCCTTATCCACCCTCTCGCCGGCCCAATTCCAAGTAGTCTCCTTTCTCGCTCACTTATTTTGTCTATTTCTCAGCTGAAGCTCTCCCTTACTTCATCTCTGTCTATCACCGGCCACTCCACGCCCAATCCATTGTAATTTGTCACCAAGATTTGGTTGTTTTCCTCATCCACTCCACCCTCCACCCAAATGAGTTGATTAGGGTTTTCAGCCACTCTTTCGCTAGACTGAAATTAAGGTTTAAAAAATGCCTAATTTCCTATTTTTGTTGAGGCAATTCATTAGTTTCAAGTACAGCTTTTTCATCCTTTTCGCTCAATTCTTGCTCAATTTGGTCAATTAATTCATCTTCAATGTTTTAAGTAATTTTGTTTGGAATTTTTGGAAATGAATCTTCAATTATTACTCAATTTATGGTTAATTTGTGTATTATTGGAATTTTTGAAAGAGTAGAATTTGTTCGAGTACAATTTATAACTAGTTTCTATTGGCTTCTATTAGGTAGGGTGAAATTTAGTCCGGAATTGGGTAGGATTCTAATTAGTTTCTATTGGCTTGTATTGGGTAGGGTGGAATTTGGTCCGGAATTGGGTAGGATTATGGTGCACAAATGCTGCTCAATTTTTACTATTTCATTTGATCATTTTTTGTGCTTAGTTCTTGCTCAATTTCTGGCTGAGGAGTATCAAACTCTAAGCAATATCAATATGTCAATTTGTGGTTGATAAGTGAGTAAACTTCAAATGTACTGCATTTGGAAACTCTGTATATTTGGTAAAGCCTATTCAGGACAAAATGTGCATACTTTTGCTAAAGTCAATTAGCTGAAAAAATTACATATGAGTCCATTGTGGTTTAGTACAATAATTTATGTAACCTACAATTTTAGATAAATAACTATGAAACATATGAGGTTTGTTTAAATATTATGGGGGATAAATTTCGGAAACAAACTTCATTTTTCGGTTAGTTTCGACAAAAAAACTTACATGGTAGCTGAATTTACAATTGTTGCGTCGAGTTTTTACCAAAAATAAAGTTTGTCTCCGAATTGGTCCCCTTTAATATTTAACCAAACCTCATATGTTACATATATACCTGGCAATCGGGTCATTTGGTTCGGGTTCGGTTCGGGTTAGTTCGGTTCGGGTTAACTTCGGGTTGATCTTATTCGGGTCCGGTTTGATTTCGGGTTCGGGTCAACTTCGGTTTGGGGTAAACTTTGGGTCGATCTCGTTCGGGTTCGTTCGGTTTCGGTTCGGGTCAACTTCGGTTCGGTTCAACTTCGGGTCAATCTCATTCGCGTTAATTTCGGATCGGGTCAACTACGGGTCGTAATCGGGTCACTTTTGGGTCAAAATCGATTCAAAATTGTACCACTATAGGCACAAAAGTCCATCATGAGAGACCCAACAAAAAATGTGGGTTGAGTCACTTTTATTTGGGTTAAATCGATTCGGGTCCGATTCGGTTCGGGTCATTTTGGGTTCGGCTTGATTTCGGTTCGGGTTGGAATCGGGTTCATTAGATTTCAGGTCGGTTCGGTTCGGGTCGGTTCATTTCGATTTTTGGGTCAAAATCGGTTCAACTATTTCGGATATTGGTTCGGTTGGGTTTCGGGTCGTTCGGGTTGACCCGTTCGGTTCGGGTAAGTTTTGCCAGGTCTAGTTACATAATTATTTATCTAAAATTGTGGATTACATAAATTATTATACTAAACCACAATGGACTCAAATGTAAATTTTTTCTGATTAGCTCAATGTAGAGCAATGTGCATTTTCACAAAGTTGTGGGTTCAAATCCCACATAGAGTTACTGATTTCTATAAACATAGCTGAATGTTGTGTTGGGATACTCTTGGTCCTTCGAATAAGGGTGCATACTTATGGTCCATCTGATTGAGTTGTCTCTTGAGTTAGGATAGTGCACAAATGCATGTGATGATGTATCTCCCGGTGCTATCTTTGTTGCTCCTATGGTCAATCCTTATGTGCCAAGCATGACAAAAGAATTGATGAATAAGGCACGGGAGAGGTGGGAGCAAGAGAGGATGTTCATGTTTTTTTTTCTAGCAAACTGTTAGTGTAGAGAAATTTGTTCAGTGCCTTCCAAGCATTGCTACTTGACACATCTCATAGAAATGAACATATAATTGAAGATTATGTTTCACACATCAATCTTTGTTTGCTAATTTTATAGGTTCTATAGTAATTGCAAAGAAAATTTCACAGTTTAGTGAGTCAAAGTAGAAATTTAGTCCTCAAAATGACAACATCAAAATCTCTCCACAATATTTAGTAATTTAAAATAATCCTTGACATGCTATAAAGAAATCAGTTTTGCTACAAAATGTTAGTCCATATTGAGCTAATAGACTTTATACAAACTAAACAAGCAAAATCTCAAAAATTCAAAGCATAGGGCAACAATATCAACTGCATAATTTCTCAATTTCCACCAATTTCCACCACAACTGCACCCGAAATAACGGGAAAAAAATTCACTCCCAATTTTGGCAATATCCCAAAAGATCAGACACACGCATAAATAACCAGTTGGCTAACCTATGACAATCCAGGAGCATGAATAGGGGATATTTTTTTGGGGTTGGGGGGGATAGAACCTTACTTCGCAAATTGAAGAACTTGGATTTACACAATTTGAAAAACAATTTGTACTTAATCCCTTAAAAAATTAAAAATTGCTTTTTTGTTTTTAAAAACCCTAATTTTAATTTCTAAGTTTCATAATCTAATACTATAATTGAAATGAATTCTTCCACTATATTAATTATGCCAAAACGAATGCTCTCAAATTCAATCCCTCCATTTTAGCTTAGGTGTAGAAGATTTTTGTTAAGAAAGTGTTACAATTGATGTGTTCATAAAATCTGCAAATAATTCTTGTCAATTTTCAAATTCCTCTTCCTTAATAATACTAGCTTTGACTTATACGGATTTGCGTGTAAACTGTATAAAAATACGCTGTATTAATTACAAAAAATGCCCATACTTATGTATGGGCATTGAATCTACCTTATTGTGCGTGTCGAGCTCCAACAAATTTTAATCAAAAAAGGTTTGTTATACTAAAAATTTTGTTATTGATATATACTTCTTATTACACATTTTCTATTGGATGATAACATTATTATTCACTATTTTATCCAAATTATAGGTACTCCTTGAGGGTTCTTTTAAAACATCATACATGTTATAGAATATAAATTGTTCTCCATGAGGATGTTCGAATTCTTCTCCATGCAAACACGATAAATTTAGATATATATGCATCACATGTATTGCATTACCCATTACATTTCACAACATTTATTGTACATATTAAAAATATTTTCACATTATGTTTTTCTATAGTCGTGCGGCGAGCTTTCATTGTATGCTATTATGGATGATTACCTAGATAAATCATATGTATTTCTTATTGAACCTCCACACAATCAAGAATTAGAATAACCTATCATTCTTATTACATCTGTTGGTTGGGAGGAAGAGGTTTATCACTTACAAAATACCAATTCTACATATACAAGGTATACAATATATGCACATAATATTCATATTCTAACGTTTTTGCAATAAAATATAACTTTATATGCCACAGATACAAGCAGAGGAAGAAGAGGAAGAGAAGTCTTCGTGAGCCTACGCCATCAATGAACTTATCATTATGTCATTTACCATGATCTCTCTCTTAATATTTACTCCCTACTATTTTTAATATTTTAAGATTGTATTTTTGACAAATACATGTATTTATGACGTTGCTACTTTCATTACCTGAAGTATTTTTAATAAATATTTACTTTATTAATTTATAGTTAACTAAGGTCTATTACATTACTCCGTGCATATCACGTGTCCAAACTAATAATAATAATAATAATAATAATAATAATAATAATAATAATAATAATAATAATAAACTTTAGTGAGTTATTCTCTTTTATATGTCAAATAATCTGATCTAATAAATCTAAATGATCCAAATTGGATGTTAAACGTAAACATTTTGTATGATATCCAAATTTTTTGATCAAATAGGAAAAAGGTAAATATTAAAATTTTCATTACATTACACAATTAACTACAACTAAATAACTTTTAATTTGAAGAAAAATACAAATCATATACTATAGAAAGGAAAAAAACAGACGATGTAAGAAAGCAAAAGTAATTAACTAAAGTAATATTATGGTTGAGATGTTTTGATACACAATTTTTTATGTTGTATTTTTTGTATATATCAAATCATCCGCTTCATTGAATAATGTAGAATTTTTTTCAAATAAGTTATAGGATCCAATAATTTGTGACTAATTTATCCTTGTGATATAAGTTATATGAAGGGTCAAAAAGCAAAACAAAAGTTTCATATATAACATAGAAAGATAAATAGATAGATAAAGGGAATAAATTATTCAAACTCTATATGTTATAAGGATAATTTATATCAGTAATATTTATTTATTTATTTAAGATCCAAACTTTATAATATGGAGTTTATTTATTTTAATTAAGGAATACAAATTTTTTATGTATCTTTATAATTATCGTAGATAAAAAATAGTTAACAATAAAATACTCCTAAACTCTATATGTAAGAGGATAGATAATTGGAGAGAGAGAGAGAAAGGTTGTAATAGATAAATGCAGAGAGAGATGATAATTGTTATTTAATTAAATTATTTTAATAAATTTATATTTTAATTTAAAAGAAGGGTAAATTTGTTAAAGTAAAAGTTATACAACACTTTATTCCTCCTCGCTTTATATATAACATAGATATATACCACTTTGATTAAAAAATATATAGGTATATATATACAACTACCACCTTTATAAATGAGGGTGCAAATCAAAGTTACACAATTCCCTCAATCTAATTTGGAGAGGAATTGAAACATTTTAGAAATGTAGGAAATTGACATTCAAGAAAATTTTAAATATTTTCTTGTGACATTTTTGGCTCCTATATAATTTATTTAAGGAGTGATACAATGAAGAATCAGTCATTTTACAAAACAGATCAAATGACTAGACAATAAGAAAATATGGAAACTGACTGATTGATGAGTTTAAATATTCAATAAGTTTGAATATTAGTTATTAAAATTAGTTGGTTAATACCGTGGAACTAAAATTTGTGTAAGGAGTAATGAAACATTATGGAAAAATTTTCTAGCCCTATCTTTTTATTTCCTAAAATTATAATTTTCCTTCGAAAATGAAATCCATACAATTGGAGGCCTCTCTTTTTTTCTTTTCTTAAGATGTAAATTGATTCTTTTTTTTTTTTCCAACCAAATCTAATAACCAAGTTTTTGGGCTAAAAATCAACCCAGATAAGTCCCAAATAGTAGTAGGGGGCTTCAGGAGGAGTATAAACAAGTTATCAGGAAAATTGCCCCTCAAATACCTTGGTGTGCCTGTAACCTCAACTAGAATTTCAAAAAAGACTATTCTATGCTTGTGGGGAAGATAACAACAAAAATCAAGGTTTGGGGGAATAGACACTTTTCATATGTTGGGAGGGTGCAACTTATTAATGTTGTCCTCATGGGAGTGATAGGTTTTTGGGCAAAATACTTTTGCCCTTCCCTAGCAGGTTATTAAATAAATTGAATGTAGAGCTTTTCTGTGGGGAGGTACTGAGACTAGTACTAGGCAGCCATTGATAGCATGGGATTTGGTTTGCCAAGGCAAAAAACTTGGAGGAGTAGAGCTTAAAAACATCAGAACATGGAATAAAGCTCTCATGCAAAAACATAATATATAAGTAATTACTCAACGACCACACACTCGGAGTTCCACAACAACAACACAATATACACCATTCATTCAACAAGATTATACACCAATTAGTTAAAATATAAACATACATGTAATTAACGACACTCATCCAAAACAACAAAAACATACTATAAGTAATTATTCAACAAGATTATACACCAATTAGTCAAAATATAAACATGCATGTAAATATAATTAGGTTGCAAAATCTGAATTACCTTTGCCAAAACTTCGAAAATTGGTCGACGGGTGAGCTTGCATTCGCGGTCGCCGGTGTGTAGGGTGAGAATGGAAGTAAATCATCTAAGTTGCTAGGTACCAGCATACCTATGTTGGTGAAGTACGCCCTTATCTCGAGTCCGCATCTCTGCCTACATCTCGCGCACTCATCTCTTTTATCCGTGCAACTATCTCGGGACATTAGGGACTACATTTGGGATTGCATTTCGGCCCTCAATCGGTGAAGTGCTTGGCTGGAAGAGACAGGGCGCTTCTTCCTAACCCCGAAGTGCTCAATATCCCCACCTTCCCAGCGACGGGTCGAACACACCCGGATGCTCATCTCTTTGTAGGGCCAAGGCTAGCTTGTCCCTCCTCCCGGTGGTGTCGGCAGCTTACGAAGACGATGTCCGTGACAAAGACTCCTGTAAGAAGGAAAAAAATATATCATTTGACAATTCATAAATATTACAAACCGATAAGTTCTCAAAATAAATAAAGGAAATAGTAAAAAACTCACGAGTCACTCGCACAATAAATTCTACTTCGGTCATAGTGAAGGTTCCATGTTTCTTTTTCTTTCTTTGACCTACAGCTCGACCCTCTCGATAGTGAGTTGTGAAGTATTTATGATGGAACCTTCAGCAGATGTGCTTTGAAGTTGTTCAAGCTTTTGGTTGTACAACTTCTCCTCCAACTTCGCGTATCCCCAGAGGACATCACATGAGGATACACATTGCTCCTAATCCTCTTCCGCTTGGCTTCCTCTCGTGCTTGCGCAAGTGATTAAGACAACGAAAATATCAATACATAGACTTAAATAGAAAAACGATGACAAATGATGATAAATTACCATGTATTCCGAAGAGGAGACATATGCTTCAAACGATCTCCAGTCCTCCTCGGTAATGAAGTTAAAGACCTCACTACTACATGAACTACTTTTAACTACAGTTAAAAACGGCCTTTAACTATAATTAATAGGTGTCGTCTATATGGCCATCGTTGTATGTGGCATCTTTTATTACGGTTTAAAACCGTAATAAAAAAGAGCACCAATAGGACGAGTTCGTAAAGAAGAATTGACGTCATAGGTGCTCCTATTACTACGATTCTTTATAAGAACCATAGTAATAGGAGAACCTATGGCGAAGGTTCTTCTTTATGAACCGTTGTCATACGTCCGGGCACAAAACGTAGCGTAAATGCCAAAATGTTTAGGCCCCATGACGAGTGGTAATGTAAGAACCGTCGTCATAGGTCCGGATTTTTTTTTATAATTTTTTTGTTTTTCCATACCCCTGTACAAATACACTACAAGATATATCACAACTTACACAATAACAACCAACAGCCTCAATTGTTCCATATATTACAAAAATTTCCCACATTACTACAACCATAACAAGTTCTATTTCCAACAAGTTCGACAACATGATTCTATATTTGACGAGTAAGTTCCAAAAAAGAATATATTACAATGATATGAAAATATAATACAAAGAGTACTCTTTTTAAATATTTATGTCAAAAAGTTCACCTCTCCTCTTGAAACTTTGTGGTATAAACTGATTTCAATGCTATGTCAAAGGGAAATCTCTATTTATCTAATTCATGCTTTTGTAGTAGATTTAGTTATGTGATTGTCTTTATGACGATATTGCTTGTTTGGAGTTGTTCTAACGGTAGCCTAGACAACATATATACAACATACTTATTGCCCACGCTACCAATGCACAAACTCCAAGCAAGCAATATATTCATAAAGACAAGCACATAACTCAATTTACGAAAAGTATCGCTTTAGGTAAATAGAGATGAAGCATTTGACATAAATATTAAAATCATTTAAACAACAAAGTTTCAAGACAAAGAGATGGACTTTTTGACATAAGTACTGAAAAAGGAATACACAAACAGGGCATTTCACCAAGCAATCTCTATTTTCTTAGTCATGGTCCCAAAGTGATGTTCCTCTCATGAATACATTGCTAGGAGTTCTTGTCCACCTAAAAACCGAGGAAAATGTTAAGCAACAACTTATCTACAAGAAATATAACAAACATAGAAGGATCATAAATTAGAAAGCGACATCAACGCTAACATTTGGTGGCTATTCTCGCTCCCGCTTCTTAACAAGGAACTTCGTGGTATAAATCACTTCATCCGAGTTTATATAAAAAATTCCTTGTTGAGAAGCGGGAGTTGAGATTAGCGACTAAAACCGAGACAAGCGTTAGCAACAATTATCCATTAGAAACATTACCCGAAAAAGCTTAGGCCTTTTGACTCTCATGGAAGAATGATCTTCTACAAAATTCAGGTACCTAAAGTAGCAAATTCTCCATAAGAAACAAAACAAACATAGAAAGATTATAAAATGGATCGCTAATCTCAACTGCCGTTTCTCAACTGAAAAACATTCTATCATTCCATTGGACAACTTAGTCCTTATTTTGATCCTTTTCGAACAATGATCCGTTACATGAATACTCGCAAGTCAAACATAATGAAAAGCAAGCTACGCTTTAAAACAAGCAACAATATGGATATCCTCTGGAATAAAATATTGTTATACAATAATGTTATTACTGAGTTGATATAATTACAAGGTTTATGCCTTTTTGCCCCTTCTTTGGACTAATCTTCAATATCTATGCCCTCTTGATGGTCAACCCTTAAATACAATTCATCAAAATTGGCATCCTTATTTTCGACAGGCATTCCCAAGGAGAAAGGTAGGGTCTCCTCAACAAACTCACACACATCTTCATCATCCCCACCAGCAACGTGCCTCTTCCTTTAAACAACAATAGACCACTTATCATTGGTCGGGTCGTCAATGTAGAACACTTGTCTTGCTTGGGATGCCATAACAAATTAATCCCCTTTAGAACCTTCTCTTGTGAGATCGACCATCGTGAATCCCATCTCATCAACTCGGACACCGTTGTTATTGTCAACCCATTTGCACCGAAAAATGGGCTTACGAAGTCAACATAGTCTAGCTCCCATATTTCCTCAATGACTCCGTAATATGACATTTTAGCTACAACTGGATTTTTGTCCTTGGAGCTGGAAACATGAAATGCATGAGCCTCCAATGTGACCCCACTATTTTGCGAGGTGCTCTTATTGTCCCGGCTCTTTGTGTAAAAAAGTATCCATTGATGTCATATCCATGGTAGATATGACATCTAACTCGTGGCCCTCTAGCCAAGCTTACTACTGTTTGCGAGATAAGTTCTCGTGATTCTTCCAAATGGCTAGTAATGACTCTATCTCTAAACCAGTTGACAAATGTACGATTAGGATGGGTCAGCACCACGTCTCATTTTTTCCTCGATACTGTATCCTCATGAGGGATTTGTGTTCATCAACGAATGGCTGCACTTCATCGCTATTTTGTAGAATATAAAGATGTGCTTGATTCCTCATATCTCAACTTATTGTTAGAACCGTCGGCCCCAATTTCCCTACACACTGTTTTTTCCCATAAATAAATGTTTTGGAATATCAATTTCTTCCATTTGGGGGTAGTCACTATAAAAAAATTAAAATACCGACGGAAATTTTCTGATGGAAATTTCCCGTCGGAAAATTCCGATGGGATTTCCGACGGGGTCCGAGGGGGTTTTTGGAACTCCAATGGGAATTCCGTTCATAGGAGGGAATTCCGACAGGAATTTCCATCGGAATTTGGCAAATTCCATCGGAATTCCCGTCACTATTTTGACTTTTTTTAAGTAGTGATTCATAGCGGAACTTGACACACTCGGTTGTGTATGCCTCAAATATGTATGCTTCCAGTCAATACTAATTTCTAACATACCCTTTGAGAATTTTCATAAAACGTTCAAAAGGGTACATCTATCGGTTAAAAATGGGCCACAGAATCACACTTCTCTCACCAAATGGACAACTAGGTGCACCATGATATCAAAAAGGAAGGTGGGAAGTACATCTCAAGTTGGCACATTGTAACAATCACGCTGCACCGAACATTATCCAATTTCTTCAAATCAATGACTTTGCTGCATGTGGCATTAAAGAAGAAGCAAAGTTTTATGATTGACGATCCGACATATTTCAGCATCACGGCTCGGATAGCAACCAATAGTATTTGTTGCATCAAAGCATGACAATCGTGAGATTTAAGACCGATTAGTCTATAATCGGACATCGGAACGAGTCTACCGATGTTTGAAGAATATCCCTGTGGCACTTTGAGTTTCTTCATGGTCTCACACAAATGTTGTTTTACTCTTGTACTCAATGTGTAAGACGTCGGAGGTAAATATGTTCTCTTCCCCTTTGGTTAGGGTGCTAATTCCTCACGTATTCCTATTTCACACATATCGAGTCATGCTTTCTCTCCGTCCCGGGTTCTCCTCGATACTTTCAGAAGAGTGCCAATGAGACTTTCACGGATGTTTTTCTTTACATGCATTACATTAAGACTATGTCTCACATGGATCTCTTTTTCCAACACTGTTTTCGGATTGACCTCTGTATGGCTTGCTAAACTCCACATCAAGATCCTTTAGTGTCTCATATATTTGATGTCCTGTTAATGGAGTTGGAGAAGAATCCGTCTTGGTTTTACCATTGAAATCCTTCCTTTTCTTACGATATTGATGGGAAAAGGGAAGAAACTTTCGGTATCCGAGATAGGCCATCTTTTTCCGTGCTTAAGTTGATAGGAGCAAGTACCCTCTGTACAAATGGGACATGCCTTGTGGCCTTTGACGGTGTACCTGGACAAGTTTCCGTAGGCGGGAAGTCATTGATTATGGTGAAGATCATAGCTCGCAATGTAAACTGCTCTTGACGGTATGGATTGGCCTATGTTGTATGTATACTCCTGTTTTGTCTTGTAAAACCTACCTCATTGTTAATCACAACAAGGAAATTCTGGTTCGTGTTATGTCTTTGGTCGTTAAAGCAAATTAAAAGGTGGCCTCAACATTTTATTTATATTTCATTATATTGTCTTATGAATTATGTAAACTTCAACAAAATCATGGCCTCTAATTTACGATCATATATAATACAATAAACTTGCAACCAAAAAGGAAATTAGAAATTGAGATAATTGAATAAATTAGTCCACCCCCAACATCACCTCATCAAAATACACAGATTTGATGACAAATTTATCTTTATGATCGACAAGTATTTGAGGAGATCCATATATCCAAAAAAGTTTATAAATTCTTACTTTTTATAGTGTGGTTAAATTTATCTTTTTTAATATATATATATATATATATATATATATATATATATATATATATATATATATATATATATATATATATATATATCATTTCCTTTTGCTGCCAATTTTAATGTATTATACATTATCATAAACTAGACATGATTTTTTTAAGTTTTACATAATGCATAGTACAATTAATATGAATAAAATGTTGAGGCAATCCCTTTAATTCGCTTTAACTACCTCAAGACATAACCATAACTGAAGTTCCTATAATGCTTGTTGTGTTTAACAATGAGATCGAGTTCACAAGGCGAGACATAGAGTCTATGTGTAGTGTGGGTCGATCCACGAAGAAGGGAAAATGGATAAAGGATTTATTGGAGAAAAAGGTGGTAAACATTACAAAACTAGTAATAATTCCCTATTGTTTATCACTTTTTCTCCAATAAATCATTTATCCCTTTTCTCTGTATTCGTGGACCGACCTACGTTGTACATAGATTTTATGTCTTACCTAGTAAATCCGACCTTATTGCTAAAGTCAATAAGGGTTATGGGAACTCCGATTCTAATTATGTCTTGGGATAGTTAAAGCAAATTAAATGGATGACCTCAACATTTCATTGATATTCATTATTGTCTTATGCATTACGTAAACTTTTAAAAAATCATGTACTTTAGTTTTCGATTATGTATAATACAACAAACTTGAAACGAAAAGGAAACCGGAAATTTAGATGGATAAATTAATCCAACCCAACATCAACTCATCAAAATAAACAAATTTGATAATAAATTTATCTTTATGACAAGTATTTGGAGAGATCCCTATATTCAAATACCTTTCCAATTTTTACATTTTCACCTTTATATTTTCTTCCTTTTGATAATTTACACCTTAAACCACAAGTTTTTCTATTTCCCCAAATCCTAAACCATAAATATTTCTATTTCTCTAAATTCTAAACATATTTATATGCCAATTTTGATAATTGAATAAATGAGTCCACCCCAACATCACCTCATCAAAATAAATAAATTTGGATACAAATTTATCTTTATGAGAAGTTTTTTGGGGATAACTCTATATCCAAATTATTTTTCTATTTCTCTAAAACCCTAAACGAATTTGGATGCACTCTTTCGATTTACCATCCTTAGCTATCATTCTATTTCCCTATAATTAAATCCTAAACTCCTAAACCCATTTTATAAAATTTCAAACATTTTACGAATTTCCAACTTAATAAACTAAACAAATGTTACCCACATTCTCAATATTCAACATTTCAACAAAGATTCAATATTTAAATAATCTCAAACATTACCCATATTCTCAACATTCACATAATTACCGCAAATACATTCAACATTTAACTATCTAAATTTTGTAAATAACTTAAAGCGAAAAATAAGATAGGATAGAGATTCATACCGTAAGACCTACGACAATGGAGAGGGTGAGGGAGAGAGAGAGAGGCTTGACAACGAGAATGAGCGAGAGGAGATCTACACTTAAAAGAGACGAGAGGAAACTCGTGAAAGAAAGGAAAGATTAAGCGAGCGGACATCTACAACGTCAAGGATAGCTTACCAGTTCAAGTCGATCGGTGGGGAAACAACAGTACGAGTTCTAAAAATGACGTAATAGTGGATGAGAGGAACTGTAGAGAGTGATAAGACCGAGAGTAGAGAACGGATGTAAGTGGGTGTGGAAACAACATGTATCGGTTCTCGGGTTTTTAGATTGTATCCGGATAGAATCGTCGTCAAATGTTACCTATGATGAGGGTTCTTTCAAAGAGCCGTCGCCAAAAGGTTTCAAGCAAGACATATGACGACGGTTCTCTGCAAGAATTGTCATCATATGTATTACACAATGCCAGGTTATTTACAAAAATGCCACCGATTCAATTTTTTATGACAGTTTGTCCTTTTAACCGTCGTAAATGGACCATAATCAAAAGTCATATTTGTAGTAGTGCTTCTAGGGTCTACCGTTTTCCTTTATCTCGCTTTGTTTTGTAAACCCATATCTTGGCAATGCGATGTTTGAAGTTTCTAAATTTTTTTGCCGCCGACATTGGTCTTGTGTTTAACCAAGGGGATCTCAAATTCATTAACGATCAAGATGAATATTTTCTGAAATACAAGAACGACATGCATTAGTACATATATATTAACCATTTATAATAAGTTGCAATACTAAGTTGAGATGTAGTGCATTTACCTTAACATCGCTCTAAGAAAATATAGTGTCATTGGCCGGAAACTATGGAGTTAGTGGGCTTCATTTTCTTTCATAATTTTGTTAAATGTTGCTTTTTATATTTTCTATTAGATTAAGGAAAAAATTTTAACAATCCAAATATGGTCTTAAAAAATTATTGTTAAATAATTTATTAATAATTTAAAACTATTAAATTTAAATGTGATTTAAAAGAATAAAAATTAACAATTAAGATTTAAATCATGTTATACCAATGGTAAAAATTACGGAAAGTATCGTAATTACTGTGCTTGTGATTTTATAAAAATAACTATACCTGCACCGTTTTATATATCAGACCCATATTTAAATTTTTTTTGAAATTATTTTTGAAGAAAATATATTCATTGGAGTACGAACTATTGAGAAATTCTAAAATAGATTTTAAAATTAAAAGAGTAATTTGTCAAATGTGAACGGACTAAATAGAAAATATCAAACATTTGTAAACTTCGAACAATGAAAATAAATTAAACTCTTCCGAAGATAAAAATAATAGCCTCAATTTTAATTTTAAAATTAACTAAAAAGGAAATAAATACTTTATAAAAAGATACTTTAAATAAAATATTATTTTATTCGACACAACATCAAGATCAGTTGCAAAAATCGTTAGATGTAGTTAATTAAATGCTTCACTAAATTTTCTATGCGTTTACACCAGTTATTTCTAGATTTTTTTTATTTTACTAGTTTATAAAATGGAGAAAATCACAATTAACAAGAAACAGCCTCAGAAAATAATAATGTCTTAATGTTTTTCCATAATTTTTTTTAGAATAATGCATGAATTTCATTAATTGAAGGGCATACAACATGTACAATAAAGATCAAACTCAAACAAATTCATAACTAAAATAACAAAATAAATCTTTCGATGGAAGAACTAATTGAAACACTTCTTAACACTTCTCTTCCACTCAATCGTTGTTTAATCATGCAACCTTTAACGAGGACATCAACAAATTTTATATAGCATTCCCGTCGAATATATTTATTTGTTGTAGTAGTCTGAATTTAAAGAATTGATACTCGTTGTATATTGATGTGACAATAAATCAATAATTCATCAACATAGAACCATAATATCATGAAAAGAACCGATAGAATCGTTCCAAAAGTGAGAAATGATACCACTTATTCAAAGAAGATATGGGCAGACTCTCATAATAATAGAGATAGAATAATTATTTGTAGATAAAATACTAGGTAAAACATAAAAGAAAGAGAGATTAAGGCTTTCTAGAGAGAAGGGGAGAGAGAAGGAGGCGGCTAGGATTAAACTGTAATTATACATGTTTTTTTCCATATTTCTTTAATCATAAGAAACAATCAATTTCAATATTTTTTTTATTTTACAAAAAATTTAATACTTAGATATCCCGTACAATGCATGGGCAAAATTACTTCAGAATGTAAAAGTAAAAGTAAAAGTAAATTAATATCCATACCTAAAAATGAAACAAATGAATATTCATTAAAATCCATAAAATATTAAACGGGATACTTATAAATAAATTTTTGGATTTATTATCTAAGATAATTGTAAATAACAGAGGGGTTGATATCTTATTATCTAATATATTAAACATCTTTTAGTAATTTAAAAATCGCGTGCATACACGGGACAAATTAGTAAATAAATAAAAGAAGAGCAGCACATAAATGAATATCAACAGATTATTACCTTTTGATATCAAAAAATGATAAGTAAGTTCTTCGAATATCGTAAATAATAAATTTATATATTGAGATGTTATAGACTTAATAATTTGCAACCTCATAGTTCAATGAAAATGATAAGTGTTAGGTGTTAAACTATAATTTTGATTTTATGATTGTAATTGCCAATCAGTCTCAACCTTTAATTAAATTTCCTATTCGATATGACTTGTGTATATTGTTTTAATCCCGAAAGTCCTCTTTTAAGCTTATTTGGATCTTTCTCAATGGACCAATAAGCACACACAATGTCAAGTCAATCATATGTACATGTTTAGATTCAAAACAATTATGTCTAAGGTTAATTATATCGACAAATTCATTCAAAACAATTATGTCTAAGGTTAATTATATCGACAAATTATAAAAAAACTGATCTGAAAAACCTTTCTACAGCTCGATCCTGATGAAAAAAAGACATTAGTTGTACAACCCTAGGTGGATAGGGATATTGGCCCTTTTGATCCAATCACCTTGTAAGAAAGGCATGATGGTGTATCCTTGTGCCTCTTGCCTAGTGATTTTTTTCCTATACCCACCCCAAGTGACCCTTTTTGAGAGGTCTGATCCTGGGCCATGGTTGTTAAACTCAGCATAGTACAATGTCTTAAGGGCAAACTCCCTTGCCAAGGCAACCACCCTTGAGGTTGAACTAGGTCCCCAATAAGTGTCTCCATGATAATGGTCCTAGAGAACTCCTTTTGTGGTCGACCTAGGTAGGTCTTGACCTTGAGCTTCTCGGGCTTGAGGCTCTCATCTGGCTGAATTCGACAGTTGTGGAAGACAAAACCGGTGTTCTCATGTCTATCAGCTCGGCCCTGAGCTGTGACTGTGTTTTGCTGGTTTTGCATGGGGTTCTTGACCACTATCATACAATTTTGAAAAATGGCAGAGGCATCACCGAAGATGAAGTCTATGGTCCCGGTGATATAGCAACTTCTATAAAATTGTCTATGTGCTTGAGCATAGAGTGCGTTTTGGTACCCATCTATTCGACAATTGAGGAAGATGGCGCGATCTGCTTGTACACGGAGGGCAACTGCTTGATGCTTCTGTGGGCCTGCTGTATTCCTGAATCCCAGACCGATGCCAATGAATCCTTCTCCCAACACAGCTACACCAGGTCAATCATATAACTAATTAGAATCCAACAACAAATTAATTACTCTTGTTTATTCAGGTGTTCGATGTGACGACATGTTAGACTAGTCTATTTTCTACAAGTATCATATGCTTCTGGTTCAACTGAATTGTCCTTTATAAAACACGCATATAGGAGATTACAAATAATTAAAAGAGTTCATTACAAGTCATGAAGTTTGCTAGAACTCGACCCGGTAAAACTTACCAAAGATCTGAAATCAAGACCGTACAATCTAGACGTATACCTAATCTAACACCCGAAATATGCTCACTCGATGGCCGAATGGATATGACCTAAACTGAATTGGATCGGAAATCTTCAATAAAGTTATTTCTTTTACAAGACAAGCTCATTGGATTTTCGTTGACCCAAAGCCAACCCGATCCGAACCCAAACCGACTTAAATAGAATAGATCCAAAATAATATTGACCCAAAATATGACTCGATCCAAGTTAACTTAGTAGCCTGTATGCAAACTAAATAACCTATTAGCAAAGTCTACCTAGAACACTTGTAGAGGATTTTGCATGGTTGCCTATTGTATTTTGATTATAAGGAGGAGGTGGAGTCATGCATGGACAATTTTAAAAATTGTTATTGACACATTTCGTTGAGAATATCAAATTAATTTTTTTAACCTTCACATGAATATTCTTTTTATAGTGTGTGTGTATATATACATACGTCAAAAATTTTCAAAATATTTTTTCTTCTCTAAGCCATGGATTGGTGATGAATACATTGTTAAAACTATAAAAAGAAGTGAATTAAAAAATCATACCAAAAGTTGGAGTTTGAAATATGGGAACTCCATCTGCAAAATTTTTACTGCCAGTAACCATAGTTTTTTGTGATCCTTCACCATACATGGTTATGTTCACCATGTTCTTGGTCACCGTCACATACTCTTCATAAAATCCTTCTTTGAGATAGATATAGATTCTGAAATACCCCATTCAACCATGTATGAATTTTGGGAAGAATCAAATTCAATTGAAATCATGTACAAACTAAATGTATTTAAGCATGTAATATATCATCCTCCATAATACAAGACGTTATAAATAAAGAGATAGATCCTATTGAAAATAGGAAGAGCTAGATAATTATTTATAATAACAACAACTCTTATTGTGGGTTCCGTTTTTGTGGGGCTAGATAGATCTAAATGAAATAGTCTCATTTCTGTAAACATCTATATTTCCAGAGAGATCGATTCTAGAAATTCCACATAAATAGTAGCGATTAAATTACTAACACAAGTTAATTAGTTTAAGTAGTTGACATTTTAACATTCCCCTAAATTGAAAAATAATTAGGTTAAAATTGGAAGTATTGTATGATGATATGATCCTTTCAGTTGTTATAAAGCTATGTAATAAATGGAAAATGTGTGATGGGAGGCGCTCCATCTTAATGGACCAACTGCAACTTGACTTTAGTTAAAAAAATATTAAGGAGTCCAAAAGAAATGAATTAATGTGATTATCAACGTATTCTTATGTGCTTAGAACGTTAAATTACCGTTTCTAGAGACAAATTACCGTGGTTAGTCTACCATTGCAAATAATATTTTAAAAAAAAAATACGTAGTTGATATAATGGTGTTGGGTAAGTAGATACTATGTTCGGTAAAATGAGCTATTTGAATAGTGGATAGTTGTTTGTGTAGCTGATACTTGTTTAGGTAATTGATAGCTGTTAGCGTATACATGTTCAACTGAGCGGTTGAATAAATAAATTTAGTGGTTGAGTTAGCTGATTATTGTAAATTGACGTAAAAGGATATAGATGATTTGCCAAATATAAATTAATGAAAGGATATTTATGTAAAAAATATGAAACGCTACTTTTAAATGTGAAAAGCTAATATTCTTAATTTTTAAAAACGCTAGTTAGTTAAACTTAATTTATAGCCAAGGGCTTATTATTTTCTGTGACAAACTGCTAAATATTTATTGAACTACGAATAGACATCATTTAATACAACTTGTAAAATTATAATCTAAAAACTTTGCATAAACTTACCAGCCTTTTTACCCACCATATGCATTTTCTCTCACCTACCAACTACCCCATCCCATCCTGTGAAGTCATTTTTACCGGCCATGGGAGTCGGAGATGCCCACAATTAGGTGTCATCGACTCCCCTGCCACCTTCTTCTCTCTTCTTGCCTGATTTATCTATTCCTCTCATCTTAATACTGGAATTAGGACGGTGATTGGTAGTTTGTAAAGGCCTTCGTTTGGAGTAAGTTAACGTTGTCCGATCTCTCGGAATCAAGGAAATGATCATCTGGAGTCTAACTCAAGTCTTTGGATTGGATTGGGAGTAGGTGTGAGAAGTACTGGAGTATCTAATGCTCGACAATGAGTTAATTGCGAGGTCCAAGATGAAGAAAGAAGGGAATTGGCCCCTTCCGCATCCAAGGGAAAATGAATCCGTGATTTGGTCAAATGATTATCCCCTCATCAAGGAGATTGTGAAAAGACAAACTCCAAAGATGTTGTCTTCAAAAGTTCAAATCCAGATTCAAAGTTGTGGGATAAGGTTCAAAATCAATTGGACGTCGAGCTTGATGTGGCAAACATTAGTCATGAACAAGTTATATGGATGGTCATTTTAATTAGATGAATGACATGGGTGTTGATGATGAGAGTTCAATCTCATCAAACACAAAGAAACCTCAAGGAGGAGTCTCATTTATCGGTGGGAGTAAGTCTTGCTGCTAAGGATTGTATTTTTGGGAAAGGTTAGAACCAAGATGATAGCGCTAAGGAGGATATGATCACACTCTCCGATGCATGACGACTAGGGTGATTTATCAAAATTTCATGAATGGTTAAAAAATAGGATTTTCTTGTGCATCCAAGTTCGAGATCATGAATTTTCGGATAGCTAAAGATGGAAAAATAATTGTCCACCAAATCAACCCTATGGAAATGAGTTTGAAGTGGTGACTTTCTCCTTTGCCGATAAGGGGCAAGCTGATATGGACGAGGATTTTTATTCAACAATTACAATACAATCATCAATTTAAATAGAGAGGTCGAGAAGGAAGGAAGAGGAACTCACAAGCATGTTTAGGTTCTCAGCCCAACAACGATAGCATGTGTTCAAAGGGAAAAAGAAGATCACCAAGAAACAGGTCAAGATAAACAAAGAAGTTGGCCTCGGAAGGAGTTTGTGGCAAGAAGGAGTTTGTGGAAAGAAGCGAGTCTACAAGCAAATGAGTTTCTACCAAGTTCTACTAACCTTGTTTCTTGACGCAGCAAAAAATCATGAAAAAAAGGACACAAGTGATAGTTGTAGGAACATAACATCCATCAATATCAAAGTGATAAAGGAAGAGTCTATGGGATGAAACGAAAAGCGGGTTAACAAATAAGGGAAGATATAATAATGAGAACAGTCAAAAGAAGAATCATCATCGATAAAAGAAAAAATTGGCGGACATTTTGATGGACTTTTTTTTCTTGCATGAAGTATGAGTCTTGTATCAATTTAAATTTTTTCCTTGCGTGAAGTATGAGTCTTGTATCGGTTTAAATATCGACAAAGAATTGTAAGAGAGGGATAGATGTATCTTCATACATACTCCTATTACCAGTCATGTCCTGGTTAGTTTGTTTGTGTTTCCGTTTCCTTTACAAAAAAAAAAAAAAAAAACCTTCACATAAGCAATTGTCTGAATTCAGGAGTGTCCCAAAATGTGAAATGCTAGTAATAAACTTCAGGAGTGTCCACTTCAAAATATTTAAGGACTTCTATAAAGAATTTGAGGAGTTTTTTGTCTACCAAAATAAAACTATTAGTTTTTGCGGCACTAGATAATTGAATGTGTGTAAGATTCCACCTAAGAGAATACCTATATATAAAAAAAGACTTTACATAAAAATAATATGAACTTTTTTTGGATGTGAGCAGTATAAACTTTAAATTTATAATGCCAACGTAACATCGGGGTTGGGACTCAGCGGAGATGCTAGAGAGATGATGTGGCACTGCCTTGCATACACCTGGACGATTGAATTACTTGTTGACCCTTATTATGTTTCAATTGTAAACAAAAGGAAAGTAAAGTTCAATTGTACACCAAACACTCGTTATGTTATCCATCCGACGACTCCACCGAATCCTAACCCGATAATTCGAGTGTTGTTTTGTTGACATTTAATAGGGTTAAAGTTTAAACTAGTTCGTATTATTTTTGTCCAATACCCTCAAAGTTTGTATTATTTTCATCCAAAAATTCTAAAAAAATATTTAAGAATTTCATTGCAAGTGGAGGAAATTAAATGTACCTTTCCGTACGATTCTCGGGCAATCCTTTCAAACATTCATTAATAGAGGTATAATTCCCACTTCCATCTTTGGCCACTGTTATATTAGCAACCAAATTTTCCGTAGATTTTATCATGAGTTTTCTTCCATGGTAGCCAACAACCCACTTAGGGAAACCCTCTCCATCGATGAACTCTTCATTGACCACCTCCGATCCACTACTTGATGCGTGGTTGGCTAGGAGTAGTCGACGATTCTTGGGCTTACCTTTATCAGCCCCTTGGTACTGTCTGGAGTATCGATGAGATCTGTGAAGCTAGGGCAAGTGAGTTGCTAATGTATTCCTCTCGAAGAATTCACGACTTCTTTGATCTTGGTTTTGATTTCGCCCTCGGGGAAAGCATCAATGCATGTTTCTTGGTATGAGTAGACTGCACTTAGCCATGTCTTCAAATCGGCAATTTTGGACTTGAAATTATTCATCTCATATCCTCGTATGAGAGAGAGACTCAGCCAATTCGTCGAGGGAGTCCTGGGGTTAAAGACTACTATTGTCATGAAGACTGAAAAAATCATATATGTGGAAAACATTCATGTATTTTGGGGAATCGAAAGTTCAATTTGAGGAGTGAAAAAGGTTTATTATGTACCCTACCAATGTTTGATGTTGACATGATAAATATATCGAGCATAATGTAAAACTAACATTTACACTACACACAAATCTCCTTTGAATTTGAAGTATGGATGCTGTAAAATATTCTTGCTTATATACGTAGTAATTAAGATATTAAAGGTGATAAGATTTATTCTCAAGACATCTCAATCAAAAAATCTCGATATCCTATCAACTGTCAAGTAAACAACTACACTGAAATTTAAATTGATGTTATAGGCATATGAAAAAGTTTATTATGTACTCGACTAATGTTCTTATGTTGATATGATAAATACATCGTTCATAATGTTTACCTGGAAAACCGTCTTGCAAACATTATATGCAGCCTTCTCCTCTTGCTTCTCAAACGTGAAGGTTGCGGTCTTGTTGACAGCTTTGATGACATGCTCTATAGCTGAATCAATGGCGCCCTTGATGATTTTCTTGGGCGCGATGGCAGGAGCCGAGCCTTCTACGTGAACCGCCTTCGTTACAACTTCCTTACATTTTTGCTTATAATCCGCAGGATCACACAACATTTGTACAATCTTATTTGAGGCTTTTGCCCGTTGATCTCCTTCTTCTTTGGATTCGAAGAGTTTTCTAAATTTTTCGAATATTCTTCTTTCAAATGTAAGAAGGCGAAAACTCCTCCTCCTATGCAACCAAGGAGGATAGCACACAAGATTATGATGATGACAATCTTCTTTTTAAATTCACCTGCTCGTTCTTCCCTTCTACGTTTCGATAGCTGGCCAAACTCCTCGAAAGCCATGATCGATCTCGATGCTAGATTGAAGAAGAAGATAAAGATAAAAATAAAAGAAAGGCAATCGAGACAACAAAGAAGGGGAGTTACGGTGGGAAGAGAAAGGGGCCTACTGCCGTAGTTTTAGCTAGCCTTCCCTAGCTAAGGCAGAGTGGATCATTTTGCCGCTCTCGTTCTTCTCCTTGAAAGGGATACATTCAGTTTCGTTTTTTCCCCAAGAATATGTCTTATTTTTAGTCTTTATTTGCTTTTTTTGTTAAATTTTTTTTTCCCTCGAGAAATCTTTCTGGTTCTTTTCCTTCAGATGAGGGAAAACAAACAAAAAGTTTGGATTAGAGAAGTTTTAGGGTAATCTGCAAAATATTTGTTAGTCTGTTATTATTGGAAAGATTTGTTTAGAAAATCCGTTAAAATTATTGGAAAATGGATGATGGAGAATATCCTTGCAAACCGCTTTTCTCGTGGATTTTGTCCACTAAATGTGCTTTTAGTACAATTGGACTTGGCACTGTATAATAAGAACACTATTAATTGTCTCTTGTGTAAGACCTCGTTAATTGATCTGTGTTAAATTATTTCAGTTATTTAAGTTTTTATTGATCATATGATTATAAAATTAATGTAACACCTCTATTTCATTAGCAATAAGTATATGGTAGTATCTAAAGCACCTAGCTATGTGCTTTAAACAAAGCTTAAAAAAATAAAAAAATAACTCATAATCCTAATGAGGAGTTGCATTATTTATTTCTAAAAGGAAACAATTTCCAACACATGCTTTGGACTGTATGTATTTAAAGGCTTGAAGGCGTAAATTGAAAATCATTTGAATTTTCCTTTCTCTCTTTCTCTTCAAACATCTTTCTACCTACTTTGCCCCCTCTCTCTCTCTAATGAGCAAATCATCCACCAATTTCATCCTCCAATTACATCTTAGATCAAGCAATTTGCAATTGAAGCATTAATTCAAGCAACATATCACACACACTAACTCAATATTCATTAATAATCAAAGTACTATGTCTTTCTCACTATACAATCACAAATTCATGAGCAATTAAAAAATCTATCTCTAGTCTATATTAATATTGCTATTATATGAAAGAGTATTAAGCTTAATTTGAAGAAATCGAGCTATGATAATGAGTTTAGAGAAAATTCTACCATATTTTTGCAAGTTTTTGCAATATTATAGTTTGTTGTGATGAATTAATGAGTTGAATCAAATTTGATGAGGATTTTTCAGTTAAACTTTTACATATTGATCAAATCTGTAGTGCAAAAGTTAGCTACACGATTAAATGCAAAACATGCAAAAACAGAAAATTCGCATATTTCTTAGCTTCGTAATTTTCAAATTTATTTGTCAACTCCTTATATAATTAATTCATAACTTCACTAAATTTTGTAGATTACCTTAATTTAGAGCAAGAAGTGGAGATTACTGACAAGTCAAAAGAATTACAGAAATAAAAAACGAGTTTAGGTGATTATCTATGAATTCAATTCATCACTTTCTTTATGAACTGATGAATTTGAATGCTATATCTTTGTTTGTTTAATATCTTCAATCACCAAAATGAAACTATGAGTAGAAACAATTGAATGTTGTCACACAAAAGAAAAGTAACAACCTACATATAAGAAAATATGTATAGCTTATGTTGATAAATACGTAGTAATCATATCCGATGAATATATGATATTTTTGAGGAATTATCGTGTTTGTTGATGAATATATCTTATATACTGATGAATACACCATTTTTCTTAAAAGTATTCATGTATGATGCTAAACACTATATTTTTCAATTAATATAGATCAATTGGCTTATTATAATATAGAGTAAGCAAAGCCCAAAATTCAAAAGAGAAAGACAATCAAGTTACTTAAAAAAGAATATTAAATTTTGGACTATAAAATTTGGGATACTAGTAGAAGTAACAATATTCATCAATGAAAATTGTTAACAAATATAGATTTGTTGGCACACAAGGTTGATAAATATTATAAGATTAATATATATTTACAAGCATAACTATATTTTTTATGATGATGAATTTCATGTATTCATTATGAATTTGAGTAAAATGTTGGATGTATTTGGTTTATTTTTCTAATTGCTTTATATATGATATGAATTTGTTAATGTGTCACGAAAATTCATCATAGACACGTGAATATATTAGCTGGCTATCAATTTCCCTACTTGAGCCTTTTTTTTGCCAAAAATATAATTATAAATGATATTTATTGGTTAATATTTTAATAATGAGTATTTATTGATGTTAGTGAGCATGTGATAAAGGCTATGAAATTATTGTTAGTAAATTAGTAACTAATAAATATATCTACTAATGATGGTTATTTGCTTATTAAGATATATTTGGATAATTTTACATTGAATATTTATTTTTTATGAATATATAAGTTTTAGTGAAAATATGCCAATTAATTTTTTTATGAATATATAAATTTGAGTGAAAAACATTTTTATTATTCTTGATGAATCATTGATGAATTTATCTCGTACACAAGGAATATGACTTTTTCTACCACTAAATACTTGTATACAAATAAATCTATATTTTTTTCTTATATTTGATTGCTGCCTCAGTTTCAAAATTAGGTGGAAACATACTAATTTTTGCGATAAATATTTATTTTGATATATTTGAACTTTCATATTGAATTAATAATTTTTTGATGAGTATGTACATTTTAGTGATGAATATGATTAATATTTTTAATAATAAGTATTTATTGATATCAGTGAGCATATGATAAAGGTTATGAAAGTATTGTCGGTACATTAGTTACTGATGAATATATTTACTAATGATGAATATTTGTTTATTATGATATATGTGGATAATTTTATATTGAATATTTTTTTATGAATATATAATTTTCAAGGAAATATGCGAATTAATTTTTTATGAGTATATAAATTTGAGTGAAAAACATTTAATTATTCTCAATAAATATTTAGTAATTTTATGAATATCTAAATTTGAGTGAAAAATATTTAATCATTCTCAATAAATATTTAGTAATCATTGATGAGCTTATTTCATACGAACAAGGAATATGATTTTTTCTACCACTAAGTACTCGTATTTAAAATAAATAGATATTTTTTTATATTTGATTGTTGTCTCAATTTCAAAATTTGGCGAAAACATACTAGTTTGTGTGATAAATATCTATTTTGAAATATTTGGACTTTCATATTGAATTAATATTTTTTGATAAATATGCTAATTATTCTTAATAAATGTTTTTTCTGATGAATTAGACATTTTCTTATGGCATATATGTTTCATGTCTCAATAAGTATGTCTTCCTTATTAAATAAGTTTAATCTATTAATTATCTTTCTAATGTTTGTTGAATGTGCTACTAGATCAACGACGATCAAGTTTTCAAACAAAAGGAGATGATTAAGTGAATGAAAAAGATTAATGAATCTAAAGAATGAACTATTGCATATAATCGGCAAGGGAAGAAATAACAAAAGTCAGTGCAAGTTCATAGTCGATTGACTGATGTATATGTATAGAGGATGCTGAATATTTGTAGAAAAATGATGAATATTGACTAAGAAAACATATTCCCATAAATTTATTGTAAAACTCAAGAGTATTATTGCCCCTTTGTTTTTTTTTTTTTTTTTTTTTGCTTTTAGTTGTGGATATTTTGGATTATGCTTTTGTGGAGGGATCATTTTGAGGATAAACTTTGGATGTTGTTGAGCCATGATGGCCATGATCACTCATATGTAGATATTCATGTTTTGTTTTTGCTTTTGTTTTGTTTTTGTGGTAGTATTTTTGTATGTAATTGAGTCTTTTTTGTTGGCGTGGTTGCTCATCGGCTCCCAATGAGGACATTGTGAGATCTAGGTGTAGGGGAGGAGAAGCCATGCTTCAAGATTTTGAAAAAGAAAAAAAAAAGAGGAAAAAGCAAAAAGATTTTTGATTTTTAAAAATTGTTTTTGGGGAGTTTGTGGCATTTTGATTAATTTTGACTCCTTGTTGCTTGACTATTAGTTTGTATATATTTATGATGTATATAATCGACTTTAATCCAAAATATGTCATTTGATGCCCCTTTTGAATCGCGACATTCAATTTTTGAGCTAGTTTGGCTTTGGTAGAGGAACCTGTGAGATTTTGAGCCTTAAAGACTAATTCATCAATTTTAGTCTCATATTTCATTTCATGTGTGACTCTTCCTTGGTGCATTTCCTCTAGAACTTGCATTGTCTTTCTTTGAGATCACATTTGGCATTTGCATTATGTAATATGAAAGATGCATTCATTCATTTGTTTTCAAACTAAATGAGGGCAGAAAGCCACCCTACTATATATACCCTTTTGCTAGCCCTTTGACCTTTAACCTATTCTTTGTTATACCTACATCCACTATACCCTTGGCCCATATATATTTCCTATACCTAAGTTAGGTCTAATGGAGTAACAATTATTGAGATGAGTAGTTTTGGGTTGTATATAAATGGTGTTTTGTTTGTTTATGTGGTTTGAAAAGGGGAATTTATATTAATGAAAAGTTAGATGTATCCCCTAGTAGTTCATAGACCCTTTAAAATTGAGTTGTGTTCAAGATTCCCATGCCAATAGTATTTGTTTCGAAAAAAAGCAAAAAGAAAAGCAAAACAAAAAAATGAGAAAAGTGAAAAAAAAAGTGAAAAAAAGGAATAAGTGATTGGCATGAGGAAAATTCAAATATGCTCATTCCTTAGGTTCTATCGGGATTGTTTGTACTTGAAAAGATGAATTGTGAGAGAGATTTTATTCATATTTTGGAAGTGTTTTTGCTCCTTAGTCATTAAGCCTTGGCTATTTAGCTCAATATTTTCCTAAATTGATTCCCTTTCTTATCCATGAACCTTAGCCCCATTACAACCCCTAAAAAGTCCTCATGATTGCATTTGCATTTTGCCTACATAGTGGTGGAGAATTGAGAGTATGACCAAGACTATGGTAGGGTGCACTATTGGAATGAGTTTTGAGTGAACCATTATTATATATTCTAAACACATGAGTGTGAGTGTTCCTCTTCATCCTAAAGTAAGGTTCTACCTGTCTAGCTTGCTCATTATTTACTATTTGGGGTGAAAAATTGGTATGTGGATGTTATTAATTGAGGATCAAGTGTCTTGATGTGTGCATTGTCTTTATATGCATGTTAATATTCGAGGTACTAGGGTGATGTGGTTGATTAGAATGTGTATATTCCTTCCCACTTTGTATATATGTTTGTGAAAATTTTTGAAAAACCCAAAAAGATTTTCTATTTTTCTTTCTCTTTTCCTTTTCTTTTCCAAGATTTTGTGAGTATATTTTCTACAACCCTCACGAGATTTGACTCATCCACTTGGGCTACCAAAGGGTTTAAAGGGCTTGTTGCACATGCTAAGTGCAATCGTGATTCCTGCGAAAGTGAGTTAAGTTTTATTTACTTTTGTTTTGCTCGACGACGAGCAAAAGTAGGTGTGGGGGTATTTGTTCGGTGTAAATATTACGTCATTTTTACCCTTATTTATTTAGTTTTTGTCTCATAAAATAATATAATTTTTAGAATTTTTACTATTATTATTTATTTTTGTAGATAATAAATCGATTTGATAAGTTGAGGAAAATTGATGTAAAAATGATAAAAATTTAACAATTTGAAGCCTTTTGATTGTTTGCTCCAAATCTCTTTTACCAGCTTATATGGGCCCAGCCCATAATCATGCTCAAAATTAGTCCAACCGTGACAATCAAGAAAAACAGATAAGAATTGGTTCAAGTAAAATTTTGGATGCTCGACATATGATGATGTCAGCATGACATCATTAGCAAACTAATCTCCACACGCTGCAAATTAAAGGAAACCCTCAATTTAAGTTACAATGACATCATCATGACATGATGATGACGCCATCAGAATAAAAGGAGTTCTTCTCGGGCTACAATTCTAAGTCGCCGTCATAATATTAGAATATAAAAGCGCGAGTTTTCAGCTTCAATTCGATTCGTTCTTGATAACTTCTTTCCTTTTGTTTCTTCCTTCTCTTTAGTTTATTTAATTTAGTTTAAAGATTCGATTTTTATTATATTTTGATGTTAGTAGTAGTCATATAATTTGTTTAATTTCATGTTTAATTTTATTTTGTTAGTCTATGTTGTTATTTGAGTCGATCTTTATTAATTTAGTTGTTAGATTAATTTTGTTTCATATTAATTAGTTGTTAGTTTGAGTCGCTTTGGTTGTGGTTAGACTCCTTGATGACTAATTAATTTTGTATGAACCTTAATTTATCTACTTTATGCTAGTATTTTGTGATTGTTTCTTTTACTCGTCACATGTTCGATGAGATGTCCGAAAGTGTCTTTTCATATTGATTTTTAGGCGGTTGGTCTGTCATTGAAAGGTAGAGTCAATTTGCTAGTATGGGTATAAAAAATAGTTAGGGTTTTGACATGAAAATAGATTGAATCCTAGCTAGGTCCAAGGCTGCTATTTTTGTAGTCCGGTTGGGCTAACCCCACGAAAGTAGGTGGTTAGAATAATTAAACTAACTCATGACCCTCGAAAGTTTGGCTTGAGTAGGTTTTGATGGTGCAACCGATCACTCCTAAATACTTGTATAAACTTGGGTAGATTTAGGCTTGGCTTGATTAATTAGTTTATTAAGTGGTAAAATCACAACCCGAGCATATTTTTATTGCTTTCTAGGTTAGTTTATCATCATATAGATCTCTTCAGTGCTGATTCGTCTAGACATAAAGTTTAAGATAGCTTTGATATTTGAAACACAACTCTCTTTGAACATGACCCATGCTTGTCGGTTAGTTATAACTACGCCGTGCACTTGCGTTAATAAATTTTAAGACTTAAATTCTTCCTAACAGCTTACAATGTTGAAGAGAGGGATAACTCTTACAACAATCTTTTCAAAACCGATTCTAGAACTGTTAAGTTGAGGAAGGATGAGTATGGTCCTATTATTTAACAAAGAAAAGAGAGTGAGCCCGGACTAGTTTTCATGAAAAAGCCTTCTTAACTCGCTTACAAAAGAAAAGGTTTTCAAAGAAAAGGTATTCGAGAGAAAAGAGATAGACTCGGTTTTCTAGAAGAAGACTCATAATCATACCCGACCCAAAATTATTCAAATCTGGCTTCTCAAAAGTGCTCTTCCTCATAAAAGAACCATAGTAAAGACTGTTATTGGGTTTGTAAGAGGAAGTGAGAAGGGTTAGTTTGTTTCTGTTTTGTAGGTGACTCGAAATGAAAGGGTCACTAGTACTTACACAATGGATGTTCACGCCACATGTTTGAAGACTCAAGACTCTTCTCTAAGTTAAAAGATATGAAAGGAGGAAAAGTCATATTTGGAGATAATAGTAAAGGCAAGATAGTTGGGATTGACAAGATTGGTCAAGGAGACAACTCGGTCAGTCTACTCTACCTTGTCAAAGGGCTCAAGTATAACCTTTTGAGCATATCTTAGTTATGTGACAAAGGTCAAGAGGTAAAATTCACTCAAACCAACTACTTCATTTTTTATGCAGTCACCAAAGAGACAAAGCTCTTAGGTCTAAGGTTAGATAACACCTATACTATTCTCGCTCTCATATTCTAGTCAGAATTTATCATGTTTAAAAGCATCTTTGAATGATGATTCATGGACATGGCATCGTAGAATAGGTGATATCAACATGCATACTATCAAGGAACTTGCATCTCATGGATTAGTTAGGATTTACCTAATTGTGCATTTAAGAAAGATAAAATTCATGAAACATGTACAAAAGGAAAGCAAGTCGGATCATCTTTCAAACCGCAAAAACTATATCTACATCCAAAGTACTTGAATTGATTCATATGGATTTATGTGTGAAATTCCTGCAAAAACTTAAGAGGTAAATCATATGTGCTAGTTATTGTTGATGATTATTCACGATTTACCTGGGTGTGTTTTCGAAGAACAAGAATGAAGCTTTCAAATAGTTCACTAAGATCCGTAGGAAAATTGAAGTAAAGTAAACATAGTATTTTTGAAGCATTCGAAGATCTTTAGGTAAAATCGAAGAATTCGAAGTGACCATGGAAGGGAGTTCGATTACTCGGAATTTGCAAACTTCGTGACAAGAATGGCATATCCCACAACTTCTCAAGCACCAAGAACTCCTCAATAGAATAGAGTAATAAAGAGAAAGAACAGAACTTTTAAAGAAATAGGCAGGACAATGCTGATTGAAAATGATATACCTATTTGTGGAATAAGGCAAGTAAACACAACAAACTATACACTCAACGGATGCCTCATCGGACCCATTCTGAAGAAGACACCCTATGAACTTTACAAGGGAAAGAAGCCCAACATTTCCTACTTCAAACCATTTGGATGTAAATGTTATGTGCATAACAATGGTAAAGAACATCCGACTATCTTTGATGCTAGATTAGATGAAGGTATATTTTTGGTTTACTCATCTCATAGCAAAACTTATAGAATTTTCAACAAGAGAGCTAACAAAGTCGAAGAAAGTATCCACGTTGTTTTTTATGAGATTGACCATGGCAGGACAAGTGAATCCTCCTTCTCATATCTCAAGCTCAATAGAGATGAAGATGATATTGGTGAAGCTCAGCTCAGAATGAGTCAAAACAAAAGAACCGAGGTAACTCGTAATGAGTCAACTCGGAATAAAGTGACTCAGAATGAGCAAGTTCAAAAGCAAGCTCTGAATACTGAAGAACAAGCCAATACCAAAGCTTAGGAAGAGTAACCAACTGAAGATCAGGTCATTCAACCAATAAACCTAGTGTACTAGAGGATATATAGAGCTTTCAAATCTACATCCAAATACCCACTCGAGAACATCATTTCTTATATCAACAAGTGGGGTAAGAACTTGTTCTTCTTTCCAAAATCTATGTATATTTTAGCATTTATATCATTAACTCGAACCAAAGAATGCACTAGAAGCCTTACTTGAACTTGAATGGGTAGAGGCCATGCAAGAAGAATTAAATCAATTTGAAAGAAAACAAGTCCGGACTTTGACCAAACGACCTTCTAACCACCCAAGTAATAGGAACCAAATGGGTTTTCAAGAACAAATTAGATGAGGGAGGGTTGGTAGTCAGAAATAAGGTCAAATTAGTTGCTCAAGGATATAACCAAGAAGAGGGAATTGATATTGGGGAAAGCTTTGCACCTGTTGCATGATTAAGGCAATCGGAATTCTCTTAGAATTTGCATCTAGTATGAACATCAAGCTTTATCAAATGGATGTTAAGTGTGCATTTCTTAATGGTTTTATTCAAGAAGAAGTTTATGTTGAGCACCCTCCTAGACTTAAAAACTCTCAATTTTCAAATCATACTTTCTAATTGCAAAAGGCTTTATATGGTCCGAAACAAGCTCTCGGAGCTTGGAATGAAAGACTAAGCAATTTCTTGGTTGAAAATGACTTCAAAAGAGGTCAGATTGACAAAATTTTTTTACAAAAATCAAGGGGAATGGCTTTCTTATCATTCAGATCTATGTTGATGATATTATATTTGGAGCCACTAATGAAACTTTATGCTAAGAGTTTTCCGAGTTAATGTGACGAAGTTCCAAATGAGTATGATGAGAGAAATCAATTTATTCCTTGGGTTGCAAATCAAGCAAGAAAAGGATGGCATCTATGTTCATCAATCAAAGTACACCAAAGAGTTATTGAAGAAGTACAAACTACAAGATGTGAAGCATGCAGCAACACCTATGAGTAGCAATACAAAACTGGACTCAAATGAGAAAGGTAAAGCTATAGATCAAAAAATCTACGGATGTATGATTGGATCTCTACTTTAGCTCACATCTAGTAGGCCGGACATCATATGTAGTGTTTACCTCTGTGTAAGATTTCAAGCTAATCCTAAGGAATCATATCTCACTGCGATGAAGAGAATTTTTAGATATCTTGTATGGACTCGGACACTTGGTCTCCGGTGCTCGAAAGACTCGGATTTGACCATCACTAGATACTCGGATGTTGACTATGATGGATACAAAGTTGATAGAAAGAACACATCAAGAGCATGCCAATTTATGGGTTAATCACTCATCTCCTGGCATTCAAAGAAACAAAATTCAGTTACTCTATCAATCTGTTGAGGCTGAGTACATTGCAGCGAGGAGCTTGATGTGCTCGGATTCTCTAGATTAAGCAACACTTGAAGGATCTTGGACTATCATTCACATCAATCCCAATCAAGTGTGACAATCAAAGTGCAATTAGCATCACTAAGAATCCATTGTAGCACTCAAAAACAAAACACATTGAGGTTAGGTATCATTTTCCGAGAGACCATTATGAGAAACGTGATATTGAACTTGAGTTTATTCCTATAAAATTTCAATTAGCTAATATTTTCACTAAACCTCCGAGTGAAGATCAGTTTTTCTTTATTAGGAATGAACTTGGCATGTTAAATGCATGATTATCTCGAGTTATTGCGTAAGTTATTCTACTCGCTTAATTGTTATATGCTTTGAGTAAATAACTAATGGATCGATTGATACAGTAATGAGACCGAGCTGTGAGTTATGAATTTTCCGAGTGTGTTTTGAGTCACTTAGACACTTTATCGAGTCGGACTCAGATTTTTAGCAAAATGGACATCAAAATTTTGGGATGAAATGGAGAATCTCATAAATGTTTTCGAAAATCCTTTCTTCTCTCTTTCTCTATCACGCGATCAGTCGGAAGAACTAGCCATTGGAAGAAAGTCGTTTAGAAAACTAGTCGTTACTCGTAGGAAGACTCAACGGTCCGATAACCGTTGCTTGGTAGGCTGAGTTAGAAAGGCGGTTGTTCAATGAAAGCATTTATTCTATAAGTACCACCGCTTCGTTTTCACTCATTCACTTTTCCTACTCATTGCTCTCGCTCTCGCTTTCTTTACTCTCGAATTCAATCACTCTCACGCTCAAAGTCTCTCTCTGTTTCTCAATCATCCGTGCTCACTACTCTCTCTTTCTCTATACTCTCAAACACTCTATCTCTTCCACATTTCCTAAGAGAAGTTCAACTATGGAGGGAGGGTTGGCCACAAAAAGGCCGAACCAAGTTAACTTGTTCCGAGGCCGCCCAAGCAAAGGGTAAAGCCCCGCCTCGGAAGAATCAAAGGTACTTGTCGCTGAGCACTTCTTTATTGATGACAAGTTTTTCTCCAAAACTTCTTTTCCTGGATCAAGCATTCTCTCCAAATAGGTATCTTCAATTATCTCGTGTTTTTGTGATTACATATACCCGTAACTCGTTATTGAGTTCTATTCCCACATGACAGACTAAAGATAACGTGATCTCTTCCGTCGTCCAAGGCAAGATAGTTTATATCAACCTTGCTCTTCTTCACAAACTCTTTGTTGTGAAGTCTCTCTTTCTTAATTCTAACCCTATTCCTTTCAATAAAGTTGCATATGACTTCTTTAATAAGTATGTTAAAGAAACTCCTCGACCCGTAAAGAACTTTTCCGTGACTCGGATGACATCCGAGCCGGACTTCTATCCTTTATTCTCATGAGAACTTTCTTTTCTTACTTTTCTTCAAAAGAAAATCCTAATAGCAAAGTTCTCAAGGTTCTCTATGATATTCCGGAGGGGTACGATGTTGACCTCTTTCCATTCATTATGGAATATGTTGCTTCTGTTTCATCATACCAAAAGAAGAATACATATTCCTTTGGGGCTCTTCTTTCACTGTTTTCAATCGGTTTGGGGTTGAACTTCCTTCGACCCAAACAAATGCCTAGAACCTGCCATTTTTTTTGGTAGAGATAAAATCATAGGCCTTGGATATCGGGAAATCAAACTTGGTGTCCGGGTTCACCTCCTCGAATTAGCTCCTCTTCCTCCACCTCATACTCGGACTAGTCCCGAGGTTCCACTTCTTACTGCTGGACCATCGACTTCTATGACTACCCCTTCTATTGAACTCTTCGGAAGGTGGCCAATCGATTTGTCTCTCTACCTAAAGAGTTACAAATAACTCTAGGAGCCTTCCAAGCTTTCATGCCATTGATTACTCAGTACCAAACCCGGGCTCGGACTTAGATCGAGTAGAGTCAAGCCATGATTGTAGAACTCAAGGAGGTTATCAAGCAACAACAACAACAAATCTGCAACCTCCAAGAGCGAAGGTCCAAGGCAGCAGAAAACTCATAATCTAAGGAAGAACAGACTGTAGAGTCCTCCAATTCTTTCAAGTTTGAGTTAGAAGAAGCTGAAGAAGGACAAGGAGAGGCTGAATGAGAAGTCATTTGTCAAACATAAGACTCTTAACCGGGTTTCGACTCACTCGAAACAACTCGTAACAATGTCATGAGTAAATAATTTCACAAACACTTTAAATTTTGAGGACTCGAATTGATGTTCAAACTGAAAATGAATTACAACATTAATTTGACTTTCTAAGTCAGCATACTTAATGAAGTTGTTTACTTGATCAAGTTTTTGTAGTCCGATTCTTTATTCTTACTAACTTGATCATTTTAAGGATCGACTCAAGATGGAATTTGAACCTAATTAATATTAGACTCGTAAAATTCCATTCTTTTAGGGTGAAGATAATTAAGTGTGTAATTACTTTGAAGTAATTATTATCTTTGCCTAATCTTTGACCAAAGTATTTTTATATTATGAGTACCACGTTGATTTGCTTTTGTAGATTGATTAAACAAGCCTAATCTATTTTTGAAAAACAAAAAGCAGTCGGTTTCTAGTCGTTAAACATCGCTAGACGTAAATCGAGTCATTTCGGACATGGCTCAAACACCGTGTCGGGGTTGTTTGTTTTCAAATCTAGTAAACTTCAACTTTGTGTCCAATGATTGTTTCCTCTCCAGAATTCAGTCACAACCAGATGGATGGACCAGTTTTTGAGCCAAGGACCACCACCTTATGTTCATATTACAACGGATCCTTTTCCGAGTGACTCATACTAGCCATTACAACGGCTATTAAAGCTCACCAGTCCAGAACAATTGTCAATGGCTAATCTGCCCTACTATGTATAAATAGAAGCCACTCCATAGGACTTGAAGATTGCTAAACACATTGCTTAACACTTACTTAGTGCATTCTTACTCAATCTTCAACTTGCAACTCCAATTATGTAATTCTTACTTTTTGAGTTGTAAAGAAAAGTCTTCCAATAACTTCTACCCTTTTAACTTTCTTATAAGTCCATTGATCGAGATGTAAGGGCTGACTCAGCTCAATTGTCCCTAACTCGTAAAGGGTATCTTAGTTAGGAAGTATTTGATTAGATAAGGGAATTTATAAGAATAAGAAAATCTATAATTGAATTCTCTAAGGGAACAATTCCGTAAGGAGTCGAGTCCTTTTATTTTGTGGATTCAAAATAGTGGATTAGACTTGGTGCTTGGACTAGCACTGTCTGTTGTTTTCTCGCCCAGGAGGATTTCCACGTATTTCTCGTGTATTGCACTTTCCGAGTTCATTCTAGACTCAAAATTATTTTCTAAGTCTGTTTTGTGTAAAACAGTTTATATTTTCTGAAAAATCTTGCATCACCCTATTCACCCCCTCTAGGGTGACTTAGTCCGTCCAAGAGCAAACCTTCAAAATGTATGATAAAATTATAATAACCGCACAACCTATTATCATATTATTCTCAAACTATCCAATACGAGATAATTCGAAAACATATACATACCAAGCTAACATCTTGATACGCACATTTATACACGTATCGCTACCTAGGATAGCTTGTTATGTACATATTTTTGAATGGGTTCTCTAAGTTTACGAAATGCATACGATAATTATGAAAACATAGATTGGTAAGAAAAATACGCACAATTATATGCAAGTAAGCATATCATTATCAAATGACATGAAAATAATAAGATGTTATTTAGTAAATTCCTCTTTTTTCTTAAAATGGTTATAAGTTTTTTGTTAAGTATATATGGGTTTTTATGGTTGTTTTAAGTACATATATAGCCTTTTTCCCTCCATTTGGTGTTTAAGAGGGTGTTTAGGTATATATTTTTAATCAATTTTATTTGGTAAAGTATATTAGTATTATGTTACTTATAATTTATTTTCTACAATCCTATTAGTGAAGTGAATTTCCAATTACTTATATCCAGAAATCTTTCCCTAAACTTTGAGGAACTTCATACTTAACGGTCCTCAAAAACTTATCATAAAGATAAATTTTTCTCCAAATTTATTTATTTTGATGAGGTGATATTGGGGTATACTCGTTTGTCAAATTATAGGAATTTTTCATTTCGTTTTTGGTTGCAATTTTGTTGTATTATACATGATCATAAACTAGACATGATTTTTTTTTTTATGTTTACAGAATATAGAGGACAATGAATATGAAGAAAATGTCGAGGCCACCCTTGAATTTTCTTTAACAACCCAAGACATAACAGACAATCGGAGTTCCCATGATTCTTGTTCTCTTTAAAAATAAAGTCGGGTTCACAAGGCAAAATATAGAGTCTATCTGCAGCATGGGTCGATCCACGAAGATAGGGACGAGGGGTAAATGGTTAATTGGAGAAAAAGATGATAAACAATGAGAAAACTAGTACTATTTCCCTTTTTAGTTCCCTTTGTTCTCTTTTGTCACCTTTTTCTCCAATGAACCCTTTAGCCCTCTTCCTTTTCTTTGTGGACTGATCCACGCTTCGGATAAACTCTATGTTTTGCCTTATAAATCCAACCTTATTGTTAAAGACAATAAGGGTCGAGGGAACTCCAATTCCTGTTATGTCTTGGGTCGTTAAAGCAATTCAAGGGCAGCCTCAACATTTTCTTTATATTTATTGTCTTCTACATTATGTAAACATCAAACAAATAATATTTAGGTTATGATCATGTATGATACACAAATTACAACCAAAAAGACACCGAAAATTTCAATAATTGGACAAATGAGTACACCCCAACATCACGACATCAAAATAAAAAAATTTGGAGAAAAATTTATCGTCGTGACAAGTTTTTGGGGATAGGCCTATATCCGGAAATCTTTCCTATTAAGTCCAGTTTTTATTGATAAATTTTCTTCTATTTCATCCTAAACCCTCAACCACAAATATTTTCATTTTTCTAAACCCTAAACCATAAATCTTTCCATTTTCCTAAACCTTAACCATAAATCTTCCCATTTCCCTGGAAATCATTTCATTTTTGAAAGTAATTTTAGAATTCTTGAGATGTATTTTAAATAGAAAATCTAATTCAGGAATGGACCACCCCTAAGCTCAACTCGGGCTAGACAATGAAAACTACATGGTCCGAGAACAGAGCCTAGACAGTAATTTGGGGATAGGGGCCGACCCACCGTAATTAGTGTTCGGCGCCGGCTATCTAGCCTAGACTATAGGAAATAGTTCCAAGCGAGACGACTTGAACTATTAGTCAAATTTATAGTTTCTTTAAAAGGTCGAAATGCGGTTTTAAAATTAAAATATATTAAAAAGAGTCGTAAGTAAGTTTTGAAAGAAAAACTAACAAAAATAAAGAATTAGTTACCTAATTTTGAGTTTACGAGATAGGACAACCGAAAGAGAAAAAAACTCAAAATAAAGAAATGTTTTAAAAAGGATTCCATTGGCCTTTAAACCAACGATCCAGAGTGTTCGAGGGCAAAGATACAAAATGAAAAGTGATATTCCTCATTCCGCCCGTTAAAGACGACATCTACTAATTAAATAGATGAGTTAAAATCGCAATAAAAAAACAAGTAGTCAGCATGATAAAAAAGAAATTAAAGACACTCACAAAATGATGTAAAGTAATAAATGAAAGTAATAAAGAAAGCAATAAAGGAAAGTGATAAAAGAAAACAATTACATGGAGCGGGTAGAAACTAAATGAAAGTATATATTTAAACAACAATATGGAAATTAAAAGACTGAAATTAAAAGAAATAAAATGAAATTAAAACTTGAATGATCCGGTTGGTATCCTCAAGTAGACCCATCTATTAGGCTTGGATTTAGACCGAATTTGTTCGAGTGTATGTAACGATGAGATTGGAATGAGCAAAAAGTGGCAAAATGAAGGCACTCTTGTGAGGTTTAGAAAAGGAAATTTGAAGTGTAAGTGAGGGAGATTAGAGATAAGCACTACTACAACAATGACTTCTAACAATGGGACTCCAACAACGGTTCTAAAGAAAACCGTTGTAAAAACTAATGCGATGGCATTTTTGTAATAATATGAAAAAATGAATTGACTTTTAATCATGGTTCCGCAGAAGAACCGTTGTGAAAAGTCACCTCTTGGCCTATGATAAGGTTTCGGTCTTGTCCTACTATTACGAGTGTATAGATTTTTCCTAGTTTTATTTGAATTTTTGTGACTCCATGGATGATCCAAAATCCCCGAAATATTTACTTGTACATTCATATGAATTTATGGCAATTTTTTTATTATTTGGTGAATTTTGGATAAGTAGATTACGTGTTATGAACTTATAAAGGAAATTGTTTTATTTTGTAAGCATAAAGTTTTGTCCGGGGCGAGACCTATGAAAAAGGTTGGTAGCCAACCGTTGTCATAAGTCCTTATGACAACGGTTCTTTAATGACAATTTTTTCCATTGTTATAGGTTCTATTACTACGGTGTCCAAATTTTTTCTATTTTTTGCTAAGTGTTTGAATTTTTGTGAGTCCACGGATGATCCGAAATTCCTAAAATTGTTACTTGCATATTCATATGATTTAATGACAATATTTTGTATGGTTCGAGTGTATTTTGGATGAGTATATTACTGTATTATGAAATTTTAAAGCAAATTATTTTATTTTGCAAGCGGAACATTTTGTTTAGAGGGAGGTGAGGCAACCATTGTCATAGGTCCTATTACTATAGTGTGCGGATTTTTCCCGTTTTGCTCACTATTTAAATTTTTATGACTCCATGGATGATCCATAATTCTTGAAATTTTTATTGGAAATTTATATTAATTTATGGCAATTTCTTGTATTTTTGGTGAATTTTAGATGAATATATTTTGTGTTATGCATTTTTGAAGGAAATTGTTCTGTTTTACAAACATAAAGTTTTATTTAGGGGTGAAATCTATAACAACTGTTGGTAGCCAACCATGACCTATGACAACGGTTCTATGTAGGAAACACTATCATATGTCCTATTACTATGGTGTGTTGAGTTTTCCCATTTTCGCTCACTATTTGATTTTTTGAGTTCACGAGATGATCCAAAATTTGTGAAATTTTTACTCGAAGATTCATATGATTTACTCAATTTTATGTATTTTTTGGTGAATTTTGAATGAGTTTATTCTTTGTTATGGATTTTTGAAGGAAATTCTTTTGTTTTGCAAGCAAAAATTTTGTTTTGGGGCGGATGAGACCTATGGCAATGGTTATTTATAGGAACCATTGTCATACGTCCTATATTATAATGTTTCTTTACAGGAACCGTTGTTATAGGTCTTATTACTATGGTGTGCATATTTTTCCCCTTTTTGCCCACTTGTTTGAATTTTTTTGACTCCATGAATGATCCAAAATTCCTAAAATTTTTACTACATATTCATATAAATTTATGAAAATTTCCTGTACCTTTTGGTGAAATTTGGATGAGTAGATTCAATATCATAAAATTTTGAAGGAAATTATTCTATTTTGCAAGCACAAAATCCTATTGAGATCCGGACATGACCTATAACAACGAGTTCTATCTAGAAAACATTGCAATAGGTCATTTGTTTCTTTAAAACAATTTCTCACTCGTTCTCTCTATGTTCATACCTATCCTCCCTTTATCTTTTTCTACTGTGTTTGCCCATCTCTTGCTTTTGAAAACAATCTCTTTTTCTCTCTCCTTAGATCCGTACCTCATTTTCCATAGCAAAAATCCCCTTCTCTTTCACTCGTTCTCTCTTTGTTCATCTCTCTCCTCTTCATCTCCATCTGCATGTGCATCTCTATCCTTATCCATCTTCATCTTCTCTATTCTCACCAGCCCTTTTCCCAACAGATCCGTTTAGATCAAGCTTTAAATGTCGACCCCAAGATATTTTAAAGAGAACTATAGAATTCTTAACCTCTTTCATAAGTTGTTTTAGATATGTAAAACTCATTTTTCTTCATTTTGTTTACGTTTCGCTTCTATTTTTTATATGTAAAATTCGACCTTTTGTTTCGATTTGGCTTGTTAACGATATCGACATCGGTATTGGGACATGTATTTTAGGGTTCAAGCGAGGATTTTAAAGAGGAGAAGGCGGATCGACGAGAATGAGACAGAGAACATATGGCGAGAAGGACATGGAGAGCGAGATGAAATTAAGTTCTAAGTTTTAGGTTTTACTTTCTTATTCAAATTTTAGTTTCACTTCTCAAAATTTCAGTTCTAGATTTCGATTTATCGTAATTTGATTTCCTTTCAAATGAATAAAAATTCAGAATATGCAAGATCGATTTTATATGTAGATTTTTTCCTATTTTTGTTCACTATTTAAATTTTTGTGATTACATGGATGGGCTAAAATTCTTGAAATTTTTACTATACATTCATGTGAATTTATATCAATTTCTTCTATTTTTTGGTGAATTTTATATGCACCATTATAATTAGACCTGGTTTGGTCAAGCCTTTTAACAATGGATATTTTATGAGAATCGTTGTTATAATCCTCACCTATGACAACGATTGAAATGTAGAATCGTTGTTAGATGTATCCTTTGATAACGGATGTAGAACCGTTGTCAAAGAAACCGACTTACAACAACGCTCACCTAGACAACGGTCGTCAATCGTTGTTAGAGGTCGTTTACAAAACTCGTTGCCAAAGACCATTTTTGTAGTAGTGAAAAGTGTGAGAGAGAATTTCAGCAAAATGGAGGCTATTTAGTTGCTTGGAATTAGTGTGTGAAATGGGAGGAGGGGGAAACCCCTCTATTTATAGAAAAATTTAGAGTTTAGAAAATCTTAAACCTAACCCCTAGCTGTTGGTTAAAGGATAAATCCAGATCCGAGATTTACAAAATAGATAAAGGAGAATCTAGGAAACCGAACTAACTAAGTCGATGTTGTTTAAGGGAGCCATGGACCGACACGAGTCCGTGGTGACCACGCTTGTGGTCTCAAAAGCGTATCGAGCTTGGACACCGAAAAGAAGTCAAAAGGCTACATTTTCGCAGGTTAGAGGCTAGTGTCGAACTAGGCTTTGGACCCGGACCTGATTTGGACCGACCAGGGAATTGGATTAAGGACTAGATCCGACCCAAGTAGATGCACTTTGGGCTTTTTCTAGAGCTTTTGGCTTTTTATGGGTTGAAATGGGTTTTGCCACTTTGCTTTAATCCGATCTCGACTTGAGCATACAAATGAGGTTGGGTTTTCATCACCAAGTCTGGCAGAAACAAATAAAATAAATAAGGACGACACGTTTTAGGTGTCTATAGTGGTAAATAATTATAAAGAAATATGAAATGTAAGTAGCACTAAATAGCTATAAGATGTAAGTTAAAGCAAAAAAAAAAAAAAATAAAAAATAAAAACATACAACCACAGTCTCATCCATTTACTTGTACAAGATAAATTGGCTGTATCTCGTCTATTTAAACATTCTTATTACATAATTTATTCACAATATTAATGGTGAAGTTAACTAGCTGAAATTTAGTTTTCCTTTTTGTTTTTTGCAGCATAACAAGCTTAATTGTGATTTTCTTTTCGTCTATATTCTTCTCAAATCAATAAAACTACAATAAGGCTATAGTAACTAATCTTAAGGATGCTTCTAAATCAAAACCCTTCATCATAAGGAAAAGAAGTGGAGTCAAGCCACTCATCATTTCCACCGATAAATTGTGAGACTGTAAAATTATTGGTTTCCTCACAACTCATGACATGGTATCCAGGCCAAGTAACTCTATAATTTGTACTTGACCCCGGCCCTATATTGCGATACTCACCATAATATAAAGTGTCCAACCCTGTTTTACCTGACCAATTTGTCCACCCTAAAGGGTCTATAAAATCACCAATGTACGATTTGATGATTACTGTTCTTGCATACTCCTTCCAGGGTCTGCCTAGGTAGCTTTTCACTCGAGTCCGGTTGGAGTAGAGCTCCTTCGTGGCTTGGATTGTGCAGTTTTGGATTGAGATTCCTGTGGTCCATTCAGGATCCTCTCGAGATTGGGCTGTTATGACTGTATATTGTTTAGGCATTGGCATTCGTGACACTATGTTGCAACCCTGGAAGATTACCGCAGCATCTCCAAAAATATAGTCTATTGTGCCATAGATGTCACATTCACGGTAGAATTGTCTAAAGGAGTGGGCGTAGAGGGTGTCTTGGTAGCCTAATATGGTGCATCTGTATAAAGCGGTTGAGTCTGCATTTATCCTTAGGGCCACTGCCTGGTGCTTCTCAGGGCCTGCTGTGTTCTCAAAGGTTATGTCTCGAGCTATGAATCCTTCTCCAGAAACAGCTGCAAAATGGCAATGGTAGTAAAATAAGCTAAAAATTCCATTGATCAAATAAATGTTGAAATTTTAGATATTGAATTGCTTCTTTTCAGATTATCAGGATTCCAATGATAGTTAATTGGCAATTACAAAAATTTAATCACATCAGAAAAATCATGCACTAATTCATAATGTATTGATCAAGCTCATTATGGTATTGTGGACTTAGAATTGGAATGATATTTGATTGATACTTGCAAAAATAAATCACAAATATATAAAAAGTTACGTATTAATCCATCGAAGATAAAAGATATGCTTTCCTGCGGTAAAAAAGGCAGAGAGAGAAAGAGAGAGTGAGAGAGAGCAGTCTTCGTTAGGTCGATATGAAGATTGAAGAGGACTTTGTGAGATGGTCTGGTCTTCGACACATTCAGATTTTGACTCCCACCAACAGCATTTTGTTGAGCATTTCTTTCTTTTTTGTAAAAAAATTGAGTACGATAAATCGGGCACTCCATCAGAGTTCTATATAAGGATAATTCAATGGGATTGAGAATTCTGCAGAGAGGGCTACATGTTTGATTTTGGCTCAATAAATTTATTCACTTCATGATTTTTCCAATAATGATTTCCTGGCTGAAAATTTATGCATGCAGTAAGATTAAACCCGATGATGACATTTAAAGAGGGACCGATGATGCCAACTGAGCTAATATTTGGTATGACAATACAGATCATACAACCCAGTGCTTTAGACCATCCTCCCCCGGTCGCCTCCCGCCCCCCAACAAATAAAAAATCTAGAGAGATTTGAAGCAAATTACCAACAGTGGCAGATCTGAAAGTAGTCCAACCATCAGCCACACTTCTATTCCCTGTGATAACTGTGACATTACTTCCTTCACCTAGCAGTACGATGTTGGGTTTATTTCTTGGAATTACCACGTTCTCCTTGTATACTCCCATAGTCACAAATATGAAAGACCTATACTCACTATTATTTGGTGCAAAATTGATTGCATCTTGAACCCTAGTAAAATTCCAACTTCCATCCTTAGCCACGACGATCAAGTCATTCCTAGCTTGTATGAACCTATGACCCATAAGATCCAACCTTGAGGGTATCCCCATGAACTTATTTGTACCATGCAATGGTAAATGAGTGGACTCTGGAGATTCTGATACAGTGTCCATATAGGCCACATTAGGTGTTTTTTCAAGGAGCCATCTATCATGACCTAGCTTGTGGATTAATCTCAAGTGATTAGTCGATCTTGCAGCTTTCAATTGAGTACCCTTCACATGAGCCTTTGTAGGACTACGATGGGCAATCATGGAGAGGGTGTTGCTCACATGCTTGTAGGTGTCAATAAGGGAATTGGCTAGGGTTTGCTTCTGAGGCCCAGAGGCTGACTCTAGGCCCTCTAGGCAAGTGGCTTTGCCGGTTAGGACACCGCTAAGGATAGCCTTAGCATCTTCCAACTTCGATGCTTTGATCTTGGAGGCTGCTTTTCGAAGGGCAAACATAGAGATTTCATGCAACTCCTTGCAGTCTTCGATTGTCCCTCGTTGCTTCTCAATGAGGTTGGAGGATGTGGTGGTCTCAAGTATCCATGAGAGCTTGGTAGCTTCATCGATGCCGGCTCTCAATGAGCCGAGGGGAAGTCGAGGAGTTCTGGAAGTGTGTCTGTGGAGATGGAGAGCTTTAAGGTGTTGAAACAAACATCTGGGTATGGCGTAGTTTTGCACATTGATTTAATTTGTATTAGATGGGATTTGATTGATGAGTTCGATTCCATAGTTGATGAACATAAGGTTGGCTTTTGCAAGAAGAATATTGTGCTTGTAAGGAGAAATAGTGTTGGCCATGGGAAGTGATGTTTTGGGGAGGAATTAGCCATGAGAGGAGAGTCTGAAGTGTTAGCTGGTGGAAAGCTGAGGTGTTTATCTTTCAGGTAGATAAAATGTTGTTGGTGACATTTTTGTTCTAGATTTTAATTAGTAGATGATTTAATTTATTGAATTGTTATTTGTTTGTTCTGTTACTAATAGTACTGGCAAAAGTCTATTAAATTTAACTTTTAATGAAGCAATGTTATCTATTTTTATGTTACAAGTGCTAGAAAATATGTTACTTACAATCGAATTGAGGAGATATATATTTATTTAACCTCTGTATATTTTATTGTAGTTGTAACTTTTTTTTTGGTTGATAATATAAGATTCGTTTAGTTTTAACTTTTTACCCATTATAAACCCAACTGATTGACTCAATTAATAAAGTCTTTAAAAGTTATTATTAGATATTTGAATTTAAAATGACTTTTTGTTTCATATGCATAAAAATATAAAATAAAATTGTGCATTGATATTGAAGCCAGTTCAATTTAAAGTTTGCTCCTTTGCAAAAATTATATAACTATATATACGTAAAATTTGGTGCTTTCAAAAAAATTGAATGAATTAGTTATCTTTTAAATCCATTTTAAAGTTTAGTAATTTTTCAAAATTTTTTAAAGAAAAGTTTAGTGCTTCAAAAAAATCATTTTGTTAACATAAGGAATAATTCGAAAATACTTGAGAGAGGTTAGAATTAATTTCTATTTCCTGCTATTATATATAACAAAACAGCAAGTTGGATTTTTCTTTTCTCCTACATTAATCTCGAACCATTAAAATTACATACGACTATTTCCAAAACCTTATATAGGTGCCTCTAAATCATTCACAAGAAACATGCATGGAAATAAATGTAATCAAATCCCTTCATCGTAAGGGAATGAAGTAGAGTCTAGCCATTCATCCCCTACAATAAATTGTGAAACTGTAAAATTACTTGCCTCCTCATAACCCATGACATGGTATCCTGGCCAAGTAACCCTACCATCTATACTAGACCCTGGTCCTTCATTTCCATACTCACCATAGTACAAAGTGTCCAACCTATTGTCACCCGACCATTTTGTCCACCCCAAAGGGTCGATAAAATCATCGATATACGATTCAATGAATACCGTCCTAGCATACTCCTTCCAGGGCCGGCCTAGGTAGCTCTTCACCCTAGTTCGATTAGAGAAGAGGTCCTCTGTGGCCAGGATTGAGCAGTTTTGGATTGCGATGCCTGTGGTCTCCTCCGGCATGTCTCGAGATTGTGCTGTTATGACCGTGTACTGCCCAGGCATTGGCATCTGTGACACTATGTTGCAACCTTGGAAGACTACTGCAGCATTTCCAAATATATAGTCCACTGTGCCGTAGATGTCACACTCTCGGTAGAACTGTCTAAAGGAGTGAACGTAGAGGGTGTCTTGGAAGCCTAGTACGGTGCACCTATACACCGCGACTAAATCTGCATTTATGCGTAAGGCAACTGCTTGGTGCTTCATGGGGCCGGCTGTGTTCTCGAACGTTATGTCTCGAGCTAAGAATCCTTCTCCAGAAACGGCTGCAAGGCGAAGTCCGCAAAATAAGCTCAAAATTCCCATGATGAAACAAAATGCCTAGTTTCTAAATATTGAATGCTTGTCCAACAATTAAAAAAATCAATGGCCACTAAATAAAACTTATTAATTTAATCTCATATAGTAGATAAAACAATCACATACAAATTTGTAAGCTATTTGAATCCATTATATACGTGATTTATTGACTTATCAATTTTATAAATTTCACCAAGAATGATAGCAAATAAAAAAACTATATACATAAAATTATGAATTACCAATTCATCCACAGTAGAAAAATAAGTAATCTGATCTATGCTTTTGTTAATTTCTTCAAGTATAAATTGTAACATAAAGAGAAAAAATGCTTACAAAATATTTGCGTTATCATGTAAAATGACATATGTGGATTACGGATTTGCCTCAAATTGAGATTGTACCAAGAGAGAGGAGATGTGGAGAATTAAAGTGAAAGTGAAATACATCACACGCTGGAACCCATCACGGGTCACTTCCAATTTCCAAGTTGTTGACATGACAAAGGATTTCTACTCAAAAAGAACAAAAAAATATTTCCTTATTTATATTTTCTCTCCATCTCTCTCTCATTATTTTTCACCCAGTGGAAAGCCTAAAACCTATACAGATATGTCCTTATCGAAGCATGGTCGTAGCATATTTACTGGATCATATTTCTATCAGTTATGCCTTTTGTTATCAATAACGATATAGAAAGAAAACTCAATAGCCAGTAGAATCACTTGATTTTGACTTGAAATAATAATATAAGGTGCATTAGTGCATCCACTGCGGGGAAAAAAACAGAAAAGAAAGAAATGGACAAAAAGAGAGAAATTAGGGGGAATCAAGAGAGGATTTAAAGCAAATTACCGACAGTGGCGGATCTGAAAGTAGTCCAACCATCAGCCACACTTCTATTCCCTGTGATAATAGTGACTTCGCTCCCATCCCCAAGCAAAACAATGTTGGGCTTATAGCTCGGAATTTCCACATTCTCCTCATATATACCCTTTTTCACATATATGAATGTCCTATACTCACTATTGTTTGGTGCAAAATTGATTGCATCTTGTATCCTAGTAAAATTCCCACTCCCATCCCCAGCGACCACTATGGAGTCGTCTCTGGGTTCATCATCCTCGTCTCTGCTACCATCATCTTCATCGTAATCGTGTAGGATCCTGTGGCCCACAGGATCCAACCACGAGGGTGACTCTTTGGATTTCGATGTAGTATATGTGCGGGGCCCCTTCATAAGGAGTCGTCTGCCACGAGGTGGCTTATGGACACCTTCAGCTTTGGATGCGGTGTCCTTCAAATGTGCCCCTGAAGGAGTAGGGTGGGCGAGCATGGAGAGAGAGTTGCTCACATGCTTGTAGGTGTCAATGAGGGAGTTGACTAGGATTTGCTTCCGGGGCCCGGAGGCTGAGGCTAGGCCCTCCAGGCAAGTGCCCTTGTTGGTTACGGCACCACTTAGTAGAGCCTTAGCGTCCTCCACCTTGGATGACTTGAGCTTGGAAACCGATTTTTCAAGGGCGAGGACAGAGATTTGGTGCAAGTCCTTGCAATCTTGAACTGTCCCTCTTTGCTTTTCAATGAGATTAGAGGATGTGGTGGTTGCTAGTATTGATGAGAGCTTGGCAGCTTCATCGATGGCGGCCCCGAGTGAGTGGAGAAGGAAGTTGAGGAGGTCGGGAACGATGTCTATGGAGATGGACAGCTTTAATGTGTCGAAACAAACATCTGGGTATGGTGTAGTTTTGCACATTGATTGAATTACCAAGAGATGGGATTTTGTAGATGAGTTTGGTGGTTCAACATTTGATGAACATATGGTTGGTTGTGGAAAGAAGAATATTGAGCTTGTAAGAAGGAATAGTGGTAGCCATGGGAACGGATGTTTTGAGGAGGAAGAAGCCATGGAGAGTTAGAGTGGGAAAAGTTTGGGTGGTGGAAGGGACATGGCTTACAGGATTATATACTTTTATTTAATGTACTGTGGAACTTAGGTGAACAGGTGAAAATGCTCATTAACTAATTTTGGTTATGAAGTTTTAGTAGTTCAAGATATATAATATATTTTGTTTAACTGTTATCTATATTTTTATAGTAAATGTTTTTAGAAGTATGCCTACGTAATAGATTTGATAATTAGATCGTTCAACTTGATTTTGGGTCAGAATAACTTTGAGTCTAATCATATTCAAGTCAATAAGCTTTAGGTTAGTTCAATTTTAAGTCGTATCATTTTTTTTATTAGATTGACTTTAGGTCACTTGATTTTTAAAAAAATCTGTTTTAGATTCCCAGTTTAGTTCGCGTAAATTCTATTTCGAATTAGCTATTTTAATTGTTTTGAATATCAGCCGATTAAATATAAACTTGGATGGGTTAGGTTATACCACGTAACCTTCCCATATTCTGCCTTATGTGCAACTTTGGATAAACCGATTTGATTTATTTAACACATTAAAAATCTCTTGGAATAATTTGGGGTTGAACATACATAGATCACCTTAAATAGATAAATATATAGGTAATGGGTATCTTTTTTCTCCTTTTTTTTCCTGATCTCCAGGTAACGGGTATCTTTGAAAAATGGAAATTGTGGACAAAATGATAGTCACAAGAAATCAAAGGGCTTCAAGTTGTGCATTTAATATCGAACCCATTCTCTATCTCTTTGTAGAAAGCAGGAGAGAGAGAGAGAACCAATAGGGAATCCACGTTACATGTTGCTACAGAAAAGTTTCTTGATGTCAGAGAGAAGAAGAGAGCGAGAGGGGATGCATTGATTCAGATAAAAGAAGACAAAGGATTTGTGGTATTTCTTCAGAAAATGACACCCGTGATAAGTACAGCCCATTTCTAAATTTTTGCTTTGGTAAAGTCTTGTCTTCACCGACTAATTTATGAACAGCAATTCTATAGTCTCCATGTCTCATAATACTAAGATACAAAGAATTATATGACTAGAATTGTCTTTTGTACTGTTATTTGCCCCATCATACCAAACATGCACATAGTAGATCAGAGCATCTCATTTTAAACATATATTGTGTAACTGTTTGTTTAAAAATCAGGTGAGTCGATCAAATGTCGCATTCTAAATTTAATGGTTGTGAGTGAGATCGTCTAATTTAAGACACGAGTATAAGGATGTAATGGTTCAATAAGATTGTTGAATATGAGGAATAATAAAGGACAGTGTCGATATAATGTGTTATGTTTGTGAGCATTGATAAGATTTATGATGACTTTAATTTTGTGGGCTTATATACTTTGTATAATTGTTTGAAGAGTACGACAAAACCTATTACAGTCAATAAATAAGAATTATTTCAAGTAAAAATTTATAAATGGTTTTATATTCTAACATGCTCTCTTTGCAAATATATTCTTAAGGTTGAACCGTAGATATTCGAATTTGCTCCCTTTACCTTGCAGAATATTAGAAAATTTATAATACTATATTCAACAACCATTTCTAGTACCTAGATTGATTATTAATGGTTTTATACTTTAACAATTTGAATCCAGTAGGTGATCAACATCATTCACCACCTCTTTCAACTTGAAAATCATTACAATCCTCGTACTATAGCTAGCGCGTAGCCATATGAACAGTGACTTCTTCTCTTCTTTTTTTTTTCCTTTTTTGTCCTCTTAACTCTCTCCACTGTTTTTCTTTCTCATGAAGCCATCTATTGAAATATATTCCAAGCATACAATGCATATTATGTCAGGTATTACAATCTAAAAACAGAAAAAACGTTTACATTAAAAAGGAAAAAAGGAAAAAGATGTTGAAATGATAACATAAATTTGTGTATAATTACTGATTATAGTATATAGTTTTCATAAAAACTGAATAATTGAGGAGACAGGAATATTGCAATCACTTGCTAATTGTTCATAGCTGATTTAATTAAGAGGTTGCAGATGGAACCCAGGCATTTTGTCGTAATTTTATGTTTTGTCAATATTCTTTGTTTTTTAGGCTATCTTCAATGGAAGCAACCAATTTTATATTTTGTCAATATTCTTTGTTTTTCAGGCTATCTTCAATGAAAGCAACCCAATATGAGTTGCTCCAATTGACATATAAACAATAAAGTTGTCCCAAAATTTTTCAATTAACAATGGTAACAACTTATGTAAGATACTATTTAATATTTTATTATTAAAAAATTATAAAATAAAAGGCTGAAAAGTAAATTAAAATAGAAAATTTATTTTCTCCCTCCTCCTCTCCTCACCCTTTTCTCTCTCTTCCCTCTGATTCTGTCGGAGGAGTTTCTCCTCCCAACTCCTCCATGGAGGACAGTTCCTCCATCTTTCTCATTTTTTTTATTTCCTCTCTCCTCTCTCTCTTCTCCATCTAGGAGTACTTCATGTCTCAACTCCTACCATTAAAGATAGTCTTAGTACGAAAAGCGTCTTATACTTAAATACCATCAAATTTGATATAGTAATTTGCTCATAAAAAATTTAAGGGATGATGATGATAATACTAACGGATAAATTATATGGCAACTTACATATAGATTTCTTCATATCTTACGTATTTTAACTAAAATTTACATTGGATTTTATTTCGGTGTTGTCCCTTGTAAAGAGTCTTAAGTTTCTTGGTTTTTCATGTTCTAGATTTCCAAGCCTCTACTAAAGCAGTATGGAAAGTTCGTACTGAATATTGTTGTTTTAATTATAAATAATTTTCATGGTTCATGTTTTAAAATTTTCAAGCCTCTACTAAATGAGTATGGAGGATTCATACTGAATATTATTGTTTTAATTATAAATTGGTTACTTTGTCCTTGAGATCAACTCTAATTTTCTTGATTTTTCATGTCATAATAGTAATAAGTTGGCTTCAATATGGGGATGAATATGATTGTCAACAGCCCACAAGGTCGTTGCAATGGTGATTGGTTATGGTCATAGTGGAGATCAAATTAGTTTATGGATTACATGAAGGTGGAGTTATCCCACACAGACAAATTTATTAACCTCGATCTTATATATAAACGAATGAGTTTATCTCTTTTTGTCAATTAATTGGTGTGAGATTTATAGGATAATGGCTCACCTAATCACACGAGTCTAGCATTATATATGAGGTATGTTTATTATTTGTGTGACTTTTCTGTTTTTAGTTTCTGTTTCGGTTTCTTTTCAGTTTATATTTTCGGTTCACTTGTTTTTTGCCTACTGTTTTTGTTTTCCGATTCTACCTGTTTTTTCTCCGTGTCCGTTTTCGGTTTTCTACCCGGTTTTTGTTTTACGCCAGCTGTTTCGTTTTCAGTTTTGCCTATTTTTTTTTCCTGTTTCTATTTTCCGTTTCTACCCGGTTTTGTTTTTTCCTATTTCGTTTTTGTTTCGCGCTTTAACCGCATTCTGTTTTTGACGTTTGCATTTCCTGTTAGGTTTGCATATGTTCCTTGTCCTCATACCGCGGAAAGCATATCCGAAAAGCTCTTAAAGTGTTTTTCGAGTGGAATATTAGTAGAAAGTTATCAAGCCTCACAGTGGACAATTGTTCTTGCAATGATGCAATAATTGGCATTCTTAAAGATCGTTTGGATCTAAGGGCACTTCCATTAATGGGTAAGCATTTCCATATGCGTTGTTGTGCACATATTCTTAATATCATTGTTAAGGATGGGTTGGAGGTGATTGAGAGTTCAATTGAAAAGGTTCGTGATAGTGTAGCATATTGGAAAGCAACACCTAAAAGAGAGGAAACTTTTAGAGAAATTTGTGATAGTTTGAGTGTGCCTTACTTGAAGAAGTTGAAATTAAATTATAAAACGAGGTGGAATTCAACATTCTTAATGCTTGAAACAGACTTTCTTATATAAGGAAGTTTTTCCTAAGTTGGCAAGGAGAGAAAGCGAGTTATAAATGTGTTCCCTCCGATAAGGAATGGGAGAAGGCAAAAGATATTTGTGGTAGGTTACAAGTATTTTATGATGTGACTCGGTTGTTCTCCGACACTAGTTTTCCTATCTGTAAATGTTTATTTTCATAAGGTATTTGAAATTCGAATAGCTTTAAATGGTTGGCTTCTGGATAGGGATGTGGTTATTAGGACTATGGCTCGAGAAGATGCTTGATAAATTTTTGAAATATTGGGATGTCATGCATGGAATATTAGGAGTTGCATGTGTTTTGGATCCTAGGTACAAGTTGAAAATGGTGCAAGCTTGTTATAGTACTATTCTTGATTTTGATGTATTTGATAAGTTTGATATGATCAAGAATGTTTGCTATGACTTGTTCCAAAAATATGAAGAGAAGTACAAACATTTGAAGGCTTCTTCTTGTAGTGTTTCTTGTGATTCATCTTCCGTTACTACGGATTCTAGTGTAGGGTGTTTGCCTATTGGGAAGGATATTTATGATAAGTTTGATGCATTGATTTCAATGGATCCCATGCCTGCACCAAAATCCGAGTTGGATATTTATTTAGAAGAGGCGGTTACCCCAAGGGTTGATAATTTTGATATATTGGTTCTTTAGAAAGCAACCACAAGGTTTCCGATTTTAGCTATGATGGCTAGAGATATCTATGCCATAGTTGTCTCCACAGTAGCATCGTAGTCCGTATTTAGTACGGGTGGGAGGTTCATTACCCCACATCGCAATCGCTTGCATCCCAAGACTTTAGAAGTTTTAATGTGTGCTAGAGATTGGCTTTAATGTGTGCTAAATATGTCCGACCCGGAAGGTATATGTTTTTATTCTTTGATGAACTTTAGCATGTGCATAGTAAGAATTTCTTATATTTAAATGTTATGATAATATATCAATCAATAATTCAATTTTATATTTTTCATCTTCTAGATGATGATGAAGTTATCTATTATCGCCGTTGTCTCTTATCGCCATAATACTATTAATCAAGATCATGATGCGGAAATTGATGACAAGTTTGATGTTTGATGGATAAATGATGTTGGATTCTATGAGAACGTTTATGTTTTATTATGATGGTTGTATTTGTGTTTAAACTATGAGGACTTGTTTGTTTTGTATTTTTTATTGCTATTTTGGTTTTCCTTTAGTTTAAAATTTGCATGGATATTGGATGATTGCGTGAAAAAATAGTTTGGGCTTTCTTGTTTAGGGCCTTTAAATTTAATCACAATTTGGGTTTTACTTTCATGGGCCTATAAATAGTTTGGGCTTTTGCTGGCCCTTGTAAATATTTCGGGGATTGGGGACCCGGCAGGAGCGGATCCCGGCGGGGCGGGGCGAAAGTCACCCTCGAAGCAGGGTCGGGGCGAGGGTAAGGGCGGGGTCGGGGCGAAGGGATATCCCCCTCCCCTAACCCGCCCGTTGCCAACCCTAGAAATATGAGTCAATACGTAAAACAAACATGGAGGGATCAGCATGACTACTAGGGCTGAGTATGACCGGGTACCGGACCAATTTCCTAGAACCGGGTCCAGGAAATGGGAACCGATCCCGGTTCCGTTATGACCAATTCCCTTTTTTAGAACTGGTATTGGAACCGGTCGAGACCGATTCCGTAACCAGTACACTGTTGGACATTATTTTGTCCCAATTTTTTTAATGAAATATTCTGTCCCAATTTGCTTGAATTGAAGGTTTTAGTTGAAGAGCCAACCGAGAAAGAGACTGGAAACACACACACACACACACACACACAGGGGAGAGAGAGGGGAGGAGGGTGACATAGCGAGAGATCGAGAAATGGAGGGAGAATCTTACGAGTTGTTAGCATGAAAACAGCGAGAGAGATGAGAGTGCCGACGATGAGAAAGGTAGTGGAGGATTGCAAGAGCGAGAGGGAGGCGATGAGAGAGAGATAAAGGCTCAAGATTGAGTTTTATAAGATCCGAGTGAGACAAGGAGACAATGAGAGAGAGGGAGGCGCTGAGTGAGAGGGAGTCCATGAGAGACAGTAGAGGGTGTGAGTGAGAGAGAGAGGCCGAGAGCAAGTGCTTAGGGTTTCACTTTATAGCATTATATATTAAATCAAACTTTTTTTGATAAAAAGAGGACCGGGCACCACGTAACGGGACCGGGGCCGGTTCCACAATAGCTAGACCTAGAACTGGACCCGGTTACAATCGGGTCCTAATTTTGGAACCGATTCCGGTCCCGATTCAACCAGTTCCACTTCTAGACCCGTCGGGTTCGAACCGGTTCGGGACTTTGACCGGGTACCCAATTTTTTGTTCACCCCTAATGACTACGAGACAAAACCATGAGACAAAAAAAGTTGTTGAAAAGATGAAACCCGCCCGAGGAGCTTGTTTCAAACCATATATGGCCACGGAAAATCTAAGTGAACAAACCCAGGAGGTTGTCACATGTAAACTTCCTCGATCAAATAGCCATGAAGAAATGCATTCTTGATATCTAACCGACAAATAGACCATCCAAAAGAAACAACTAAAGATAAAAGCAAGCGAACAAAGGATGGGTTTGACAACAAGACTCGAATGTCTCATGGTAATCAATCCCAACTTGTTGATGAAAGCCTTAGGCCACTAATCGGGCTTTGTACCTCTCCACACTTCCATCAAAATCATATTTTATTTATAAACCAACTTACTACCAGTAATATTCGGCTCGGTACAGATGGTACTAACTCCCAAGTGTCATCGACAAGAAGTGCAGAATACTCCTCCGTCATCGCATCAAACCATTGAGATGATTTGGAAGCAATAGAGAAACAAGAGGGTTAAACTTCAAACAAGGACACAGAGACAAGACACGTTTGGGTTTAACAATACCGACTTGGCTCTAGTTTGCATAGAATGCCTATTGACGGGTGCGAGAGATAATGGAGCTAGAATGGGCGGGGAAGACCAAGATGGGTCAGGCCCAACACAAGCTGGACTGATAGGGGCACTAATGGCGAAACAGTAAGAGACCTCCGGTGAATGGTCACAAGCTAAAGTCGGGTTGCGTGCAATATTAGAGGTTGGACCAAACCCAGTAGAGGAAGATGGAATGGCATCCATCCCAAGAGTATCCGTGCCTACAACCGACCCTAAAACAGATGTGGGTCAAGAGATAGGCCTAGATGAAGTTGTGGAAGGAAAACTAAACGACTGGACCACAGGGGAGAGAACATAGGTTGAGGAGGGCTCATCAGCAAGAACCGATAAAGGCACATCAACAACAAGCTGATCTAGAGCCAAAAAGGAGATCTATTATCCTCGGTGGCGGTAATATGCAAGATGCTATCGGGATTGAACACATATGGTTGGGTCATGTGCGGTGTTTCGCTAAAAAGTTGAGGAAAGGGGAAATGATTTTCATGAAAACTAATATAAACACGCCCGAAATAGGATCTAAACACCGATAACCTTTGTAGTAGTAGTATAACCCAAAACACACAAAGTGAACGGATCGAGGTTGAAGTTTATTAGAATATGAGGCCACAAAATTGGGAAACACAAGCACAACCAAAAACTTTAAGAAAAGTATAGTAAGGCGCTCGTTTGAATTACGCTTCAAATGGAGAAACATGGTTTAACACAACCGTAGGGAGATTATTAATGGTAAAAATAGCAGCATGAGCTGCATCTAACCAAAAATAATCAGGCATAGAAGCATCAAATAAAAATTACGAATTATTTCTAAAAGATGGTGATGCTTCCGTACTATAACCCCATTTTGTTGCTGAGTAGCGAGGCAAGATTTTCGAAAATAAATGCCACGTTGATAAAAAAAATTCCAACATGGAAGAATTATCAAATTCACAACCATCATCACTTTAAAACATTTTAATTTTACAGTTAAAAAATTTTTCAACCAGAACTTGAAATTTAGTAAATAGATTATAAACTTCATTTTACGACGCACAGGATAAAGCCAAGTAAAACGTGAAAAATCATCGACAAAAATTACATAATATTTATAACCATGATGAGATAAAGTAGGAGACCGCCAAACATCGGAATGAATCAACTCTAAAGACAAATCGGTTCTATGTTCAGCAGAACTAAAAAGAAGTCTATGAGATTTAGGTAAATGAAAGTTTGTACAAGTATCCGAGAAAATTGTTTTAACCTTAACCAAATTACTTTTTTTCAAAATATCTAAAACTCTAGCGCCACAATGACCAAACCGACAATGTCAAAGGTCTCTAGACTCGATCAAGGTGACGTAAGCGGGAAGAGAATGGTGATGAGCAGAAACATGAACTGTATGGACAAGACCCGGACTCGTAGCTTGCAAAAGGACTTCACCCGTGGTGTTGTCCTTGACACGAACGTAAGAGGAGTAAAAAACCACACTATAATTGTTGTCACGACAAAGTCGCCTAATAGAAAGCAAGTTATGCTTAAGGTGTGGAACATATAAAACATTCTTAAGGGGAAGACGACGATTTTGAATAGAGATAGCGAGACATGCCAACATGAGTAATGAGAAGAAGAGTATCATTACCAACCCGAACCCGAGTATTGCTAGAGTAAATAGATTTAGAAAGTAACTTACCATCATCCGGAGTATGTAACGATTATGGCAATTTATATCGGAATCGTGGTATCGAACATGTTCATCAACCGAGACAGGGTTGAAAGTAGCATATGTAGGAAGCACTGATGGGGAACGGGGTATGTAATGATTATGGCAATTTATATAAGAATGCCCGGGAGCATGACATATTTGACAGACAACATTATGGTGAGATCCTAAAACCCCTTCAGATCGATTAGTTCTTGCAAAAGGATTATTAGTAGCGTAAGTAGGCAACGGTACAAGTGCTAAACAATGAATCAACTCGAATCACATGATACCTACAGGCATGCTCCGAGAAGCGTGTTGTGGCTGGTTCGACTTATTTGAACCCTTGTTGTTGCGATTGTTACGCCTACGACCTACTCGATTTTTCCGATTATTGCGATTCCTACTAAAATTTCCGCTAGATTTGGATGCTTACGAGACACCCCTTGCGCTAAAGCAAAAGGAGAGGACAAGGTGGTAAAGGGTCATGTGAAGACGCAAACCATGCCGTCATGGAGATTGCAAGGAACGACTCCGGAAAGGACAACACCGGCGACGACCAGTGGAAATAAGACAAGGGTGGCGTAACCAGCGGAGAGGAAGGAAAAGAGGATAGAGAGGGAAGCGTTGCAATGGAATAGTCAAGTGGAGAAGTAGCCGCTGGCAAGGAACCAGCGATCCACAGTGGCCAGCGTTGTTAGAGGACCGGGCATGACGGTGGTCGGCAATGTAGCCGAAGAAGAAGAAGCCATTAAGCGAGGGTCACGAGGGCGTTTGGATGGGCGGTATTGCAGCACAAGTGAAACCCTAGCAAGGCCTAGGTCAGCAAAAGGGAAGAAGGAGCGTGAAGAGGAAAATGTTTTTTTTTTTTTTGTAAAAAATTAAAAATCTTTTTTAGCTACGATACCATGTGAGATTTATGGGATAATGGTTCATCTAATCATAGGAGTCTGGCATTTTATATATAGTAAAATACACAAAATAATTTTACAATTGTATTCCTCCTAATTATCCTCTATTAATTGGTATAATGCATCACTTGATCTGTATGCATTGCAAAGACCAAATTTGTATAAAATTTAAGAGTTTAGAGCATGTTGTTTTGTTGTTTTAATTTCCTTGTTCCTTATCAGTATGTCGCTCTTCTCTTGTTCTTGTTAATTTCCATTTCTAAACTTGTTGCTCGAGCTGGTGCTTAACATGATTTTAGTAAACTAATGAGGAAAAATTACCCTAAAATCCCATAGTTTCATTACTTGGACAGCTCGTATATTCATACATAGATTGTATTGTGAGTGCCCAAAATATATGTCCAATATGGGATTTACTTTAAGTTAAATAAATCGGATAAACTTAAACTTGGTCTCAAAAAAGATAGAAGAGACTTTTTCTTCATGTTTCAAATTCGAATAAAAATATACAACAATTTTTAGGTGGACATATTCAGAGAATTAAACATGATAAAAGTCTCTGGTATATTAGGTCGGAGGATCAATTCCCTTCTCCGATTATATTAGTATTGTTCTTTATGTCTCATTTAAACCACCAAAAGAAGAAAAAGAACTAACATTTATTTAATTTTTCTTTTGGGGAAGAAGCTTCTTCTTGATCATATTCAATCATAATTCATAATTTTTATCATTTTCCTCATTTTTAAAATATGGAAAATAAAATTACAAAATACCCAAATAATTAGTAATGATAGAAACATTATTCTCTAGATTTTATCCTGACATGAGTATTTAATATATTATCTTAGCCAAAAGACTGAACTTGCCATAATATCAATGTAAAACTCTTAAAAATACGACAAATAAATAAATCCAGAGTTAGATTGAGACAACCCATCAAAAGCTGAAAACCCAGATACTTCAGAAACCTGGCCAAAATTTTGCCAGTCAAAATGAGTTCTATAAGTAACCTACCCTCTTCTTGTTTTCAATATTCCTTCTTTAATTATCTTAATAAGGAAAGGAAATAAGCAATTTCAATTTTATTTTCTTTAATTCAAGCTATATGAGTGAAATTCAAATACTATTTAATGCCTATTTCAAATAACAAAATGATAAATAATAGGAATAAGCTCGCTTCGATTGTAAGAAAAATTAAAGTGATTTATGGGTATAACTATGTCAAATATGTATTACTTCACATGCAAATAAATTCTCGTCTATTAAAATTTGGTGGCAATTACTTTTCTCACCCTCCCCCTCTTTCGAACACTATTGTTATATCTACTTCTTCCTTCTAGATTACTATTATAAAGACTAAGCGAAAGGCAATAGGCGAAGTTCCCAAGTCGTGTTAAAGAAGCAAATGTGGCACATTGGATGGTATTGTATGGTTAGGCTGCTTTCTTTCCTCGTTCAAAACTTTTTAGCTCTACCTAGTTTGATTTTCATAATAGAGACTGTTACTGGATTTTTAACCTATGGTAAGCCTCTTTGCTTAGTTCTGTAAACTCTAAAGATTCGAGTTTACTAACAACATTCGTAATATTATAGTAAAATTTCGTACATAAAAGAAAAGGTAAAAATAGAAACTCAAGCTTAGATTTTGGATTGATATTTATAAATATATAGAAGTCATCACGGGAATAAAAGGTAATTAAAAAAGGGCATGGACACACACACAAACAAACAAAAGAAATGGAAAATTACTTACAGCATTACTCTTGTTTCATTCATTATCAACATAATTAATCTCGGTCCATCATATCATGGAAATAAATCTTCCGAAAAAAAAAAAGGAGATCTTTTTGACCTCCAACATGTCACATTGAAGGTAGTATAGTTAATTTAGACACCCCAACACCCAAAAAAATATATAAATTAAGAAAAAACCAATGGAAAAACCAAAACCAAAAAAAAAAAGGTTTATTTACTATTCCACTTAGACGTTAGATAAGCCACTAATAAACTTCACCCCAGTCGAAGGCAACCATGAATCCCCACCCAGAAACTGGGCCACTGTATAGTTGCTGGCTTGGGTTGAACTGTTGAACACATGATATCCGGCCCATTTCACTCTGGATCCAAGCGAAGACCCAGGCCCAGAATTCATGTACTCAGCATAATACAGCGAGTCCAAAAATAAATCTCCATTCCACTCTAGCCACCCTTCTGGTCTAACCAGCTCGCTTATGTAGGACTCCATAATGATCGTCCTTGAGTACGCCTTCCAAGGGCGGCCGAGGTACGTGTAGGTCGTCGTCGTGGTAGTTGTGTTCCCGGTAGCTGACTCGTTGCCAGTGGCGGTCGTATGGAGGCTCAAGTCACCGGTGATGTTGCAGAATTGGATTGAGAACCCAGTGTTCTCCCCAGGGTCCTTTCGGCCCTGGGCGGTGATCGTGTTCTTTTGGTTGGGGAGGCCCTTCCTGGCTTGGATTTGACAGTTTTGGAAGACAGCTACTGCGTCTCCAAACATGAAGTCCACGGTGCCTGTAATGATGCACTCGCGGTAAAACTGCCTGTTGGAGTGCGCGTACAGAGTGTCTTGGTAACCCCGAAAGGCACAACGGTAAAGAGCTGAGAGGTCGGAGTCTGACCGGAAGGCAACCGCCTGGTGCTTCTCGGGCCCGGCCGTGTTTTGTATAGTTAAATCTCTTGCTATGAATCCAGCTCCCGAGACCCCTGCATTTAGCCCAACTCTTACAGTTAGACTACACGACCAAAACTCAAAAAAGAAGAAACAGCCATACAAGAGGACAAGAATCGACCGTTTAGTATCTATCATTGGAGTATTTTCTATTTTTGAGCAATTTATGCACTATTTTGGGGATCGATACAAAGTTGACCTAATAAAAAAAAATTAAAAATCTAACATAAATATTTTATATTGTAATGACCAATACAAAACTAATCGCAACAAAATATAATTAACCTAGTTCAACGTAGCGCAATGAACTCAAGTTGTAGCAAATGGAGACAAATCATTCCCAAATCTATGTCCAAAATTGTGCACTTTTAACTCTTCAATGCATGGGGCACTGCAATTACCCCGTAATACCGCAACATCTCTTAATTACACAAGGAAAGTTGACTTGAAATTCCAAAACCATAGTTTAAATTATCTAGACTTAGTATTCAATTCAAGAGACTTGTAGGCTAATCTAGTTGTTGGGCACTCATTTTCTTTCGAAATTATGCTTTTATAAAACAAATCTATTGAATCAAAAATTAACCGATTTTAAGTCTACCAAATTAAACATGCATGATTCAACTTACAAGCAGTTAGGCCACATTCAGATCGGTAAAATTAACTATTTTAATTATAATTAATTATTTTATTAACTGTTAACTATTAAGTAAAATTGACATAATGATTAAAAAGTTTTATCTCTTAAAAAATAAATTTAAAATTATAACTAAAATCATAGAGATTTTTAAAAATTTACCTTCTCTAACTTTTCAAAAATATTTTCAATATTACTATATAACTAATACTTTTGTCATCTTTTTTTCAATAATTAATTAACTTTTAAAAAATATAAAAAAATAGATAAAATAATTTGATATTAACAATACACCATATTAGATAATCACGACTCGTAAAAATTCCTTAAAATCTAATAAATAATAATTTGTACTCCTAATATAATTTTGAATCAATAAAAGACAATTGATATCTTATGAGACATGGACGAGGTAACCTTACAGAAATAAGAAAAGACAAAGCATATAGAGAGAGAGAGAGAGAGAGGTGTAGAAAGATGGGATGGGTGGGGGTATAAGACAGATGGGACACGATGAATGCCGACTTTGAACACCGTGCAGCATCGTGCATGAGTAATGGTGTATAGCCAATTAGCCAGCCAAAATGGTATACATGGACCCCAGAAAGCTGACCTCTCTTCACTTCTCTCACTCTCTCTTTTCTTCACTCCATCTTATCGTTCCACCCTATCATCTATTCATTATTCCTGTGTTATTAGGCATGCAAAAATAAAGCAATGGGCCCCCAAACACTCAAATCAATGCAAATCTTCTGCTTTTATTACTCTTACTTAAACGCCTACGTACATGCATTTGCATTTGCATTCGCATTTGCATTTACTTTTGCTTTTGCTTTTGCTTTTGCATTGCTCTGTATATTCTTTCTCCATATATATATATATATATATTTCATTTAAAAATATTTATCATTTTAGAAATATAAGATAAAATTAAGAAAATAAAAAATTTATAATAAAAGTTATATTAAAAGACCAAATTGTCTTAATATTTTATTAAAAATAAAGAAAATTAATGAAAAAAAAGAGAAAAGAAGAAATTAATAAGGATAAAATTGAAAAACTAATTACTAATAAATTATTAAAATTAAAAAGTGACGAGATATTATGAAACGAAAAAATTAATTAAAATAACATATATTTTAAAATAAAGGGAGTAAATACTATCTAAGATTCGCACATTATTTTCGGATTATAATTATATATATTTATAGATATATATTCTCTCATAGTAAGTGCTCGCCATTTGTCTGCCGATAACTCTCCTACGATGGATCTAGAAATTTGAAATATGAGTATTCATTTTAAATTTTACTAAATTTCATTAGTTGTAATTAATTTTTATAGATATTCTTGAATAATATTTTTCAGTCTGGGGCCCTCAGGCAAACAAAAGGATCCGGTTTTGTCTAGAATCAGCGAAGACAATACATGAAATGTAACATAAACATGAGAACAAAAAAATCAAACTGGTTAATAATGAATACGCTCATTGTGGTCTGACTAGCTATCCTTAGTTTAGACATTTTATAATTTAAATAATTGGGTACGAGATTTATAAACTGATATAATTTTATCATCTTCACATGAATTTGGATCCATGTCACTTTATACTTACTTGATTTCTTATATCAATTGATAATATAATTATAAATTTTTATGTTAAATTACGATAATTAGTTGATAAGACAGTAAACCAATTAAAATATGTGATTCAAAGTAGATTTTTTATTTAAAAAATTAATATAAATATAATACCAGATCGAGGACTAATTTATTAAATTTAGTTAATGTCATATCGTTTGCATCATGTTCAAATGAAGTATAAAACTTTAATTTATCAGTTAATTAAATATTATACGATAAAAATATAGATTTGTCTTCTGGTTAATTAAATACTATATGATATTACATTTTTGTGATCGAAATACATATACGAACTCCTTTCAAACAATAATTAGAGGGCACCCTCTGTCCCTTTCCAGCTAACATTAGGTAGTTTTAGGTAACAGGCTTTATTTGGTGCCAAAACAAGAAGATGTGCATGTCTTTCCCAAAGCAGCATAGCGATACAAAACATCCCAAATGACACTATAACTCAGAAGACATTGTTCCTATTCTACAAATTTTCTTTGTTGTTTATATCGAATTTCAAATATAATGTATTTTATAACAGAAAGATTGATCTAGATTAATTATGAGATTAGACAATCCTATGCTCTTGTATTGTGATTTCTTATTCATCTATAGTCTTTTGCGTCCTAAATAAAATGAGTTTATTTGATTATAAGATACGATGTATTTTATGAATGAGGTTAAAGTTTCAGCAATAAATGCAGTAATTAATATAAATGCCATCAAGAAAAAGAATGTTATCGAGGATGCTAGAAATAGTTGTGTCATGTAACTTACCAACGGTGGCACTACGATAAGTTGTCCATCCATCAATGAAGTTTCGATTACCGGTTATGATTGTAACATCCATACCATCTCCGTACATCATAATATTAGTCTTCTTCCTCTTAATTTGCACATTTTCATCATAGACTCCTTTCTTTATGTAGATCACAAATCGATCCGTATTGTGACTTGGAGCTGCTAGGACCGCATCCATGATTTGGGTAAAATTTCCGGTCCCATCTTGAGCCACAACCACATCTGGGATCAAGCTAGATCCACTGGCCTGTAACAGCTTCCGATCCTTCGGTCTAACCCAAGAAGGAAACTTATCCGCATTGGTATCGAGTCAATAGACGCCGGCCTCCACCGGGTTTGGTCCCCTTAGCTTGACCCGAATTGGACGCCCGGTTTGGGGTCGGGTGGACCATGTGGAGGATTTGTTGGACCAATGAGGAGACTTGGTTCATGCTGCCAGCAAGCAGGGTTTTGACCATGCTGCTTGTACCTTCAAACCCATCTAAACAAGTGTCTTGGTTACCCAGGGCAGCACTTAGCCATGTCTTCAAATCTGACCCTAGATTTCCTGTCCCATTCCCTCTGCCTACATGCAATAAATTTAATTAATTAATTAAATATATAGATTTTAATTCATTTCTGAAATGAAGATGTTGTGCTTTATCCAAATTGGTAAAACCAGAAGTTTTAATTTTCATTTTCTTAGAATGTACCCCTTCTATTTTACCATATCTATCACTTTATAATTTTAATGATTAGTTTATTAATGTTATTCTTATTAATGTTTTTTTCTTTCTGTTTTTCATCGATTTTCTTCATTTTTAATGAAAATCTTGGGGACAATTTAGTCTTTTAATACAAATTTTGCCATAATTTTTATATTTCCTTAATATTCTCTTATAATTTTAAAATGACAAGTATTTTGAAAGTAAAAAATATTGATCAATTCAAATATGTTCCATAATTTATGTGAATGACCATGATGTAGATTTAGAAAAAGAAACGCAAAATAAGCGTTTAATTCTCCCCTTCCCTGGCTCCCTTAAGGTTTAATAAATTAATAGGCATGGATAGAAGAGCATTTTTTGTTGGCAGATGGGAAAATAATAAAAGAGCTCTGCCTCTTTGTCCTCAGATCCCAACAAACCAGTAATGAAATATCTAGAATTAGAGATAAGTCCTAATCTCGCAATATATTCATGTTAACTTAAATGTGAAACTTTGAAAGTACGAAAGAATATATAAGACACTTTCACGAGTTCTTCTTTAATTACATGTATGAAAATTATGATGTGCATAAAATTTATACCCTCCACAATAAATACCCTTACACTTTCATAAATTTCCCAAATTTTGAAAAATTTTAAAAAATAAAGTAAGAAATTTTTTACAATGTTTATGAAACATTCTTAAATAAAATTTTTAGAACTTGTATGATTTGATTAAAATGGATCATTTTATCTCTGAAGGAGGAAAAAAAAACAGAAAATTACTAGTACGAATAATATTTTTATGAAGTAGTTCACTAACTTTTGTGCACGTTAATTTACTTTTTTAGTACCAATAATATAAATATATATATCTTTTATGACAATTCATCGGTTGACTTAACTGACATATGCTGATATACTAATAATATTAATATCTTGTAACTAATTAATATGCTACGGTATGACCTTTACATGTCATACACATAAAACTATGTAGTGGCGCAATTCACCTACTTTGACATCACAGTAAAATTTCATAGCTTATCAAAGTCTGGCTGAATTTCACTCGTAAAATTACTTTTATCTGAATTCACTAGTATCACTTATAAAATATACATGCCCAATATTGTGACCTTTTTGTGAACCGACTTTATACTTGATTAACTTTCATGGTCATTCAAAGCTCTACAGATTGAAGAACAGAGAGATAGAAGATACCATATTGAGAAGCATAGAGAGACCAATCCAACTCTTGGGAGGACAAGTCAAGCAAGTCAAGGCAATCATCTATGGCGTTGACAACTCTAAAATCATCACCGAACATCCCAGCAAACCTAGCCACCATAGAGGCAACCTTCACCACTCCATCAATGGTGGATCTCAGGGTTTCAGTAAACACCGACATCGGAACGCTCAAGCACTCCATCTCCACCGGCAATACCGCCATACAATGCCGGGGAACCGCCGTTATCGCCGCCACCATCAACATGGACACCATCACCATGGGCTTCAAACTACAAGGGAGCCTTGACAGTTTCCCCATTTTTGCCAAAACACTAAAGAAGCACTACTTTAGCTACACAATAGATTCTTTTTTTTTTTTTTCCCTGCTTGTGTAGATATTTATGGTAGAAATAGTAATAATATGGTGGGATACAATGTGGGCTGCTGGCAAAGAGCACTTGGAGGGAGAACGGGGTATTTTAATTTGCGAAGTGAAACAGAGGGAGGAGTATATATATATATAGATATAGGACACCAATTCTTTGTCTAATCAAGGGATGATAAACTTAAAGGGGGCATTAAATGTGTTTTGGGAAAGGTGTGGTGATAGGTGGAGGAATTCATTATGGAAGCCACCTAGCTAGATAGCCTCTCCTAAAATTATTTCCATCGTTTTCCAATTAACTGTTGTTTTTAAACAGTTAAAAAATACTAAAAAATATTAAGTTAATTTTGGTATTCATCGTCCTTATATTAAAGATGATTAAGTAAATAATTATGATAATTATGTACATTCCGGTTGATTATCTAATAGAATCATAATTATTAAAAACTTACTTTAAGGTAATGATATTTTAACCCCACACACAAATGACAAATTCATGTTATTAACTTTCCTAAACTACAACCTCAAACCCCTCCCCCAACACGAGTTGTTCCTCTCTCTTTGGATGCAGACACCATTACTTTACTACCACGGGTTAATACTTGTTAACTTCACCAGGGATGAAAGAGTAACATTGAAATTGTTGTTTAAAACATCTAAATTTAGAGTATGGTTAGCCCTAAATATCAATATATCAATTAAGAATTGTGGGAAAGAGTTATTAGCATAAAATTGGGATGAAATTATTTTCTTTTCGCCGGAATCAATGACTTCAATCGTATTTAATAGGCAATTTTAAGACTTTGGGAAGAAAAATAGGAAAAGAGGAGTTTTATTTGTAAAAAATATCAAGAAGAGAGGAATTCGACTATATTTAATAGGCAATCATAAGGGTGACAATTAGCAAAATCAATAAAAATTTATGATAAAATTTATGTTAAAAGGCCAAGTTATTTCAAAGTTTCATTTGAAATGAGGAAAGTAAAAAAAAGACATAAATAAGATAATTAATAAGAATAAAATTGATAAATATTCATTCACTAATATGTGATTATAAAATTGTAAATATATATTATAAAATTAAAAAAATTAATTAAAGTTACAAATATGATAAAATAGAGGAAATAAAATATATACCAATTATAAATTATGGAAAGCCCTGCTCTTGGTAGTATTCTTGTTGCTGAACTCAATATACGTAAAATCAGATAGTATAACTCATATACTTGTCCTTCAATTGTTGAGCGGTTGTCACTCACCCTATCTTCCACCACCCCTCGCTCCAATTCGAATATGGGAGGGAGAGCACAAATTCCTCTTGTGTGAGTAATTTGTGAGGTGGAGACAGTTGGACTTGACATGTTCGCCCTCCCGACCCAGTTAGCTCTTTGGTCTTTTCTAAAATAAGAGGTCCAAACAAGTAAACCGATAAAAAAAAATGCTTAAATAGAAGTTTAAAATACATCTTTCTTCAAATTATATGGCCAAGTATTGTCCCAATTTAGGTAGTCGTTATATGATGGGGAAGGAGGGACCCGTAAATCATTATTCAAAAATGCTCCATTAATTTGATTTTACCAATTAATTTGCCGGCCGTTGTCCCACTTTCTAACTATATAAATATTACTCTATTAATTCACTTCATTGCTATGTGTGATAAGATGGAAATAAAGTGTCATATACATATTGGGAATAATTTTGGGATTAAGTTGGGAATAGACTAAATTCCTACTTATGATTGCCACCTTTCCTTGTAGTAATATAACTTGTGCATGGACACCCCTCCTATCTATTTTTTTTAATCTCAAAACACCTAAATTATTTATGTTCTCATATACCAAACATATCAATTTAATTTATAGTAAGTCTTGCTTGTGAAGAACCAAACATATGAAGTCTTGTTTGAGACCGTTCCACATAAGATATATTGTGCATAAATATTTTAAAGTAACTTTTAATAACAGTTAATTAAGGTGATTAATAATTGTTTAGAAATGATTGATATAAAAATCACTATTAGATGAACTATTAGTCACCCTTAAATAAACAGTCACTCTATAACATATTATTACTCATTTCAAAATCTTTAAAATAACGTGTAGAGGAGTCTACCTTACAATAATTTTTATATGAGATCTGTTTCACATAAAAATTTATGTTTAATTTGTTACCTCGACCTATAATCCTATTGATATTTTATGCATTTTCACATACCAAAGATTTGATTGAAAGAGGAGATCGAGTGGTACTAATTTTTCAGGCTAATCAAATTATAGATATATTTGCTATGAAAATGAATAGGAACTCATATGTTACTATTTTTCAATCTCCTCCTATGGACATAATGAATATTTTATACTTTAATAATATAGGTGTCACTTACCTCGAAATTACTTGTGGAGATAATAATATTACTACGCCCCTCTTATGGAAAAAAAAAAAAAACTCGTACTAAACACTTAGTAATTTGTCTTTTTGAATGACTCACCTAACATCGGTCAATAGTAAATCAACGTTCGATTTTATAGGTGCAAAATTTCAATTTCTTTTGACGGAAGTTCATAAGATAGCAAACTGATTTTCTACGTCTATCATTGGCTTGCACATATTCCACACTCCACTATGATTAATTTACCAAATGAGAGAGTCTGCCTTACCAACAAAATAATATGTTGCAATCAAAGTCCTAAAACCATTTTTTTTTTTTTGGTTTTAAATAGTTCCTATAACTTAATCACAATCCATTATCACTATCACTAATTTCTAACAGCTATCAAAAAAAAAAAAAAAAAAAGGCAGGAGGGCCTTTGATTGCAACATGTTATTTTATTCTTTGCCGCTATTAACATTATAGATTATGCCTGAAAAGAAAATATTTTGTTGACAGTCTCTAAATTTGTAGTATCCTTTGCAGCTATTAACTTTATTATTTAATATCATTACGCTTCTCGTGATTATTGGCGAGTTATAGTCTAAACTCATCCAACATGTATCTATTTAACATTATAGATTATGCCTGAAAAGAAAATCATCACAATAGTACGTATCCAACTATCTTTCCTAATCTAATATAGCCATATCTACAAAAACTTACATGAAGGGAAGAGAAAGAAAAACTCACATCAAGGCAAGGAGCCAAAATCCCGATCAGAAGGGGGAATATAAAATTTCTAAACGTAGTGAGCTTATTAAAAAGATATAAGCTCCTGGCCTTAATAGCAAACCTACGTATAAATTGAATAACTTTAAAAGAGCATAAAATTAGGACTTACAACTACTCACCTGTCACTTTAGTGGGTTGGTGGTAAATCAAGATTAACTAAAAATCTAAGCAGTTAAAGGGTGAATTTTTTAATATGCCTTCAGTTTCTCTCTTTGTCATTTTCTAGTAAATAATTAATCAGGATAAAATTAGCAAACTTGTAATTAATATGTTATTATAATTACAAAGTGACAAATACAATGAAATGATAAAAGTTAGTTAAAATGACATATATTTTAAAATGAAGGCACTACTACAAAAATACAGTATTTCGCCTCCATATATTTAAACAACTTTTTTGTGGCGATTAGTAGTACACAATTATGATTTTTAAATCTTCCATTTAATTTAGCACCAATTAGAACTTGTTCGGTTGGTATGTCAACTGTTGATTTGCCCTCGGGTTCGGTTTTCTCCCTAAATAGGAGACCCAATGTGTAACCTGACTTGCGTCGATAAAAACATTTTGTATTCCATCATGTACTAATATTCGCCATTATAATACATGAATAAGATCGTTGATTTAACATAATTTCAAGATATTAGTTGAATTTTATTTAATTTTGAAATATTAATCTAATTTTACGTAACTATAAGAACCGTAATTCTGGAATATATAGAGTCTCAATTCCAATTGATTTTGAGATGCGAGCACAGACACTAAAGTTGATGCTGATTCTGATCCAAAAACGCGTGAAGCTTTAAAGCTAAAGGAGCATCGTCAAAGTAAATCTAGCTTCTTCAACTTTGTCAACAAATTAAAGAGGGGGCCCTACCTCTAAATCTATGGCTTCTAATTTTTTATTTTTATTTTTTGGCCCTCTTCCCTTTGCATGTATCTTTCTCCTTTTTTTTTCCCATTAATCAAATTTATTTATATAAAGTATAAAAAAATATATATGTTATTGTAAAAGATATAGATAAAGAAGTTCTGGAAAAGTCCATCCCCGAGCCAGATTCTGTTGGTCCCTTCTCATATTCTCTGTCTTCGCCTTACAGTTTGCAAGCATACACTCTTTTTCTTTTTATTTTCATGCCAAAAACGTAGATATTAGATTACATACCCTCTCCCTCAAAGTTGTAACATAATATAAGCCTCTTTTTTTGGGGGTAAGGTTTTTTTTTTATAAAATATTGTTTTTTCAATGAGTCATTTATTTTATGCCTTAGGAATATTTATCAATTTAATACTATATATTACGTCACATAAAAAAATATAAATTATATAATAATGTCTTATTTACTTATTGGCCAATTAATTATAAAAAATCAACGCCATGTAAAAATATCATTTAAGTAAGATTAAAATTAATTAAAAATTTATATGTAATATAAATTCATAAAATAAATGAAACTAATTAGAAAAGAAAAAGAAAACTATACAATTTTTATATTTTGTATGCAATTAAAAAAACATAACCTTGGTATATCATTGTTTGATTTCTTATTCACAACTCATTTTACGCAATTTTTATAAAATAAAATAAATGTTAGTTAGCTTAAAATTAAAACTTAATGTTGAAAGTGTAACAACAATGAGTAGTTTGAGTTTTAAATTTAACTGAATGCCTCAATCTTTTTAGCAAATACCGCAAATGACAATTACGTAACTCCCACAATCGTAATCATACTTATCAATGCGTCACTAATTGTTTGCTATATAAATAACTTAGAAATCACTTTTATAATTTTTAATGGATGAAGACGGATTATATATTTGAGGCCTTGTTTGGTTTCGTAATCCTCTGCCAAATAGAAAACACTAAAGAAAAATTTAAATGAAAAGAACAATAGCTATCCAAGCCTTAGGATTGTAAAGTATTGGAACACCCCACCCCACCATTTTTTCCGGCCAACAGTGAAAATCCACGGTATATTAATATTTTTTTCCATTAACTTCTACTTCTTCCAGCCTTGGCAGCAAGTATGTAGCCCTCAGCGAGCTCTCACGAAATAGACAGATTTAGCATGGCCTCATTGTGGTTAGGCCTTACTCAGGGAGGAGGGCTCCCCGGAAATATTGAGTGACAATGTGAGGTTGTCGGATAAAATGGTGTTCTAGAGGAGAAAGGTTGGTTGATCGGCTCCGCAAGTGCACATGTTTATAGTTATAAGAATCAAGTGTCGTTCCCACAAGGAACAACGTAATCTACTGAGTCTTAACTAGAGTTGGGAAAAATTGACCCCACACAATTACCGACACGAACTTAAGTGAGTTTGGGTAGATATTTTCAACCCCGTTTACTTAAATGAGTTGACATATTCAACCCGTTTAATTAATTGGGTTAGGTTCAGGTTGAGATTTTCGACACGACAATAACACGTTTAATCCGTTTATTTTTAAAAATTAAAATAAAAAATATTATGTAATTTTTGAAAATGGATGGAATTGAAAATTAAAGGAGATAGAGATCATTAAGGGAAATAAAAATGTGAAAATCGAAGGCTTCTTACATATTCATGACAGTGGTATGTATGTTTTTAGAGTTACGAAGTATGCATAGTGGCCTTGTGATGATGAATGAGATTTAAGGACTATTTCTTATACTAAAGATTTTAATATAATTGATTATCTTAAAAGGACATATATGTATTTAGGTAATCTAAACTTGAAGTAAATGGGTCACTTTCGAGTCAACCCGTTTAAAAAATAAATTGAGTACGAGTTAGGATTTTCAATCCGTTTAATAAACGGGTTAGGTTCGGATTAACACTTTTGTAACCCATTTAAGTTCGACACAAACACAAACCCGACCTCGACCCCACCTATTTACTAGATCTAGACTTAACCATCTCAATATATAAGCAATTTTAATAAGAGTTTTTGGCTCATTAACAAAATATTAAATCTTATAAGATATCTATGAAATTAAACACCTAGAGATTGTTTCACCTAAATACTTCTATTTAATTAATTAAACATGTACTTTTCATTCAATCAAACGTATGAAAGATCTATAATACAATTTTCTTTCAAAACGAAGTGAATTATTTGAGTTAAATCAACTGCATATTCTCATGGGTTTCCAATTCAATCAAGTCATGAACATATATTATCAAATTGATCTCTTAATTAGCAATTATATCTCTACACATCACAAATTCGTTCTAATCTAATTTTCTAATGTTAAACTTCTCCTTTCAAGTACTTCATTTAAGCAACTAGAATATATGTAAGAAAATGATCAATAATCTCACAATAACATAAAACCTCTAAAATAGATAGAATTGTTCCAAATGAAATTCAAACACAAAAGTTCAACTGCTGAAAAGATAATATTATTCGAATAAAAAATTCCAAGATTAAAAGTTTTACTCACACATAACTAAAATTTTTGTGAGAGTTAGAATATCGTAAGAGACCTTATTTCTCACTTATTGTTCATGATATTTTCTTCTCCTACAGTTCCACCGTAGCTCAACTTCGATTAGCAAATAATTAATTAGAGATCCAAGAAAAAAAAAGGGAAAAAATTATAGCATTAATCTGGGCCAACAATAAAAGATAAAAGTTTGAACGATTGAAAGTGAGACGAAATTTAAAGTAAAGTTATAGGAAACACATAAAATCAACAGATGGCAACTTTTCAAATTTATCTATGTAAAAAACATTCAAAATTTAAACTCTTCTCTAGCATAATAAATCTAAATAAATAATTACTTGACAATTTATTTTCCTTTTTTTTTTTTTTGCTGCAAAGGAAAGGGAGTCAACTCTTGACATTTTTTACTTCAAATCAATCATAGAAAATTATAATACTAACGGAAACATATATATATATATATATATGAATGATAAAATTTAATTATCTTCCACAATATATCATCTTAAGATCTATAAATATTCCTACCAGGATGAGAAATCAAACTCATACCATAGTAAAAAGCTAAAACTCATACTAACAGAGAAAAACCTACTCGCTAAAACTCATACTAACAGAAAAAACCTACTCTCATGATCGAAATAGAGAGAATTTATTTAAATTTTTTGCTATTAATGGTTATAACAAATGTATATTGTTTGCCGCCATGGTTGGAACAAGGGGAAAAAATGGATTCGGAAAACCCAAAGGGTAAGGTCATTTCCACAAAAAGGCAACGACAAGCAAGTACAGTATTTTTCGCAATCTTAGCCGTCCATGTGCCAATGTTTAATCTACATCATTGATTATTTTTTTCTAATACAAATAAAATTGTACATTGATAAATTACTTAAAAATTATTGTTTAAGGCCATGTTTGGATTGTCAAAATTCTTTTCTTAAGCCAATAGAAATGTGAAAGGCTTTTAAAAAAATTTAAAAAAATAATCAACTTATATATTTTCTGGTCACAAGCTCCATATTTTCCGACCACAAGCTTAGCATTTAAAAAAATTGAAAAATAATCAAATTATATATTTTCCGGCCATAAGCTCCATATTTTCCTGCATAAACTTCATGCTTTCCAGCAAGTTCACACCGACTCAAATGACTCCAACTCAAATGTTCAATTCCGACCACTATCATTTGCAAGGGGATGGCGGTTGTCGGCGAAAACGAGTAGGATAAGCACAATTATATAATTTTCAATGGATAAAAATTTGCATAAGCACAATTATATGATTTCCCGGCCACAAGCACAAGTAAGTTTAATTAGGTAACAGTGTCGCAATTAAATTTTAGTTTTTATTAGATATATATCTTGTATAAAAATAGAAACAAATAAGATCTATCAATAATAGAATATATTAGACCTTATATATTGTCATAAGAGCAACAATTAGCAACACCGACAATTACAATAGGGTATTAAAAAAAATTGGGGCTTATTACCAGCAATTATGCCCGAAGAAGTACATATATTTGACTTCAACTCTGTATACAAAAATTCTATGAATGAACGGTCTTTAAGAAATTTGTAGAGGATTTCATTAAGAGAAAACATGCCCTAATTCTAGTGTTATGAGACCATACAATCTAGCTAAAATTTTTTTATTAAAGAAAATTTTTAAAAAAAAAACAACCACAAATTCAACTATCACTAATCAATAATTGAAAGCTTTCTTTCTGTTAGTATTTAAAAATGCAATAATGAAACCTCTTATTCATAGTTTTGTTTGTTTGTTTGTTTTGATGAAATATTTGTTTGTATTATAATAACTGCAAATGAATTTAATCTCAGCATTTGTGTTAGTGTTTAAAAATAAATGAATTTAACCTCTTATCCATTTTTCCCCTTGGGATAGTTTTGAATGGAAGGGCAATGTCAAGAATTCCCTTTGACAAAATATCTTGGTCACACATTGCATGAAGTTGAGAATGGTGGAAATACAAGGATGGAAGGGCCACTCTTGAAGAGAAGCATTAATAATATCACATGGTCTAACCCCTCCCTCCCTCCCTCCCCTCCCCTCTTAAAAACACTAGCCAAATTGCACCATAATTTGATGAGACTCCTAACTTATTTATGTTGGGAAGCATTTCATAAATGAGACTTATCAAAATGAGATGTAATTGACTCACAATTTTAGGTGTTTGGTCAATTTGATTAGGATTATATGAAAGGAATAGGGTGGTAGTCTTCATCAATCATCATTATTCATCACTTTGCTTTCAATAGATAATGCAACCATCTTCCAAGCTAACTACAATACACAAGTATTTTGTATAAAGAGAAGTAGTCTTTATCAATAAGCATATTATTTATGGATGACAACTAATCTATTGTTGTGTGATATGTAAGTATGATGCGTAATATACTCTTATTTAATGATACATCACTGTTTAAACTTCACCCGATATTGTATGTACGAAAATATTCTAGAAGTTTAAACCAATTAATTTAATGCCATCAGATTCCAAAGTAATAATTATAAATTGTTCTATCAGTTGACCAAATCAAAAATATTGTGGAGCTTGATAGAGTGCAGATTATATTGTTATATAAAATAAGTTAAATTTTACTTATCAAATATTTTTCGAAGAATTTTTTATAAAAAAAATAACTATGTAAATCTACGAGTATTTTATATAGTGTCACTTCTAAAAAACCAAATCAAAGCTCAATTGGAAGGGAAAAAAACAAAGGGTAAAAAGAACTTTTTGGGAAAAACATGTTTGGGAAATTGTGGTATAATGATCAATATAGGGGCTATTGGTTCAAGGTTTTTAAATGAAGTATGGGGACGGTATCATATATTTTCATATTTTACATCTAATTAAGTTGTTTTTTTTAAAAAAATTTATAATGACCTTGAGGATGGAATGATAATCCTATGAAGATGGGTTTACCAAAACTCTGCCCCAACCAAGTCAAACTAAGAGTCAGTTCACGATTTGATTCTCAAGGTGTTAACTAGCGGAGAGCAGCTAAGAATGTCCATTAAAAGGAGCAGACTTACACGACATTTTTTTAATTTTCAAAACTTCTCTTTCCCCAAGCAAATAAATTTCTTTAAAAACGCGATTTAATTTACGTGAATACCTAAAATAAATATGATTATACAAAATATAAAATATTTGATCATGTCTGTTTCGGGAACGTAGACTAAACACCCCCCAAAATTTGACATAAGTCCATACCTTTAGGTATCACATTTTAGTTATACTAAATTCATTCCTCAATTAAACCAAATAAATTGAACCAAGAATTAAAAACCACTCCCATACCTCCTAGTTTTATTCTAAATTACATTCAATTCTGACAAAGTTGAACTAAACGTCCCCTAAACAAAACCTAAGAAAACTTCATTAGCTCAAATATCATGTGTATTCCACCTGAATTTTGTTTATAACATGAATAACTAATCGTATAGGAGACTGGGTAGAATTTTTTTATCATTTTGATTATTTAACAACCATGTCAACTAAAATTTTAAGTTGATAGTTAAATACTCAGGAATATGTAATTCTCTAATACAAATTCTTATGCAAATGCCCTTCGGTTGAAGTATAGAGATTGCAAAAGTTCTTTCTAACCTTGTACAAAGTAATTAACATGAGGGATATTGTTCGAATTTAAAACATCTTACTTAAAAAGCTTCAATACCATATTTATAAATTATATCAATTAAAAATTTAAACTAATAATTAAAGACACAAAAGTTACAATCTGCAAACAAGGGAGTGGAAGGGAATTCATGATAAAGAAGATAAATCCAGTCAATATTTTTGGAAAAAGTAGTTTTATTAGTTTACAAATAAGCTCTCACAGTACAAGAGAGGCAAAAGACACATGCCTTGCCTCAATGCCTCATCGTGCAAGAACATTGGGTTCCCCTGTTCTCAATCAAAAACACTAGACACCCATGCATAGTAGTTAAGCCATTGCTGATAATTCTATTCAATTAATTCATCTGAAATTTCATATAAAACTTCAACCATTGGCTTATGTTCAAGTTAAGTTAACTAAAGTCTGATCAAAACATATTTATTGTATACTCAAGTCGATTTAGATATGGTTTTATTGTTTTATGTTCGGATGATTGATAAGTCTATAGCACTTTAGGCTATGTCCGAGTCATTTTTTATATCGTTTAATTGAGCTAAATCATTCATGGGCCTGTTTGTTTGATAAGTTAAAAATTAGTTATTGATTGTTATGAGTTATTATAAGTTGTTACTATTAGTTATTAGTTATCGAGTTAACTAATAGTTGATACGAGGTATTACGAACGGTTATGAACTTTTAAGATACCATTAGTGATGTTATTTATTATATATTTCACAATAATTAATATCGGTTAATAATGAATATTTGAAAATTTTTTTTTTTTTGCTAATCGATTTAATTTTTATTCGATCATAAATTCATATATTTTGTTACTATTATATTTTATTTTTATATGAATGTTTTGGGGGGAAGATAAGATCCTAATAATACCTATCCCAAAATAATAAAAACATACCAAAAATTATGCAATTAAAAAATTTAACAAAAACCTAATGAAACAAAATTTAACCAAAAAAAAACCCAACACCTATCCCTTCTATTAAAAAAACAATAATACATATCCCAAAATGAAAGGCTCCAATCTGAGCGCCCATAGAGCAAAAATATTTGTATATATTTTCATATCAATATACGATCACCACAACAATAACTATGACGACGATGACAAATATTAATAATAACATTATTATTATTACTAATCAAATATGAAGTTATGATAAACAGTTATAATTATTATTATAGTGGTTATAACATTTACAATTTGTTACGAGTTATTATGGTTAATGTTTAACTCGTTATAAACTGTTGTAAGTTATAAATTGTTATAAGTATTGTTTTAAACATCAAAATAAACAGACCCTACCTATGATTGAATAGTTATTAATTTGTTATGGATGGGTCAAATTGATTGTTGTTTGGTCATATCAAGTACAAGCTAAAATTAAGTTACACGTACATGAAAGCATATATTGGGTTATTTTTGGGTTTGAGTTGAAAGTCTCCTAATTTTGCATGTAAGTCACATCAAGTTATATTTATCATAAATATTATATTTTTTGGCTTTGCTAAGTTTCTACCGTGTTAGTACACAATCAAACTATTAGACTTCATATTAGAGTACTTATTCCCTTTGTCTTTCTAGAGAGCATCACAAAACAAATACTTCTCTCCATAATCATTCAATTTAGATATGCCAGAAATCACCCCATATTCGAAACCCCAATTAAACGATCCAAATTTATACTAATCCAATATCTAAAATAGCTAATCTGACCCAGGTAATAAAATTATTAAACAATTAAGAGCTATTTATATATAATTACTTTCGAATTGACGCAAAGTAAACCAAACCAAACCAAAACCTTGTCTTCCAAAAATATTTCTCTTAGCAAGGCAAACTTATTTGGTTGAATATCAAATGATCCAATATCAATCTAACTAAATACGAACTAAATTTTATTGACCAAACATAAGTCTGATCCAAAATTAGACCAAATTAAAACTAAAACTAATTACCCATTTACCTAATCTATTTATAACTCATTAATTACCACCAAAAAAAAATAGTTTAGAGAAAAATGGAATAGTTAGTACACCTCTTGAAAGCTAAATGACGATATTTGCATATGACCATCAAGCCATTATTGTTGAACAAGGAAAATTGAAGAGGATGCAAACTGGCAAAAGTGTCGGTGATAACGACGAAGACGAAGAGGATGACAACACCGCCGTGACTTTGCAATTTTTTCGCATCTCTCCCCTTTTCTGCATCTCCTCTTTTCTCTTTTTCCATCTTTGCGTCTCGCCATTCGCCATTCGCCATTCGCCATTCGCCATTCGCCATTGCTTTATGATGAGACCACTCCTTTCCAATCTATACTTCAGACACTCAACGTGCCCTCGCTCTGTTTCCTACATCTTCCTGTACACTTAGAATTTGTAAATGGGTTATTCGATTTGATATTTTGAATCGAATTAATTTTTGGTCATTTAATTTTTGATTTAATAAGTTTGTCTTATAAAAAAATAAAGGTAAACGAAAGTATTATTCTGACCTAGATCAACTATTTCCAGTGTGAGTTCGGATCATTTTGTTTTTGTTGTTGTTTTGGTTCCGGGTAGTTTTACAAGATTTATCTTCTTATCTAGATTCTCGCAACTCAAGGGAATATTAATCAAAATATTTTCTAACACAATAATTATTGTAATAATTTTTTTAAAGTCATAATGTTAAATCCCTACTGAGCAATGTGGTTACCATAAAATGGTAACCGTGATGATTTATACAATATAAACCGTACATGTGTTATGATTTGATCTCAACCGTTAACTAATCTAAATTTAATTAAAATTAAAATTTTATTTTTAGTAATTTATATAAAGTTGATAAATAAATATAAAATTATTTTTTCTAGGGATTGTTTGGCTCAACATATATTAATCATTCATTCAACTAAAACTTGAAAAGAAGAAAAATAAATTGCAAATCAAACGAATTAGAAGATGACGAAGTCCTCCGTGGCCAACGCAACCCCTCCTCCTACCCTAACTATGATCATGTTTGGCAAATGACTTTTTCAATGGCTTTTTAACAAAAAGTGATTTTTTTTTAGGGAGTTTTGACCTTTTCACTTTGTAAAAAATTATTTATGGTGTTTGATAAGTTGCTTTTTGTAATAGTTTTTGTCCTCAAAAGCTCTTTTCAAAAAGGTAATTTCAATAACTTTTTGAGATTGGTTTTTTACAAATTAACTTTTTATCTCATATTTTTTTGGAGAAACAGCTAACATTGTCAAACACTTTTTCTAAAACAACTAAATGTAAACAACTAATCCTAACAGTTAATCCAATAAGCCAACAGTTAATCCAATAAGCCAACAGTCAGCAGCTGCCAACTGATTGCTAAACAGGGCCTATGTCATGACCGCATTGATCTCCATTGTTTCCAACGAAATGCTATAACACTCTCTCTCTCTTTCTCTCTCTCTCTCTCTCTCTCTCTCTCTCTCTCTCTCACACACAGACACACACACTATCACCGGCACTTGGCAGCAAATTTACAGCAAAGGCCGAAGAGGACTTATAATCGTGAAAAATGGAGGGATATATGGAGGCGTAGCATCTCGCCGGGAAAATGGACAGATTTGCAGTGAAAAATATCAAGTGATCCAAACACAGATTGAGACAAATCAAAATCGTGCTATTTATCAGCAAGAGCGGATATTGTCGGAATACATGGAGGTTGGAGAGTGGATGGTAACTTTGACGATAATAGCGTTGAAAAGTGGGAGGGAAGGAAAGAACTGCGGATTTATTATTAATTGAGAGTTACCAAAACTATGTTTTTCACTATTGAAAAAATCGCCAGAAATGAGGGGACGATAACAATGGTGTTTGCCTCGGTAAATGGAGGGGAGGGCCAGTAACTTGATGAGTAAAAAGGTGGGGGTGGGGAGGGAGCGGGGAGTGTGATGGTCAGTAACTTGGTAAGTTAGAAGAACATTGATTTACAACAACAACTAAGAGATTATTTTTTTCTTCTTTAAATAAAATATTATAAATTAATAAAAATATATTAATCAAGTTATAAATTATATAATTTAATGGTTGAGATTAGATCATACCACATGTATGACCATAATTGCGAGGGTTATGGTGGCTTCTATAGTTATTATTTTGCGGCAACCATTATACATGTACTCATGTTAAATTTGGATCTTGATTCAACCAAACAATACATACAATAATATACATCCCAAAATTAATTAAAAATAAAAAAAGTAACTCATAAACTTATAAATATGTTCAAAACCTCTTAATTTACCAATATGAGACACTTCCACTTTTAATAATTCCACCACATAATGTTGGTGTCATGAGTTTAAGACCCACATAAGATCTAATGTGATATGTGTATCGTTAGGTGTCATGAGTTTAAGACCTACATAAGATCTAATGTGATATGTGTATCCCCCTTTTCACCACCCTACAATGCATCAGATTCTAATTGAATGACAGTGGCGGAGTTATTTGTTTGCCAAGGGTGTTCCAGGACATCCTTGATTAAAAAAAAAAAATTGTTAAAATTATGTTTAAAAATCTTTAAAAATTTATAAAATTATTAAAGGAGACACCTATAAAAAATAATAATACTTATAAAATTTAAGAATATTAAAAAAAGACACCCTTAAATATATTTGCTAACTTCGCCACTCGTTAAATGAAGTATATTACTCACATCTAGACTCGTCAATTCGAGCGGGCGGGTTAAATACGGGTCGGGTGTATTCGGGTTCGGGTAAAATATGGGCGGTCGTATATCGGGTTATTTAGGTTGAGACCGCCTTTTTATCAGCTTATTTTTCTTTTTTAATTATGAAATTGAGCATGATTTTTGGTTTAAATTGCCAATAATTCTATAAAAAAGTATAGTATTTGTATTTTCTATAAAGAATATTCAAAACTTTCATTTATCATATTTGTGTGAAAACCTCATTGAGTCGAGCGGCTTGGCCGGTTGATCCCGTTTAAATAATAAGGTCAATGAAAGATTGGATTAATAATGGGTTGAATAATAATGACTTGTTATGTTAATGATTCGTTTAAGGTTCCGATGTTTATTTTACCTCTTTTAGTATACTAAGGAAGTCTATATGCATATTTACATCATTTTAAAACACATTGGGAAAGGGTTGACTCGGGTAGGCGTAATCGACCCATTTTATTCACTAGCAAAAATTTGAATTTGTTTTAACCCGATTCATTGCCATATGAGGAGTTATGGTTCAGCTTCAACTAAAATAGCTTCAAATAAATAAAAATTAGAGGTTTATAATAAATTAAAATTATTATTTTTAATTATAACATTAAAATTTTACATAATTATAATAATATTATTCCTACAAAACAAAAGTATATTATTTAAGATGTGATCTGGGTATATTCACTTCACCAAAAATACAACAAGTATAACTTGTGCTCTTTTAGTATTATTAATATATTACGCCATTTGAATCCGGATATATTTTTATTTAAATTAACTATGCATAATTTTTGTATATAATGTTTCTTCTTTATAGGAATAAGTTGAGAAATAAAACAAGTATTAGTTTTCGTTTGTAAATGATTGCGATAAATATGTAATGTCTCTACAAATGATGTGATGTGATAAATAATCATTATTAAAAGAGTGATAAAGGAAAATCATATAATGTGCATAAAACGTTCAATCAATAAGCCACAAAGCTAAAATTGTTGTTTTTATTGCTTTGACCCAACGGGTCGAACCGGTTTGCGTCGGGTTTAACCCACTAATTTGCGGGTTTTTCGGGTTTGATTTTTTCGGGTTCGATCGAAAAATCGTGTCAAAACCCAAAGATTTCGGACGGATTCGGGTGGGATTTTTAGGTCGGATCAATTTTTACCAGGTCTACTCACATCTATCACCTACTTTCATACACTACACCTGATCCACTCATCATTTGTATAATATAAACTTCATCAAATTTGTCCATCAATAATCAACGGGTGGAATAAAAAAATTGTTACCTTAATTAAATTTACAAAAAGAATATGTACCAATAAAATATTGGTTGAGGTGGTAACAAATTCATTCCGATAAGGAGGAGAACATAAGTTTAATCACGAAAGTGCACTTGTTGTAACAGTTTTTACCTTAATATTTGTGACCTGAAATGAATTATACCTTTGATTAAGCCCAAAAAATTTTTAAAAAATATGTATATTTTTAGAAGGACAAAAAAAAATTGGTTATGAGAAACAAATTCAAATAATATTTATCTCGTATTACAAATGTTGGTAATTATAAGAGTAAGTTTAGAATCATCTAAAAACTACAACATACAAAAGAGAAAAATAAAAATGGGTGATCGACGGGTATGTGATGAAGCTGGTGATAAATTTAGCAATGCTAGGAAGACGTTAACTTTAGGTCACTTGATTTTTCCCATCAAATTTTATCAAAAACACGAATAATAATAACTTTGGTATTATCAACTGTTACTAAATATTTGGCAATACTTGATATCAAGAATATTTTGCTATAGATATTATTTCTTTAAAATTAAAAAATTAAAAATAATAATGTTGAAATTTCCAAACAAGAAATCAAAATAATATTCAAAATTCTTCTAACAATAGAGATAATATAAAAATGTAAAAAATACAACTTACGTGAGAATGACATGGGATAATTTGATAATAGATTTAATTTTATTTTAATATATTTATTATATATAGATAATATACTAAAAAATTCGAGGTAATAAATATGATCGTACTTTTTTTTTTTTATATCTTGGATCCTTCATTTTACTGCAATCGAGAAACTGTTGTGACCTATATAAAGAGTACAACTCTCTCATCATAATTTTTTTTATTTGTAAAACTCGAACTTGAGATTTTATTTAAAGAAAACAAATACTAAATCACTTAAATCTAATGTATATCGGTAAATATAATCCTTCTTTGCAAAAGTAATTTTTTTTTTTTTCAAGCAAAAGCAGAAGATTAAATCAAAATGAAGTGTGTGGCGTACATTTGGGCCAAAACCACGTGTTGACAACTCTTTTTACAAGATAAGTTGGTATTATTATGCTGAGAAAAAGCTAACGACTAACGTGGTCCTTTAACTTTGTCTGATTTTCTCATTGGATCATTTTTACTTTTATTACTCTTTTATTTTCTTTGTCTAAAAATAGTGAATCTTTATGGATATCATATAACCAACTCGTAGAAACCTCAGGAAATTGTTGGAGTGGATAGCTTAATTTTAAAAAATTGAAAAACTTAACTTAGAGAAAAGTTGGAGTGGATTTGAGATTGAGATCAAGCCCAAGCCCAAGCTGGGGACATGTTTGTTTTAATTGTTAAAAATTAAGCTGTTATAAGTTGTTACGAATTGTTAGGTTATGAGTTTTTATAAGTTGCTACTGAACTATTATGAGTTGTTACAAATTGTTATGAGTAGTTATGATTAACCGAAACTAATTATCATGCTATTACGAGTATATTACGATTAACATTTAAATTATTACGAATTGTTATCCCCGAGCTAAATTTGTAGTAGTAGTTTATTATAGTGACTAGAGATCGTCATCATATTATTTCTCATTTATTTCACATGTATTGTCTAATTTAGTCATTTCGATCATCCAATCCTGTATTATTGTAAGAATTAAACATTTTTCAAATTTAACCAATTTGGCCCGTTTTGCATTATTTGAGTTTGGGTTTCCATTGTTTTATAATAGTAGCAAAGAGATGGGGATAATGGGAAATGGAAAGCTTGTGCAGCTTACGAACTCAAGTTAGCCAAGCCTGAGCCCTCAAACTCAAATTTTAAAATTCGACAAGTCGGAGGTGGCCTAGGTTTCCTTTTAATTTAGAGTTATTGTCCGATTAAATTCCTTTTAAGATAGAGAGCTTAGTAAATATCTAAACTTATTTTTTAAATTAAATAAAAAAATGAAACACAAAAAAAAAAAAAAACGTGGAGTCGTTGAATATGACAAAAGGAGATCAATCATATGAAAATTCCGAGTTCCTGCTTCCTTCCTAGTTCGAGTCCACAATAGGGTCACTCCATAACTTGTTTTCATCTCCTTTGTCAAACAGTCGAACATCCCATTGGGACCATTCTCTCTCTCTCTCTCTCTCTAATCTTCATTTACTTAGACGGTGGAAGGTCAGCAATGCAACTGGAAGCCCCAGCTCAGCAGCAACCCTGGTCCCATTGAATATCCCAAGTCTTCCCCACAGATGGGGGCGTCTATAACTGGTAAATTGGATCAATACTGACTATTAAAAATTGGTTTTAACTTAACTTAAACTGTTTAATCAGTTCTAATTTAACTTAAACTTAAAATGACCCCTATTCAACTACAACTACTCCTTAAAGACAATCACACTCAAGTCTTTACTTACTGTTAGCATCCCCCATCATTACCTTCAATACTCGATAAATCTAATCCAAAATATACTTGAAATCTAATCCAATTTAAATACAGCATATACATATTTTTCCTAAGCTAAAGTAGCTGCAAGTTAATACAGCACAGTCATCATATATGTTGCTGAAACAGCAATTTAACATAGTAATGAACATCTTATGAACACAACATGCTCCAAGTAATAACAATTTAGAGGAAAATCAAACCTAAAACTTAATGTACAGTAGCTCTTACTTCTTCAACCTTCCCCTCCACCCAAAAAAAAAAAAACAAAACATAGTGTAAAGATTTAATACATATAATGATTTGAAACTATGAAACTAGATTCTAGGCACTCTATAAATTAGGAGCATAATGCTCATACAACAAGGCAATGAACATAACTTGGGAGACCCACCATTTGAACATTGTCAATCCTACTTAAGCAGCCTTTTGACCTACTGCAAAACTATTAGGGTTGATTGTTATACTCTTTGTGCAATTATCGGTTTTGTATATGCCAACAAGCCGGTCAGCCAACTCGAACATGTTATTTCTGAGGCTGCAGCATAACAAGGAGCAAGGACATATAAGTTCCAGATTACAGTTTCAGCTAAGTATTATGGAAGGAACTAAAAGTTGCAGCATTATCAACCTTATGATTATAAACTGTGCATTCTTTGTTCGGTCCTTCACATAATGCCCAACAATCGAGACATTCTTGAAATCTGTCAAGACAATAGAAATGTTTCTGAATCAACTAAATTCCAACAAAGAATGAGTAACTAGGAGTGAAAACTGAAATATTTTGAGAAATACCAAGTGCAGCATCAATCTCATCCATGACATACAGCGGTGTAGGTTTGTAGTGATGAAGGGCAAAGACAAGAGCCAGAGAGCTGAGAGTCTGCCAGAAAAAGTAATGAAGACAGATTAAAGAGTCTCATCATTTCCAGGTTAGCAAGGGCAACGGACCTATGATGCTACCCATGAATCTTAAATTATTACCTTTTCACCACCTGATAAATTTGCAATATTTTTCCAGCTCTTTTTCGGTGGTCTCACGCTGAAGACAACACCCTCAGAGAAAGGATCCAAAGAATCAACTAGCTCAAGCTCAGCATCTCCACCTAGTGTAATCATCTGCAGGAACCTCAGAAGTGGAAATTAGGATCCGCCTATGAACAGGGGATATGACAAGGGAATGGGCAGGAGCTGGAATTTAAACTAAGCCCAGAGAAGGACGTTGATATGAAACATATTGGTGAAGTTGCATAATAGACTTCACAGGAATAAAAAAGGCAGGACATTGTAAACATTTTGATATGCAACCTAATCCCACATGCCCCCAGAAGTAGTTCTAGAGATGAAGTTACCACGAGATGATATAAATAGTGGTAAGTATTGACTACAAACCTGGTACATTTCCTTCAACTTAAGAGATATGGTATTAAATCCAGCCATGAATTCATCTAACCTGAAAGGTGAAACTTTCCTATTAGTCATGAAACAACATAAAGGTACAGAAGAGATAAACAAAGAAAGAAAGCATGCTAGCCTTTTCTTTCTCCATTCATCATACTGCCTCTTTGTGTTATCACGTTCTTGAGTGACTGCATTGAGTTCTTCCACTCGTTCATTATACGATTCCACCTTTTACGATATCTGCAATGTTTAAGAATGTGTTAGTAACCAATCTGCAGCAATACAAAGTCATCGTATTTCTGGCAATCTGGAGAGGATTATACTCAGAGATAGAATCGAGGTTGGGATTCATCTCTTTCAGTTGTGCTTCTAGCAGTGCCACCTTTTCCAAAGCCCTTTGCAGGTCACAAGGCATGGTGAGAGTCTCATCTGCCAAGGTTGCCTGAAGTTTTTCATGGTCAACAAAATCTTTTGCAATCCTGCAAAGATGAAACGAAATCAACGTGCCATGGAACATAAGCGTCTTCTATATAATTTAAAGAATATGGCATATCATACTGCTCCATGTGCTTCTTGAGAGCATTTTGCAAATCATCAAGCCTTTTGTTGTATCCCTTCTCCTTCATTTCCATCTCTTTGTAAAGTTTTTTCATATCCTTAAGTTTGAAATCAGCATCAACCTGTTTCATCCCCAATTAATGGCTAAGCAATCAAAGTCAAATAATACAGCACTAATAGTTAGTGAGGACAAAAATCAGAACCTCAGTTGCTCGCATTTCATCCATTTTCCTCTTCAAACTCTCATACTCAGATTTTGCTTTATCAAGAACTTCTCTGTGCTCATCAATCAGCTAATGGAGACCGAAAGAATATGTCAGCAATCCATATGAACAATCAACATTAACAGTTTTTAAAGATTGTGATCTAACCAACAAAATTGACCAACAGAGACCTTTTGTGTGTTTTTATAGTTCTCCTGAACTACAAATGCCTTCTGCTCTATCTCTTTAAATGCTGAAAGCAGCTTCTCTTTCTCTAGTAGAAGCGACTCTTTATCCTTCTTAGAATCTTCAATGGCTTTAGTCAACTTCTTTTTCATTTTTTCACCGGTTTCGATTTGGACTTTGTGACGGTTAATCTCTGTCCCATGTCGATCAATATCCTGACAAGAGGGCATAATAATTAGTGGGGTTTTATCTGCTATAGTAGCACTGGTAATATTACAACAGACGGGTCACTTACAGATTGAATCTTGTCAACCTTCGCCTTTTGGCTTTTAAGTCTTTCACCTCCAGCATTTTCTATTTTATGCTGAAGGTCTGATGCCTGAAAAAGTAGTAACCCAAAAGCTCAAATACAATACCAAACCACAAAGTGTGGGATTCCACAGAAGGAGAGGGTTTGGAAGGTTAAGACTAAAAATGTATGTACTCATTGCCCTGATATCTTATTAAATCAAGAAGACCAATTTTCTCAAATCATCTGCTCATCACATGGCGAATTTGACAACAATTAAGTACTAATTGGATACCTTCTCCTTCAATTGTCTAGAACCCTGTACAAGTCGTGCGATCTCCTTCTCTTCTGCTGCTATAATTTTCTGAAGCTCTTCCAACCTGGCTACCTCCTCCTCCTTTGGCTGTGCTGCGGACTTCAGAGAATCAAGCTGATTCCTCAGATAATCATGTTGTGTGTTCAAACTGTCAATCTGCCAAGATGAAATGTTAGACCTACAAATATGCTCGCAGCTCAATCAACTATGACTGCGAAAAGAATGTACACTTCCTTATCTTGGTTATCACCTCTTTTTGACTCCTCGCAAGTTCCATCTCCGAGTGTTGGATAGTTTTCTCCAAAGATTGGTATCTCTGAACAGAATCAGAAATTTTTTCCGAATTGCATTTAGTTTATCAACCATTATAGCCAGTTCTTTCTCAGCATCAGAAATAGCTTCTCTAGAAACAGTGTTGGCACGAATAGACGTTCCCATTTTTCCTCCACGTGGTCTATTCCCCCACCACTCATAGTTCCAGATTTTTCAAACAAAGAACCATCCAGTGTAACTACTCGTCTGAATTCTCTGTTTTCACCATATGCAATACGTGATGCCTGCAAAAAGAATGGATTTTAAAGCTTTTAGTCGGAAAATGCATCATTAAATCAGCATCAAGGAAAATAAATAGTTCTAGGTAAGGGGTTGTAGACAGAAACTTCTCTTTTCTTAACTGCAATCAATATTAACAAATTAGTAATATCCATTAACGAATAAGCATAAATAGATAGTTTAGCTGCAATTGTATCGTATGTATTAGAATATAAGTAAATTAACGGCTAATTAGTTTGACAAGGTAACCTGCAAGGTAGGTACTGTTTACAAAGTCACTTTACCTTCACTGGCTAGATTTTGAATCTAAAATTTAACCAGTGAGGCGAAACAAATATTCACCTAAAATAGAATTACCTTTGAATGATGTTATTCAGTTATTTCAAAATTAATTTAAGACAAATAATACACTGTTTTCATGGAGAGATGCACAAGCCAACCAGACATGAATTACTCTAATTGCACAGCATCAGCATGGGCAAGGAATGGCACCTCCTCAAATTGTAGTTCAATGCACTTTGGGTGACTAACAGCCTCATGAAGTTTCAAAGGTGGCCATAGACATTATGATTGTTGCTAGCTCAACAGGTTAAAGTTGGGAATGTGATGATCTTGAGGTCGGATTTATCACCTATTGACAGTAACTGAGTGCAGCACGACTTAGATGGTTTGAGCATGTCAAGAGGTCAAAAGGAGACATTCTAATGCACAAGTTAGGAGATACAAGAGAGCCATTTTATTAGATACACTTTGGTGCAAAAGTGCAGCATCAGAAGAAATACCAAAAACCTTGTTAGGAAACTGTTTAATGAAAACTTTACCTGATCAAGGTCTTTGGCTACTACAGTATTCCTCAGTAACTCATAGAAAGCAAGCTTTAGTCTCTCATCCTTCACTTTAACCAAATCAAAAAGTCGAGGAACCCCTCTGGTGTTTTCACTTTTCTCTTCAATTGGTCACCATGTCTCTGCTGCTTCTCCTGCATGAAGCAAATAATAGAAGCACACATGTCAAGGTTCTACTGAAATGTGATACAATCGTGCACCACATAGACATACATACATGGTACACCATAGAAATGGCAAGCCTTTAGAAATTGGCAGCTGTCAATTTCTATGCGGCAGCAATCCAAAAAAGACACACCAGTAGACATAGGTGGTTTTGTACTACTATTCTGATCGAGTTTCATACAAATATAGACTTCAGTAACAAACCGCATTCTTAATATGCATTTCATGTCAAAGAAAAATATTTTATGTCCATCGGCAAGAACAGGTTAAGTAACTCAGTCTGAGACATAGAAAACATTAATATCCACTATAATGGAAGATTATCAGTTGACTGAGAAACTTGCGCACCACAGTGGGTGAAGTCATTGTTGCTTTCAGAGTTCCAAGCCAGGGAGTTTATTCAATGAATCAGATGTCTTTCACGAAAAGGGGGACAGCATCGCAACACCCTAGGTAAAGCTTACGCTGTTGTCACAAGGGACAAAACTTCCTCGTCATGCAGCAAGTTCATGTATTTACCAGTATCATGAAGGTAGCTACGCCAAGATTTTTCTCGCGTAGCAAGTCAACACATTTCTGTGCAGCATCAGCAGTCTCTACTAGAATATAATCGAGTCCAGGACATGCTGTCGATATGGCAACATCATATTTAGCTGCATAGAAGACAGAACAGCCCATTAAAGAAGATAGAATATAATATTAATGGAGCAATCACATAAGCTGATCAAACTAGCAGGCCATATACCACCAGTAAACTGGTAGAGGAATTCATGAACTCCCAAAACCAAAGGTAAAACAAACAGATGCATTTATGCAGTATTTTCAACATGAGATATTTAACACTGAATCAGACAATTAGATAAGCAGCATCAAACACATAAAGACTTCAGCCAGGTAATGAATTGGAGTGAACAGTAAAACAGCCACAACAATTGAAGCACATACTGAAAATAGAAGCTCGAAGTCCTAGAGAAATTCCTGGTCAAGTGCTACTACATCTAATCACTCACCATCAATGGCACCCAAATCTCCCATTCGCCCATATATTCCCTTGATCTGATTTGTTTCCTTTGCTCGTAAAATCTCTTTCAAGACAGATCCCTGGCTCCTCTCAGATTCCATAACAGATACAAGCTCAGCAACTTTTTGTCTTGCAGCTTGTTCAAGAGGAATTAGAGCTTCTTGTTCCTTGATGCATTCCTGTACAATCACAAGAGCTCAGTTCTCTAACCCACCTACCAGGTAGAAGCGTAAATCAATATGAAAGAAATGAACCAAGATTAAACTGAACAAATTAGATAGAGAACATACTTGCTCTTCTTGACGAGCATTAGAGGACTCACGCTTGTTTTTCTCCAACTCATTTTGAATGGTTTTGACAGCTTCCCTTTTGGATTTTATCTTTTCAGTTATATCACTCATCTGCTTTTGTGCATCCTTAAAAGCTTTGTGTGCACCTTCATGCTGATAAAGAAAAGATTGAACAATTCAACCCAGGAAAGGCAGAGGCTATATGCTAGAAACTACATAAATAAGATGTACAAGAGAAAGCATCAAATTTCTAACTAATAATCAGCAATGAAATCCTAGATATAGTATGATATGTGGAACAATCAATCACTTTAGTTATTGCTCACATAAGCATATCAGTCAGTCACCATTTCAGACATCAAATAAATGCTAAAATGTACTATGGAAAGGACAAAGTATGAACAAGATCCTTATCAAACTCCAATCCAAAAGCTTAGAAGTTAAAAGATGACACAAATTATACAAATGGATATTGTACAAAAGCTAAGCGAAGTTTACTTTCATTTCATTTCTTCAAATTTACCTTTTCACTTAAAAGCTTCTGTTCAGTAGATGCAACTTCGAAGTTTCCCTTGTGGTCCATCAGTTGTTTCTCCCAAGGATCCAAGTCAGCCCGAACTTTGGCCAACTCAGCACGGAACCTCTCAGTTTCACCTGATTTAATTGATGAGACCACTAGTCATTCATAAGATATGTGAATGGACTAAAGAATTTTACCCTAAACTAAACTAAAAGATTAAGGAAGATTGATGCATGAAGTAATTGCATATGCAAAAATTTGTAAATTGAAACAAATACACAAAGGCAAAAGTAATGTAGCTTAGACTAGAATGAAGAACAGTGCAACTAAAGAACCTTTACATCTCATAAAACCAGCATTGCAGCTCTATTATGTACTATTTTGCCAAAAATAGAATATTGTACACAATCTTAGATGGTATAATCCACGAAATACTTAACAAAGCAAGTTGCTGGAGATACGAATTCTCAACTCTAAATTAATATCACATGGTTTCCATCAGAATAATGACAACAGGCTGCAGATTGATGAGAAAATTGGTCGAAGAAACACAATATCATCAAAAACGTTCAATGGAATAAAGAAATAAAAAATCTACTTAACAGTGAAATAGGCAATATCTGGATTTACGAGTCAACTTGACAGACATTACACTAAGAAAGAACGGAGGAAAGGAATCTATGCAAATCTTGTCTGTAAATCTCTGCTATAAAAGATGACATACAGCAACTCTATGCAAAGCAAACACAAATCACATAACAGGAGGTACTAAAATTCATCAAACTTCTATAAGATTCATTTGAGAAATTTAAGCGATGACTAATAACTAATATACAATGTCGTATGTATCCTTCATTTACCTTGAGTTCCCAGCTCAAATACCCAACATGGAAAAAAAAACAAAAAACAAAAGAAGTAAGCTTAAGGCCAAAAAGATAGAAAATTCAGACATAGAATGCTTAGTGCCCAAGTCCAACAATAGGGCACATGCCCATCCAATATACTTGCATTTAGGAGTCATGGTACCACATGTCAAATATCCTAAAAGGCCTTCATAAGATCCCTAGTTGCACAATAGTCACCCCAATAAAATAATGTTTTCGAGAAATATCAGATATTTGCACAGGCAAGAAATGTAGCAATATTGGAATATTCAGACATTTCACAGTTAAGCATGAAAAATATCCATTGCCTAAATAATTATCAAAGCAAAACTACCTTTAGAGTTCTCAGTAATTTCTTCTAAGACCTTCTCTTCTTCCAATAATTGCTTCTGCAGCTCAGGAATTTCTTCCTCCAGTTTAGGAATCATCATAGTTGCATTCTCACTCTCCTTTGCGAGGTCATTCATTTTTGATGAATCCTACAGAAACCCATTATCAGATGCTGATTATTGTCTAACAATTGTTGCTAACTATGTCAATGTCCTACCTTTTCAACTTTGTCATCAAGTTTCTTAATCTTTTGTTTCATGTGCTTCAAATCTTCTCGGTGTTTGACATCTTGCCTCTCAAACTCCTTAAACTCCTCTTTGCAATTCCTGAGATCATTATCGAGTTCCTAGAATTTCCAAAGTATGACATAAATTATGATAACCCAGTTGAACTTCTAGCAAAAATGATAAAGTTATCTTACAAAACTTGATAACCCGATTTATGAGATGCAAACCTCTTGTTTCTTGAGATACTTGTTGTGCAAACTTTCAAGCTTTTTCAAAGTAGTGCTATTTTCCCGGATCTCCTCTCTGCAGAGGGAATTTCGTAATATTCGGAGTAAAATTAATCTGAACAGTCAAACATATATAAATCTCCGCGTACCAAAATACCTTTTAGTCTTTATATTTTCTTCCAAACTGCACAAATTGGTTTGCAATTCAGCCATCTTAGCAGTGTTGTCTTCAGCAGCGAGTTTGGTAGCTTTCTCTTGCCATTTCAAGAGTGATAATTCTTTCAGCATGTAAACTTCAGCCTCATTCTTCACATCCTGTCAGTTAAGAGAGCACTGATCTATTAATCTTCTGTTTTCCTCCTCATGGAGTATGATGGAGCTTTGAGCGGCTACCAAAAAAACAAAGCTCATAAATACCTCTAAGCTATCTTTTTCTTTCTCTGCCAATTTGACCATCTGCACAACCCCTGATCTCTTCTCGTTCAAGGATTCTAATCTGTCAAATAAAATCGTTACCATATTAAAATATTGCTTGGCACAATAACTAGATCAATACAAAAGATTGGCATATGACAGTTGATGTCAAAGACATAGCCTAAGGAAACCATAGCCCTTTGGACATCGTTTTTCTTTTTCTAGTGGAAAGACATTTCTCTCTGAGCCGGGTATTCAATCTCTTTTTCGGACTTTGCCGGGCCCGGTGCTGGAAGGTCAGAAGGAAAAGTGTTATAAGCTTTGAATGGAAGCCCCAGTAAACGGCGGCAGTAACTCTAACTGTCCTAAGTATATAATAGAAGCAACATCATTCTATCACAAGGTTACAATCACCAAAGGTGCTTTCTGTGATCATATATGTTTGTATTGACAGCAAGGCTCAATAACACATCTAGGAAACACCTTAAAAGTTACCGACTTTAATTTTTTGGTGAAAGGCATTCCTGATTAAATAAATTGTCACTCACATCACACAAGAGGCATGAAAACTTTAAATGAATAATATAGAGTGATAATTGGAATGTTGGAAAGAGAAAACTCACTGTTTGTGTGAATCTTCTATTTTCTCTACATATTTGTTAGTCCCAACTATATCCTCCAGGTATTCAAGAAAGCCTTCGTCATGAGGACCCTGAGCTTTCGGCTTCATTAATGATATTTGTTCAACTTCACCCTACCAAGTAGCAACATAGAGGAACCGCAAACATCCATGATGAGCTACTTAGGCAAAAGAATATGTAAGCGGGGAAAATAAGGGGGGAAAGGGAACCGGAGTATGAATGGATGAACCCAACAAACCTGGAGGATCAAAAATCGGTTATTATCCAAATCTACTCCTTTTGCCTTCAATTTGGTGGTAACCTCAGTAAAGTTGCTCGCTCTATTGTTGATGTAATACTTCGATGAGTTGTCACGAAATGCAACTCTGGTTATGACAAACTCGCTTCCTGGAAGAACTTCATATTCCCCATCATTCTATGCATTACAAAACGTCACTATGCATCAGTCCACTTTTTAATCCAACACTTAGCTGCCAACCCCCAAAAACAAAAGTACAAAAATTTGTTACCAGATCAATAATTTCTTGAAAATGGACTGATACACCAGCACTGTCTAAATTCTGGTGGTTGGTAGAGTTGTGAATAAGTTCTGAAACCTTGTTCAATCTCATCTGCACAGTTTCGAGTTTGAAACCCATATTATTCCAAGTACATAATCTAATCAAAGAACACACCAGTTGAATATTGAAATTTTATGGTACCCAAATAAAAGGGAAAAAAGAATTTCCCTTTTAACCGACTGAAATTATTACCTGTTTTGCTCTCTTCCCAAAAACGAAGAGCATAGCATCAATCACATTACTCTTCCCACTTCCATTAGGCCCAACCACAGCCGAAAAACTCTGCAAAATCAAACAAATTCCAATTCAAATCTCCTTTTCCCAAATCGGAGAAAGAGAGAAACCCTAACCTTGTGAAAAGGGCCAACACGCTGCTCGCCAGCATAAGATTTGAAATTCCTCATAACCATCTCCTTGATGAAGAGTCTCGGAGCTCGAGACCCACCATGATTTGACTCCATCGACGGGGAATTCAATTCAGCTTCACCCGCCGTTTTCATCTCAATCCCCATTCTCGGAAAAATCTTACCCTTTTTATGGAATTGACGCTCAGAATCAGTACGAAATTTGCAAAATTCAAATCAGAAAGACGTTAATTCGAGCAAACAATCGAGCTTCCAGAGTCACGAGTTGGGACTCTCTCTCTCTCTCTCTTTCTCTGTTTCTCTCTCTAGAAGAGGAGAATTCAAAAATGGGAGATTCGGTGTGTTGTGGGAGTGACTGAAAAGCGAAAGGGCGGAGCGTTTCGGCGGGAATTTAAAAACTCTGGGTTTTGAAAGTTTTTTTTAATGGAATTGATGACCCAAAAAAAGTATAATTTATGTTCGAAGGTAGATTATGAAAATGGGTAACGGATTATAGGAAGTAAAAATATTCTTAGATAATATATTATTTAAATTTTATATACATTCCAAACAAATTGTATTTCAATCTTGAATATTGTTTCTTTGATCGAGTTAAATTCGTTTAAGTTTAAAATTTGGACATAAGATTAAAAATTATTGAAATTCAATGGGAATTTGGATCATAAATAATGGGTGTATATGGCGTTCTTTTGACTCCAATAAAAAAGTTTATTTTGAAATTTATGAGGTTTTTCGCTAGTTATTATATATATATATATATATATATATATATATATATAATTAAAATATTAAAGTCACGTTAAATTTAATAAATATGAGTAAATAAATAACAAAAGATGAATATAAATAAACTTCAAATTTTATAAAATATATAACACGAAATTGTAAACAGAATACTTACAATATTTGTCATAGAAATTCGAAAACTTGCTTAAAGAAAATCTAAAACCAGTTTTCAAAATACAGAGGAAGCAATACACTTTTCTATCTAAACTCACTCGTGAAAATTGATGATTTCTCCCGATAGAGATACATTCTTATATAGCAATGTAAGACATCTTTTGGTAGGAAATGACAATTGTCTTTGAAAAACTACTTGTCTTTTCCTTCATTGTCATGACATTTTTATGTCATTACTTCTTTATGTCACACTTGACAATTTTCTTTGAAAGACTATTTAGTTTCTTCCTTCTTTGTCATGACTTTTCGTCTTTATGTCACAATTTTTGATAGCTAACTTTGTCCTTTTTCTCAAAGTGTAGATGAACTTTAGTAGGATTCCTTTAGGTATGAATGACACATAGGATTGACATATAAGATGTCATATATTAGATAATTAATGATTGTATAAATAGCAAAATAAATATAATTTGTCATAAAAAAAATGATAAATTATATTAAATTATGTTTAAAAGACTATCCAACCATCAAAAGTTCTAGAATGTTACTATTATAATTATTTATATGTGATAAACAAGTAATTAAGCAAATTATTATTGGAAAAGAACGTATGCAAATTTTAAAAAATCAACACTTTTAATTTTAATGAGACTAATAAATTTAAGATACTTTTTATACATAAAATGTAATTCATATTATTATTTAGTAAGAATGAAAATAAATTTTGATATTTTACTTATCAATGACAATCGTCCCTAATGTGAAGAAAATTATACTTAATTATAACTCTCTGATAATTGTTTATAAAAAAAGGTTCATATAGTAACAATTCTATAAATTTTTAAAAATTATTATATTTTTCTCAAAATTTTAATATAAAAATTAATTAAAAAATTTTAAAAAATCATCCTAAATCCCTGCAGAGCAAGGGTATAGACCTGTGTATACTAAAGGCATGTTAATCTTTAGCATTTAAGCACTTTATAAAAAATTAGCACTTAAGAGCGATAGTATTGCAGTTCTCGGTATAGATATTTTAGAAAAATATAAAATATATGGACTAGAGCTAATTTTTAGTTCAACTAAGATGTGACGCAACCAACTTAATGTAATATATATATATATATATATATATATATATATATATATATATATATATATATATATATATATATGTGTATATATATATATTCTCAAAAGTAGGGTAAAATTTATGTATAAATGACACTTAGGATTGTCATACAAATGATAATTAGTAATGGTATAAATAGCAAAATAAGTATAGTTTGTTATGCAAAAATATATTAATATGATAAATTATTAAGTTATATTAAAAAACTATCTAACTGTCAAAAACTCTACAATATTGTCGTAATAATATTTACATGTGATAAATAAGTAATTAAGCAAATTATTAAAAACGAAAGTATACAAATTTCAAAAAACTAAACAATTAGAATTATAATAAGGCCAACGGATTTAAGACTATTTTTATCCATAGAATATAATTTATATTACTATTTAGTAATGACACAAAGGGATTCTAATATTTTATGTATAAATCCTACTTAATTTAAAAAATTACACTTAATTATATTCCTTTTGTAACTGCTCATAAAAAAATTTATATAATAATAATTAAATTTAAAATAATAAAAAAATTTTTATAAAAAATATATATTTTGAAAAAATTATACATAAAAATATTAATAAAATTAGAAAAAAATTTTATCTCAAATTTTTACAAAAACAAGATGTATAGACCTAGTAACCAAAATATCCAATAACAAGTAATATATCAATTGTTTGGAAAAATAAAGGAGTTATCTACCTACACCTATTAATACAACTATCTTCTTGTGTTTAATTTGACAATGGCATGCAGGCCATTTTATTTTTATTTTTTCTAATAAATTAGTCTCTCTTCCGTCTTTTTTAGTCAAAACATAAGATTTGTACATTGTTTACCTACAATTTATAAGAATAAAGGATCCTATATTTCTCCAATTTTTTTGATTTTGGGTTTTGGTACATATTACTTTCAATAATAATAATAACTAAAATTATTGCAAATTGCAATAGTGAAAAGTGCCTTTTTGAATTATTTTTAAAAAAGGAAGAATATTCTTTGCTCCTTACATTGATTAGTCTTATAGGTAAAGCGAGAACAACAGCCAAAAAAGCCGTCTTAGCTCAGCGGTAGAGCGCATGGCTTTTAACCACGTGGTCGTGGGTTCGATCCCCACAGACGGCGTTTACTTCATTTAATAGTAGTTAGGCTTTAAAGCCCTTTTGTTTGCATTTTGCCGGCAATTAATTTAAACAATCTATTTACTATAAAAAATAAAAAAATTAACAATCTAATGAATGAAACTTAACCATTGCATAGTACCCCTTTATCTCCCTCTTCATCTCTAAATCCTACTTTGGTATTTACTGTTTTTTTTTTTTAAATTGTTGGGCTTGTTATTGAACCTTTTTAAAATTGGTCGGATTGTTATTGACCTAAATATAGTCAGTGATAGTTAAGCTCCTTTTATTTCAATTGAATCAATATCTAAAGACATTATTTTTTTCTATTAAATTCTCTCGAGATTACCTTTTTCTTTTTTTTGTGTGACAATTAGAGTTATAAGAGTCTTTTTTTGTTGCATTTATTTAAGTTATTTATCTTGTCAATACGTACAAGTTTTATTATGGTTATTAATTCAATTCGACAAGTATACTTTTGATATTCTTACCAATTAGTTTCATTGGTTTTGATTGGTAATTATTTAACAATGCAATTTCATATAACTCGATCAAAGTGATGTTTCCTTCAAGTTAGATTTATTATATCACACAAAGATCTATTACATGAAGTTATACAACACGGTTTGTGGTTACATCGATGTTGCAAGTATAAAGTCGAATGGAAGTATATTTACCATTAATTTTGTCAAAATAAATATCTATTTTAATATTTTAGATTTACTCTTATTAGAAAATTATTTTTGTAAATGTCGGTTGATTTTTATTAATGAAAATTCTCTTTTAGCAAAAAAAAACTATCTAAAAAAAGTATTCAATGGTACCTCGATTTTGGTGCAATCATTTTCAAAACCCCGACTTATAAAAAAATAATTATATGGTACCTTAACTTTTAATATAATAAATTTTTACGACCCTGCTTTCATTTTTTAAATAGAAAATATTGATTTCATGTTAAAAAAAACATAAATATCCTTTAAAAAAATAATTTTAAAATAAATTAAATATAAAAACATAATGAGATGATATAAATAAAATGTAATAAAATATAATAAAGTAATTTAACAAAATCATTATAAAACCTGAAAAAATGTAAAAATTTTATATAAATATTATGAAAAAATATACGAAATAATTCAGAAAAAGTTGTATAATGTCAAAACTGATATCTAAAAATTACTAGCTAAGACTCGTGTGTTGTCACGGATTAAATTTTTTAAAAATTATATAATTGTATGTTAAATTTGAACTTATATTGAAATATAATATATATAATACAGTTATATAATTTTAAAAAATTTAATCCGTGATAACGCTGTAAGTCTTAACTAATATATAGTAAAATCAAAACTGATATAAAAAATTACTATACCACTAACAAAAGTTTATAAAAATCTCACAAAATCCACCGGAACCACCCAACTACCACCGCCACCGTCATCACCACCCGGGCCCTTCCATAACCAAAAGTGGAGTTATCATTGTAAAATTATCAATCAACAAAAGAGAAAATTATCTGATTTAAATTTTAACGAGAATTATATTATTAATATTTCTTTAGTTTTATTGTTTTGAAAAACTTTTAACTCGTATTCAATCAAACATCTAAGTCATTTATTTGATTAAAAAGCATCGATCCATTTATCGTTATTGAATTACGATTTAAAATTATGAAAAAATATAAAAAATAGTTACGATTGATCTATAGACTTGACAATTAGATTATTTAATTCGAATTAAGTTTGGTTCAAGTCAACTTCGGTCGATTTTGTTGGGTAGGATTTAATTTCTATTCGGGTCAACTTCGAGTCATTTTCGTTTGGGTTAGATTCAAGTTTGGTTCGGGTTAATTTTGGATCGGGTCAACTTTAGTAAAGTGCATTCAGGTCGATTTTGGTCCAAATCGGATCAATGTCAATTCCGATAGGTTTTAAATATGGTTTCGAATTAACTTTAGATTGAGTCAAAATCGGGTCAGCTCAATTTTGGATCCGGTCGTTATCGGGTTGAGTCAATTTTGGATCAAGTCAAAATCGGGTCAAATTAAATTTTAATTGGGTTACTTAAGAGAGTTGAGAGTCTAATATAATGAGATGAGACTTATGAGAATTGAGATTTTGTAAAAGTGAGCATTCTTATGCCTCGCGCTCTTAATCTGACCAAGTTATAAATTACAACACCACGAAGGAAGGAATATGGAAGTAATTTTTTTATAATTCTAATTAAATCACACTTAATCTTAAAACAAATTGTAACTTATATATCATAATTTAGAACATGGCAATCGAAAGATTGAGGGGATATTTTTTTAATTAAAGTCAAATCAGAAATAGTTAGTATAGTTTAGTTTATAATTCACTTAATTTAATTTAACGGTGAAATGTATAGTGGACATTGGATAACCTCTTGAAAACTCTCATAAACGTATGTTATGCCCTTATATAGTTAAAAACAAACACATTGCAAAAATGGAGAGAAAGTACACCACTTTGCAAAACCGACTTGCCGCAACCTCTGACACACCCATGGTCCTGATTATGGTCACCATTTTCATACCTTTTTGCATCACTAGAACGCACCATGGGCCGTGGGATGCCTGTGGTGTCTACCACAACCTATGTCACGATAATGATACTTTTCGAGGCTTTCTGAAGCTTTTCGATCTCAAGTACACACCACTAGCCGTGGGGGTGCCCAGGGGTGTTCATGGGTCGATTCAATTCGGTTCGATTTTTAAATCGGTTAAACGAATTTAACGGTTTGTAACCGTAATTGGATAAAACGGTTAATCAGATTATTTATTTCGGTTCATCGGTTAATTGGAATTAGGAATGAAAACAATCATAAAAAATTTTCAGGATTTTACAAGGCCCAGCTATCACCGGGCAGAAACTAGGCTTTAACATGAAGTAGTACCTAGGCTTTGACAAAAAGAAAAGAAAAAAGGTAGCCCAATAAAAAATGGACTTTAGACTTTCACTAGGAGCAGCCCATTCTCCCATTAACCCAACCAACCAACCAGGAACAAATAAAATTTTGATTTTTTTCAAACAAGTAAATTATTATATAGTACATTTTTTAATTTTTTAAAAAACTTATTGGTTAGGATCCAATTAACCATTGGTTTCAAAATCCTGAACCGGAACTGAACTCCAAGAGCATTCTACTTACATGTCTGTCATTTTTTTATAGCAGAACTTCTCTTATGATTTTTGTAATCCTAATTCTAAATCAAGCTCATAAATAAGCAAGCTTTATTTATGCATCAATGACGATAGATGCATTCGTAATCGAGGCAATGAAATTGACTGACTTCCACTTTTTAAGTGGTTTGTCCACGAAAGGTGAGTCGGGGCCTAAGATCAGGCCGAAAGGCGTAGTCGATGAACAAGCTTACGGAACAAAGTATAGGTTTTGGAAGAAGCGCACCCTTTTTGGCCTTAAAATCGAGCTGAACTTATGAACAGTTGTGCCAACTTTATTGCTTGTCTTATTTACCCTTTGCTTTAGCGACTTTTTTCCAAACGAATTGGAAGCATTTCTTTGAAAAACAGAAAAGCCGTCTCGTCGCTCGATCCGCTAGCTCCTGTCGTTAAGAATGATAGGTTATCGATTCACCGAAAAATTTAATTAGTTTGGTTAATCAGAAAACAGATTCAGTTCACTCGATTTACGGTTCGATTTCATGGTTCCGAATTTTTGCACAACCTTAGTTCCGCTTCAACTTGTTCAATTGTAACTTTCCCGTCCGAACTCCGGTTGATGTGATTCTTGATTCATTGGAAATCCTATTGAATTTACTTTCTAAAAAAATTGTACCAAAATATAATTCTAATATAGGACACAAATAACATAGATATACATATAGTTGTCACTTCTTAATCTCAACAATATATAAAAAGAATATTAAAACTTATATAAACATATTTTGGTTTGAATTAGGTTCGGGTCGAGTCAAACTCGGATACGGGTCGGTTCGGGTTTGGGTCACTTATATTCGAGTTGAATCGGTTCGGGTTTGATTCGATTCCGGTTATTTCAGATTCGGATCTTAATCGAGTAAACTATTTGGGCGTTCATTTGGTGGGTCCGAATCGGGTGCATTAGAGTTTAGGTCAATTTAGTTTCGAGTTGGTTCAATTTTGGATTTTGGGTCACATCGGTTGATTGGTTTGGATATCGATTCAGATTGAGTTTCGGGTCATTCCGTTTGACTCGTTTAATTTGGGTAAATTTTGGCAGGTGTCTATGTCAAAGGGGAAAAGATATCTTGAGGAGTCCTTTTCTAATTTATTGGATGAACATGCGTATGATTTTCCTTCAATTTTAACATTTTAATTTTTTTAATGTTAATAAGGTTTAAAGATCGAAGTAGATGAGGTTTAAATTTAGATATTTGACAATATTTTGTAAATATTTTACCAATTAAAATAACTAACACTTATATTTCAATTTTTTAATTATGGGTAGCATGTTTCAATGTTATTAGTATCATTGTTTGTACCTTTATGAAAAATTGGTTTCAAACCCCCCAAAAAAAAACAAAAAAGAAAAACCACTATTAAAAGATGTTTAAACCTCAAACTTTAAACTCAAAATTAATTAGTTAGTTAACTAATTATTCTTAACTCCAAAAGCCCCACGATAACACGTACATACCTTTTTTTATTTTTTTACTAAACTAATTGACCCAATACATGCCCTAACTGTTTATATATACCTTTAAATTTTCATAGATATTCTAACCCAAAACAAGCTATATTTGTATTCCAACTTAATTCGTAAAACAAAAATTCTATTTTTTCAAACAAAATGTGTATTAAAAATACACCAACATATTGTTATGGGTCCATCTTAATTTTATTATTTAAATTACCTATTTTTTATGATATTATTTTCTATTTATTTACTCCACGTCATGTTAATAAAATTTTAATAATTTTTTGTTAGTGCATTTAAAATGGTCTATATGAAACGGTCATTGTAAAAATTCAGTCAGTATCCTTAAACAAACTTAGAAAGTATTTAGTTACCTTTTCTATATACAATATCTAATTCTACCTAAAACTCATATTCATGTATTACTACTTTATCAATGTTGTCTATGTAAATTGGGTGTTTTTAGATATATTTTGTTTTTATTTAATTTTTTAATGAAAATATATGTTTGTAGCATGTATTTTGTTAGGGAATTAAACAACATGAGTGGAAGTAATTAGAATGTAACAAACAATAATTAAAAGTAAACAAATGATGAAAGCACTAAATTAATGGACAAGAGAAATTTTTACGTGAAAATTTAATGCACAAAAAAATCATGAAGGTGAAAATACAATAATCCACTATGATAGAGAGAGTACAAACGATCACGATTGTAATAATAAATTTGATAAATGATGAGAATACAAGTTATCTCTGTCAATTTCGCTCAATCTCTCGTTGACAATGAAAGAGAAATATTACTTCTCGCTGCTGTTGGTAACTACTCAAAATCGGGATAGACAAAACCTAGGACAAAGGCCACTTGAATTCCGGACGCGAAGTACAATTGTCAAAAGATGAAGCAAAACAATTGCACGTTGAGCCACACCCAATATATTTTGTAATCATATACTGAAGAATATATCTAATTTTCAAGATATTTTCATAAATAACTAACTAAAATTACATGGAAGAAAATTACAAAATAGTTGCGGTAAAAGTGGCATGGATAATTGCCAACATTACTTCTTTCATGTTCTTATACCAGCACCTCATGGGGTGACATACTTGTTTGGGCTAAACTGCAGCTAAGGGTATGGGGTATGAAGGAGCTGGATTGGTTTGCAAAACACTGTATAGGGAGCTCTCAAAGAAGTAAATGGTTGCGTACTTTATTAGTTGGAGTAGTTTATGAAATTTGAAAAAAATATGTACAGGGAAGTTCCGAGGTGTAACTCAAGCTAAGGAAGTTATAGTTAGAGAAATTCAATACACTTGTAGCCTTCGGACCGATACGCATATTGTAATGTGGAGTGACTTAGTGACTAACTAATTCACTTCATCATCTCTTTTATACTCTTTTGGGAAACTAATGATAATTATTGACCTTATCCCAAAAAAAATCTTGGCATAAAAGATTCTGGGTTAAAATTATGGCTGCATCAACTTTTTGAAAACTTCTTTTAATTTCAGAAAATAATTTTCTTATCGATTTGGAAAATAATTCTTGGTCATTCATTTTTCATGATTAATGTCAGGCAAAACATTCACCTTCAAGAGAAGATGAGGGACATTTTCAAAAAAACAAAACATTACACAATATTATTCACAAAATTAAAATAAATTAGTTTGGTTGAGCTTGAATTTTCAATATTTTGACTTGTAAGTTTATTAAGAAACCCAACAATGAGACATTCCCAAATTGACGAAATTTAGCAAAATTGACGAATTTGTGGAGCGGCAATTACGTTCCACTGCTAGTTACTAAAACTAATACAATTGTGATTTGTGTTCAAAAACACAAGGACTGGATTATCCAAAAAGAAAATTTAATTTACTATTACAAAATTCCCCCAACGATGAATTATAAATGGACTCCAAAGCTAAAATCGCCGTCTGTGGGGATCGAACCCACGACCACGTGGTTAAAAGCCACGCGCTCTACCACTGAGCTAAGACGGCCTTGCTGATTGTGCTCAGCACTGCTACATTATCATATTGTCTAATTCATACAACAGAAAAGAAATCACGTCTGACATTGTAATCATTTTTAAAAAATTTTTCTTTCATAATTTAATGAAATGAAAGTATTATGTATATACCCAAATGTAAAAATTGGAGAAATATGGGGTTCTTCTAACAAAATTATAGTAGTGTAATAATGCGTCATTTTTATACTTAGGTCAGTTGGAGGAAAAAATTTCAAACATACAATACATCAAATTTATCAGTCCAAAGAATGCCTTGGTTATCATTGTTAAATACACTGCAAGGAGAGGAAGCCAATGGCATGGCTTCGGTTTGGAACCGAGTCATCATAAGATTGTTTTACTTTTGAGAAAAAGGTTCGAATTGTGATCATATTAGTTTGAGTTAATTTGAATTTCGATGTACTTTTGATTAGTAATATTTTGCATCGGGTTAGTATAGATTTAAATTATTCGGTTTAAATTTCGACTTTTGAGTTAGTTTTGTCTTGAATCGAACCAAACTTAACTTGTATATTACAATTATAGAGGGACATTATTTCATTATATGAGTTGCAGTAGCACATTGGTAAATCTTAATCATAAAGATTAAAAGTTCAAATCCTGTCCGCAATATTTTTATTTATTTATTTTTGAAACTTTTAATTTTTTGTCTATTTTATTGTTAACTTATATATTACAATTTTAGAGGGACATTATTTATTCATATGAACTAAAGTAGCACATTAGTAAATCTTAATCATGAGTAGAGAAAGAGAGGAGTAGAGAAAGAGAGAGAGAGAGAGCATAGAAAGGGAGAGAATTAAAGTTGTCTATGTTATTGTTATTGCTTTATCACAGAATGGAAGTTATCAAATTGCATGACACTAACAGTTGTATTTCTGCCAAAGCATAAGCAACTATTAAATTATAGTTAGAACAAAAAAATTAAGACCGTTCCCATAATAGAAATTGAAAATTATGCCGTGACTTTTGAGTTTATGTGGAGTATAACACGGTTTTACCAATTGATAAATTCGTCGTTCGGTTCGGTTTTAGGTTGATTTAATTTCATATCGGATTATGTTTGAGTCAATATAATTTAGTTTTGTTTTAGGATTAGGTTAGTTCATTGCTACATATAAGTTGACTTCAAGTTAATGTTAAAAAGTGTGTTTACTTTGGAGAAAAAGGTTCGAATTGCTTTCATATTAGTTTGAGTCAATTTTTATTTCGATCTACTTCGGTTAGTAATATTGTGCGTCAGATTGGTATGGATTCAAATTATTAGGTTTAAATGTCAACTTTCGGGTCAGTTTTGTCCTAAATTGAACCATACTTAACTTATATATTACAATTTTAGAGGGACATTATTTATTCATATGAACTAAAGTAGCACATTAGTAAATCTTAATCATAAAGATTCCAGGTTCAAATCCTGGCGGCAACATTTTCATTTATTTTCCTCAAAATTTTTAATTTTTTAGAATAATAGTTAACCGAGGGGGGTTGCCTTTCATCTTTACTCGTGAAATATGAAAGATAACTTCACTGCAACGTACTCTGAAAAACACGGAATCACTCAACCTTTGCCGTTGGAAACTGCAATTAAGTTCTCAAACAGAAGATGATGATCAAGATTATCATAAATTATCAATGGAGAGAGAGAGAGAGAGAGTTGAAGTCGTCTATGTTATTGTTATTGCTTTATCAAAGAATGGAAGTGATTAGCAATTGTAAGACAGCAAGAGTTGTATTTTTGCCAAAGCATAAGCAACTATTAAATTATAGTTAAAACAAAAAAAAATTAAGACCATTCCCATAATAGAAATTGAAAATTATACCGTGACTTTTGAGTTTACGTGGACTATAACGCGATTTTAACTTAAGAATTGATAAATTCGTCGTTCAGTCAATTTTAGGTTGAGTTAATTTCATATCGGATTATGTTCGAGTCAATTTAATTTAGTTTTGTTTTAGGATTAGGTCAGGTCATTTTTACATAAAGTTGACTTCAGGTTAATATTGAAAAAGTGTGTTTACTTTGGAGAAAAAGGTTCGAATTGTGTTCATATTAGTTTGAGTCAATTTGCATTTCGATCTACTTACGCTTAGTAATATTTTGCGTCGGATTGGTATGGATTCAAATTATTTAGTTTAAATGTCGACTTTCGAGTCGGTTTTGTTCTGAATCAAACCAAACTTAACTTGTATATTACAATTTTAGAGAGACATCATTTATTTATATGAGCTGAAGTAGCACATTGGTAAATCTTAATTATAAAGATTCTAGGGTCAAATCCTGGCTGCAGCATTTGCATTTATTTTCCTTGAAACTTTTATTTTTTTAGAATAATAGTTCATCATTGGGGGGGAATGGGGTTTGCCTTTCACCTTTATTGTGGAATATGAAAGATAACTTCACTGCAGAGTACTTTGGAAACCACAGAATCACTCAACCTTCGCTGTTGAAACCGCAATTAAGTTCTCTAACAAAAGATGATGATCAAGATCATCATGAATTAACAATGTAGAGAGAGATTGGAAACCACGGAATCACTCAACCTTTGTTGTTGAAACTGCAATTAAGTTCTCTAACAAAAGATGATGATCAAGATCATCATGAATTAACAATGTAGAGAGAGATTGGAAACCACAGAATCACTCAACCTTTGCTGTTGAAACTGCAATTAAGTTCTCTAACAAAAGATGATGATCAAGATCATCATGAATTAACAATGTAGAGAGAGATTGGAAACCACGGAATCACTCAACCTTTGCTGTTGAAACTGCAATTAAGTTCTCTCGACAAAAGATGATGATCAAGATCATCATGAATTATCAATGGAGAGAGGGGGAGAGAGAGAGAGAGAGAGATGAAGTCATCTATGTTATTGTTATTGCTTTATTAAAGAATGGAAGTTATTAGCAATTGCAAGACAACAAGAGTTGTATTTTTCCCAAAGCGTAAGCAACTATTAAATTATAGTTAAAAGAAAAAATTAAGAATGTTCCCATAATAAAAATTGAAAATTATGCTGTGACTTTTGAGTTTACGTGATTTATAACGCGGTTTTAACTTGGGAATTGATAAATTTGTCGTTCGGTTCGGTTTTAGATTGAGTTTAATTTCATATCGGATTATGTTCGAGTCAATATAATTTGGCTTTGTTTCAAGATTAAATCAGGTCATTTTTACATAAAATTGACTTCAAGTTAATGTTAAAAAGTGTGTTTACTTTGGAGAAAAATGTTCGAATTGTGTTCATATTAGTTTTAGTGAATTTGCATTTCGATCTACTTTTCGTTAGTAATATTGTGCGTTAAGTTGGTATGTATTAAAATTATTTGGTTTAAATGTCGACTTTTGGGTAAGTTTTTCTTGAATTGAGCCAAACTTAACCTATACATTACAATTTTAGAGGGACATTCTTTCATAATATGAGTTGTAACAGCACATTGGTAAATCTTAATTATAAAGATTCTAGGTTCAAATCCTGGCTGCAGCATTTTCGTTTATTTTCCTCGAAACTCACCTTTACTTGTGGAATATGAAAGATAACTTCACTGCAGTGTGCTTTAGAAACCACATAATCACTCAACCTTTGTCTGTTGAAAATTGCAATTAATTTCTTTAACAAAAGAGAATTGAAATCATCCATGTTATTGTTATTGCTTTATCAAAGAATGGAAGTTATCAGCAATTACAAGACAGAAAGAGTTGTATTTTTCCCAAAACATAAGCGACTATTAAATTATAGTTAAAACAAAAAAATTAAGACCGTTTCCATAATAGAAATTGAAAATTATGCTGTGACTTTTCAATTTTACGTTGATTATAACGCGGTTTTAGCTTGAGAATTGATAAATTCGTCATTCGGTTCGGATTTACGTTGAGTTAATTTCATATCGGATTATGTTCGAGTCAATATAATTTGGTTTTGTTTTAGGATAAGTTCAGGTCATTTTTACATAAAATTGACTTTAAGTTGATGTTAAAAAGTGTGTTTCCTTTGGAGAAAAAGGTTCGAATTGTGTTTATACTAGATTGAGTCAATTTACATTTCAATCTAGTTCTGGTTAGTAATATTATGCGCCAGTGTTAGTATGGATTCAAATTATTCGGTTTAAATGTAAACTTTCGGGTAAGTTTTTTCCTGAATTGAACGAAACGTAACCTATATATTAAAATTTTAGAGGGACATTATTTCATTATATGAGCTGCAATAGTGCATTGGTAAATCTTAATCACAAAGATTCCAGGTTCAAATCCTTGCTGCAACATTTTTATTTATTTTCCTCGAAACTTTTAATTTTTTTTAGAATAATAGTTAATCATTGGGGAGGAGGGGGAGGGAAAGGGGCGTTTGCCTTTAACCTTTACTCGTGAAATATGCAAGATAACTTCATTGCAATGTGCTCTGAAAATCACGGAATCACTCAATCTTTACTGTTGAAAACTGGAATTAAGTTCTCTAAAGAATATGATGATCAAGATCATCATGAATTACCACTGGAGGGAGAGGAGTAGAGAGAGAGAGATAGAGAGAGAAAGAGTTGAAGTTGGCCATGTTATTATTATTGCTTTATCAAAGAATTTAAGTTATTAGTAATTACAAGATAGAAAGAAATGTATTTTTTCCAAAGCATAAGCAACTATTAAATTATAATTAAAATAAAAAAATTATGACCACTACCATAATAGAAATTGAAAATTATGCTGTGCCTTTTGAGTTTACGTGGACTATAATGCGGTTTTAACTTGAGAATTAATAAATTCGTCGTTTGGTTCGGTTTTAGGTTGAGTTAATTTCATATTGGATTATGTTTGAGTCAATATAATTTGGTTTTGTTTCTGGATTAGGTCAGGTCATTTTTCTTAAACTTGACTTCAGGTTAATGTTGAAAAAGTGTGTTTACTTGGGATAAAAAGGTTCGAATTGTGTTCATATTAGTTTAAGTCAGTTTGCATTTCAATCTACTTCTAGTTAGTAATATTGTGTGTCGGGTTAGTATGGATTAAAATTATTCGGTTTAAATGTCGACTTTTAAGTCAGTTTTGTCTTGAATCGAACCATACTTAACTAGTATATTACAATTTTAGAGGGACATTATTTCATCATATGAGTTGTAGTAGCACATTGGTAAATCTTAATCATAAAGATTACAATTTCAAATCTTGACTACAACATTTTCATTGGTTTTCCTCAAAAACTTTAATTTTTTTTCAGAATAATAGTTAATCACTGGGGAGGAAGGGGAGGGAAATAGGGGTTTGCCTATCACCTTAACTGTGAAATATGAAAGATAACTTCACTGCAGCGTGCTTTGGATACCAAAGTATCAGTCAACCTTTGCTGTTGAAAATTGCAATTAAGATCTCTAACAGAAGATGATGATCAAGATCATCATGAATTACTAATGGAGGCGAGAGGAGTAGAGAGAGAGAGAGAGAGCATAGAAAGAGAGATAATTGAAGTCATCTATGTTATTGTTATTGTTTAATCAAAGAATGGAAGTTATCAGCAATTGCAAGACAACAAGAGTTGTATTTTCGCCAAAGCATAAGCAACTATTAAATTATAGTTAAAAAAAAAAACCGTTCCCAAAATAGAAATTGAAAATTATGCTCTAACTTTTGAGTTTTCGTAGACTATAACGCAGTTTTAATTTGAGAATTGATAAATTCGTTGTTTGGTTTGATTTTAGATTAAGTTAATATCATATTGAATTATGTTAGGGTTAATATAATTTGGTTATTTTAAGATTAGGTTAGTTAATTTTTTCATAAAGTTGACTTGAGGTTAATGTTAAAAAAGTGTGTTTACGTTGGAGAAAAAGGTTTGAATTGTGTTCATATTAGTTTTAGTCAATTTGCACTTCGATCTACCTTTGGTTAGTAATATTGTGCGTCGGGTTGGTATGGATTTAAATTATTCAGTTTAAATGTCGACTTTTGGGTCGGTTTTGTCTTGAATTGAATCAAACTTAACCTGTATATTACAATTTTAGAGGTACATTATTTCATCATATGAGCTGGAGTAGCACATTGGTAAACCTTAATCATAAAGATTCCATATTCAAATCCTGGCTGCAGCATTTTCATTGAAGTCATCCATGTTATTGTTATTACTTTATCAAAGAATGGAAGTTATCAGCAATTACAAGACATCAAGAGTTGTATTTTTCCCAAAGCATAAGCAACTATTAAATTATAGTTAAAACGAGAAAATTAAGACCGTTCCCATACTAGAAATTGAAAATTATGTTGTTCCTTTTGAGTTTACTTGGATTATAACGCATTTTTAACTTGAGAATTAATAAATTCGTCATTCGGTTTGGTTTTAGGTTGAGTTAATTTCATACCAGATTATGTTCGAGTCAATATAATTTGATTTTGTTTCAGGATTAGGCCAGGTCATTTTTACATAAAGTTGAATTCAGGTTAATGTTTAAAAAAGTGTGTTTACTTTGGAGAAAAAGTTTCGAGTTGTGTTCATATTAGTTTGAGTCAATTTGCAATTCGATCTACTTCGGTTAGTAATATTATGCATTGGGTTAGTATGGATTCAAATTATTCGGTTTAAATATTGACTTGCAAGTTAGTTTTTTCCTAAATCGAACCAAACTTAACCTATATATTTGAATTGTAAAGGGACATTATTTCATCATATGAGTTGTAGAAGCACATTGGTAAATCTTAATTATAAAGATTCATGGTTCAAATCCTAGCTGCAACATTTTCATTTATTTTATGTCAAACTTTTAATTTTCTTTTTGGAATAATAGTTAATCATTGGGCGAGGGAGGGGAGGGGGTTTCCCTTTCAGCTCTATTGTGGAATATGAAATATAACTTTACTCGTAGCATACTCGGAAACCACGGAATCACTCAACCTTTGCTGTTGAAAACCACAATTAAGTTCTCTAATAGAAGATCATGATCAAGATCATCATGAGAGAGAGAGAGAGAGAGAGAGAGAGAGAAAATTGAAGTCGTCTATGTTATTGTTATTGCTTTATCAAAGAATGGAAGTTATCGATAATTACAAGACAGCAAGAGTTGTATTTTTCCAAAGCATAATCAACTATTAAATTATAGTTAAACAAAAAAATTACGATCATTCCCATAATAGAAATTGAAAATACGTTGTGACTTTTGAGTTTACGTGGACTATAACACGGTTTTAACATAAGAATTGATAAATTCGTCGTTCGGTTCATTTTTAGGTAAGTTAATTTCATATATGATTATGTTGAAGTCAATATAATTTGGTTTTGTTTCAGGATCAAGTCAGGTCATTTTTACATAAAGTTTCTTCAGGTTAATGTTAAAAAAGTGTGTTTACTTTAAAGAAAAAAGTTCGAATTGTGTTCATGTTAGTTTGAGTCAAGTTGCATTTTGATGTACTTTTGGTTACTATTAGTGTGCGTCGGGTTGGTATGGATTAAAATTATTCGGTTTAAATGTCAACTTTCGAGTCGGTTTTGTCTTGAATCGAACCAAACTTAACATGTATATTACGGTTTTAAAGGGACATTATTTCATTGTATGAGCTACGATAGCGCATTGGTAAATGTTAATTATAAAGATTCCAAGTTCAAATCTTGACTGTAGCATTTTCATTTATTTTCCTCAAAACTTTTAATTTTTTTGGAATAATACTTATTCATTGGGGGGAGGGAGAGGGAAAAGGGGTTTGCCTTTGACCTTTATTGTGGAATATGAAAGATAACTTCATTGCAGTGTGCTCTTGAAACCACGGAATCACTCAACATTTGCTGTTGAAAATTGGAATTAAGTTCTCTAACATTAGACGATGATCAAGATCATCATGAATTACCAATGGAGGGAGAGGAGTAGAGATAGATAGATAGATATATAGATAGAGAGAGAGAGAGAGCATAGAAAGGGAGAGAATTGAAGTCATCTATGTTACTGTTATTGCTTTATCAAAGAATGGAAGTTATTAACAATTACAAGGCACCAAGAGTTTTATTCTTTCCAAAGCATAAGAAACTATTAAAGTATAGTTCAAACAAAAAAAAAAGGATCTGTAACCATAATAGAAATTGAAAATTATGCTATGAATTTTGAGTTTATGTGGACTATAATGCGGTTTTAACTTGAGAATTGATAAATTCGTCGTTCGATTCGGTTTTAGGTTGAGTTAATTTCATATCGAATTATGTTCGAGTCAATATAATTTAGTTTTGTTTTAGGATTAGGGTAGGTCATTTTTACATAAAGTTGACTTCAGGTTAATGTTAAAAAGTTTGTCTACTTTGGAGCAAAATGTTCGAATTGTATTTATATTTGTTTGAGTTAATTTGCATTTCGATTTACTTTTGGTTAGTAATATTATGCATCGGGTAGGTATGGATTCGAATTATTCAGTTTAAATGTCGACTTTCGAGTGAGTTTTGTCCTGAATCGAACTAAACTTAACTTGTATATTATAATTTTAGAGGGATATTATTTCATCATATGAGTTGTAGCAGCACATTGGTAAATCATAACCATAAAGATTCCAGGTTCAAATCCTGGTTGCAGCATTTTCATTTATTTTCCTCGAAACTTTTAATTTTTTTTTGAGTAATATTTAATCATTGGGGGAGGGGAGGCGAAGGGGGTTCGCCTTTCACCTTTCCTATGGATTATGAAAGATAATATCACTGCAGTATGCTTTGGACACCACATATGTAATGCCCCAAACCCATAATCATCGGTTTTTGACTAAACAAGCCGCTAGCCGATGATTAGCGCAATGGAAAGTAGGTCGGGGCATTAGCGCCGCCCTTACCAAAGGAAAGGGCAAAGCTAAAACAATAGGTACATTTCTAACCTTGGGTTACACTTGCTTTGCCGCTAACAACAAGTGTCTCATGATAAGGCATAAACTATAACTTGTACGAAGATTAAGCATAAGTATAGACTACAGATCCAGTAAACTACAACAACGGCACTTAACCCTTGATACCCCAACTAGATTGTCGCTGCGAGCCTTTAAGTCCTTAACGGACCTTTGCTTCAAATCTTCCACACCTTTACCTAAAACAAAACAAGAAAACATTGTCGAAATGTGAGCCGAAGCTCAATACGTTCACTATCATGCAAGTAAAATAATAGTTATGAACTAATTGAGTTGAGCGCATGCATTTCAATTCATTTGTAAATGAGGGGAGTGAATAATGTAAAATTATTGCTGATTAATTATCCGAATGGATTCCTTTACGATCATCGGGTTTCCCTAAACGCATGTGCACATACCTGCACCGATCGGATAGTCCGGTTGAAGGCGGTTAACCGATTACGAGGTTACCAACTTGGATATTGGGCGTACCAAATAATGGCACTTGATGGGCGGGTCCATATTAATGATGACAAATATTATTTGCAAACAATTCTTTATTGTTGTTAATGTCGGCCATATCCGGCCTTGATTTATAAATAAAACATTGAAGAGCACGATCAATGAACGTACCTTGTCGATGTTCCTCCTTTTTCTTTGTGGGCGGAATCCGGATGAACGCACGACGCCGATGCTTGATGACCTTAATTAGAGATATAAAAGTTTTATTACTAAACTGAATTTTTATTTCTTATTTATTTATTAAATCACCTCAAAGACACTCGAACTGAAAATTAGCAAGTTAGCTTTTACTAAAGAACACTAATGGGGTCCTTGATTCACACGATTTATTTATCTTATTTTATATTATGCATGTATAACTGTATGCGTATATATATATATATATATATATATATATATATATATATATATATATATATATATATATATATATATATATATATTATAGCAACTTTAAAGTATATGGATGACTTTCTTTTAAACACATATATAAATATATGTATACATTTATATATATACATGAGGTAACCTCAAATATACATAATTTTCTTCTAAATGATACATTGAACATTTATCTCCTTTATTCATACTTTTATGTACCACTTTCTAACCTTATTTTATTTTGTAAGGGCATAACTATTTCCCCAAAGATGTCAATTTCTCAGATTTCAGTTTTACAAACTGCCCAAAAATTAGATATCGTTCTCAATCTTTTCCTTAATCTCCTCATTAGATTAAATATTTAAACTAACCAAAAATATTGTGATTCACTTGTGATTGTCCTTTACACAGGTTTTTGTCCATAAATATCCCTCATACAGATTTTTGTCCATAAATATCCCTCATACAGGAATTTGTCCATAAATATCCCTCATACAGATATTCTTCTTACAGAGATTGTCCATAGTTTTTCTTCAATTTTAAGTATATCCCACACATACCTACTATCACCAGATCTTCCTAAATTTCATGAATCAGTCACAAACCCATAATCCAATTTAAATCTCCAAACAGAAAAGAATACCAATTACAACTCAAATAATTAAATTAAGAGTACTGAAGAACCGAATCTGAAAATTAACCTAAAAAATTAATTAAACGAACTGAAACTGAAATTTACTCTAAGGAATTAAATTAACGAACTAAAAATTTTACCCCAAAAATCACAGTGAACGGGGATGAATTTTTGAGGGTTTTTGAGGTGGTTGAAGGTTGAAGGGTTGAAGGTCGGAGGATGATTGAACGGAGCAGGCGGCTGCGGTCGCGGCAGTCGTCGGTGGCAGTGAGCAGCGCCGGTGACTGAAAGAGGCGGTTGAAGCCGGCGGCCTGAGGGCAAGGGTAGCTGAGGCCAAACGGTCGCAAAACCGGGGCAGAACAGGCGCAAAACCGGTGGTTTACTGGCGTTTAGTGGCTGAGGCGGCGACAGCGCGACAGAAGGTAGTAGCGGCGGCTGTCGGTGTGTCGTGGTGGTGTTTCCGGTGAATGAAACAAGCGGGAAGAGGGAGGCAGAGGAGGCAGCGAAGGGAAGGATGGGTTTTAAGGTGTTTGATGAGGAGATCGGCGAAGATGGTGGTGGTGGTAGTGGTGGCTAGCTGGCGGCGACTGTCGGCGTGGCCGGAGGGCCGCTGATGCAGTCGGTGGGTGGTGAAAACGGGAGGGGCGCAGAGAGGGAGGAGGGGTTCGGTGGTGAGAGAAGGAGAGGGAGAGGGTTGTGAGTTTTATCTGCTTTAGGTTAGAATAATGAGCTTCTTAGGGTAACTTTTGCTTTTATACCCCCTCCTCTAGCCTTCCTCTAAATGGGCCGGTTGACTCTACTCAAATCCTCTGGCCCAATTCTCAATAGTGCTAATCCTAATCCAACTCACTCATCCTCGTTATTTTCTTAATCTTCGAAACTTAGTATTACTTTGCTCAAAATAAATTAGCTACATAATAATGTTAATTATCTTATGAGTCATGAAAATTTATAAACTATATTCGTGCGTCGTCGTTGTCATCATCCGGTTCTCGTATTTTAAACGAAGATTGACATATATATTTATATATATACACGTACGTATATACACATAAGTAATATGAAAATATTTGAAAATTTGAAATGCACGCGCTCATGCTAATCTTGAATGTATTTATAGTTAATTATTTTCTTAGGGACGGGGTGTTACAACATATCAACTTTTGTCGTTGAAAACCGCAATTAAGTGCTATAATAGAAGAAGATAATCAAGATCATCATGAATTACCAATGGAGGGGAGAGAAAGAGAGAGAGAGAGAATAGAGATGGAGGGAATTAAAGTCGTCCATGTTATTGTTATTGTTTTTCAAAGAATGGAAGTTATAAGCAATTATAAGATAACACGAGTTGTATTTTTTTCCAAGGTATAAGAAACTATTAAATTATTGTTAAAACAAAAAAGTAAGACCTTTCCCATAATAGAAATTGAAAATTATATTCTGACTTTTTTGTTTACGTGGACTATAATGCGGTTTTAACTTGAAAATTGATAAATTCGTTGTTTGGTTCAATTTTAGGTTGAGTTAATTTCATATCGGATTATGTTGAGTCAATATAATTTGATTTTGTTTCAGGATTAAGTTAGGTCTTTTTTATATAAAGTTGACTTCAGGTTAGTGTTAAAAAGTGTGTTTACTTGGAGAAAAAGGATCGAATTATGTTCATATTAGTTTGAGTCAATTTGCATTTTGATCTACTTCTAGTTAGTAATATTGTGCGTCGGGTTGGTATGAATTCAAATTATTCGGTTTAAAAGTCAACTTTCGGGTCATATTTGTGATGAATCAAACCAAACATAACTTGTATATTACAATTTTAGAGGGACATTATATCATCATATGAGCTGAAGTAACACATTGGTAAATATTAATCATAAAGATTCGAGGTTCAAATCCTGGTTGCAGCATTTTCATTTATTTTCGATGAAAATTTTAATTTTTTTTTGGAATAATAGTTATTCATTGTGTGGGAGGCGGAGGGGAAGGGGGTTTGCTTTCGCCTTTACTGTGGAATATGAAAGATAACTTCTACGAGTGTCCTCTCGGAAACCACGGAATCACTCAACCTTTGCTATTGAAAACTGCAATTAAGTTCTCTAACATAAGATGATGATCAATATTATCATGAATTACTAATGGAAGAAGAGTAGAGATAGAGAGAGATTGAGCGAGAGAGAGATAGAGAGAAAGATCGAAGTCGTCTATGTTAATTTTTTTACTTTATGAAAGATTTTAGCAATTACAAAACAACAAGAGTTTAAATGTCGGTATTCGGTTTAAATGTCGACTTTTGGGTCAGTTTTGTGCTGAATCGAACCATACTTAACCTGTATATTACAATTTTAGAGGGTCATTATTTCATCATATGAGCTGCAATAGGACGTTGGTAAATGTTAATCATAAGGATTCCAGATTCAAATCTCGGCTTCAGTATTTTCATTTATTTTCCTCAAAACTTTCTAAATTATTTTTAGAATAATAGTTAATCATGGGGGAGGGAAGTGGATTTGCCTTTCTCCTTTACTGTGGAATATGAAAGATAATTTCACTGCAACATGCTTCGGAGAACAAAGAATCACACAACCTTTGTTGTTGAAAACTGCAATTAAGTTCTCTAATAGAGATGATGATCAAGATCATCATGAATTACTAATGGAGGAAAAGGAGTAGAGAGAGAAAGAGAAAGAGAGAGAGAGAGAGAGAGAGAAAGAGAGAGAGAGAGGATTGAAGTCGTCTATGTTATTGTTATTACTTTATCAAAGAATGGAAGTTATTAGTAATTTTTTTTTGAAAAGGGTAAGTACATCAACAATAGGAAGCCCTTCTCGCAAGGGCTCTACCTATATTGTCCTCCATGAGAATTAAGCCCGGATCTCGCAACCCAATACGCGACTCTATTCCTTTCTCTCGTATGTATGCTGAATGACAACCCTTCTACATAAACTAAGGTAGCGCCGAGTGTCATGGATCAACGTGTGAATCTCCTATGGGATTTGAATTTCACCTTAAATGGCCATAATAACCGTGAGGTTATCCCCTTCAAGTACCAAGTTATGGTGGCCTCGCTCGAACGGCTGCTCTAACACCATTTCTCATCGCTGATGCCTCAACCACCAGCATCGAGGCCTGTCCCATGTACGATGCTCCAACTTGTAAGAATCTCCCATCCCAACTTCTGATAACAAATCCGGCTGCTGCACTCGATGAGGATCTAAACCCATCAAAATTGATTTTGACGAAGCCCCTCGGCGGTTTGCGCCAGCAAACAAAGAGAGGCAAGTTGATGAGGGTTGGAGGTGAAGGGGGTAACTCTCGTGGTCAAATACGTCCAACTTCTTCCGTGTCCGCCATTCTCGCCCGGAAGCTTTAGCACGAATACACATGGCCTTGCTGCTGAAGGTGCCGTTCCTGAACACAACTTCATTTTCGCTCTTCCATAAAGTTATTAGTAATTATAAGACAAGAAGAGTTGTACTTTTTCAAAGCATAAGCAATTATTAAGTTAATAGTTAAAACAAAAAAATTCAGATTTAGGTTATAATTTTTGAGTTTCCATGGACTATAACTCAATTTTAACTTGAGAATTGATAAATTCGTCATTTGGTTTAGTTTTAGGTTGAGTTAATTTCATATCGAATCATGTTCGAGTCAATATAATTTGGTTTTGTTTCAGGATTAGGTCGGGTCATTTTTACATAAAGTTGACTTCAGGTTAATATTAAAAAAGTGTGTTGACTTTGGAGAAAAAGGTTCGAATTATGTTCATATTAGTTTGAGTCAATTTGCATTTCAATTTACTTCGATTAGTAATATTGTGCATCGGGTTGGTATGCATTCAAATTATTCGCTTTAAATGTCCACTTTCGGGTCAGTTTTATCCTGAATCGAGCCAAACTTAACCTATATATTACAATTTTAGAGGTACATTATTTTATCATATGAGTTGCAGTCGCACATTGATAAATCTTAATCATAAAGATTTCAGGTTCAAATCCTGGCTGCAACATTTTTATTTATTTTCCTCGAAACTTTTAATTTTTTTATTGAATAATAGTTAATGATTGGGTGGAGGGGGAAGGGAAGGGGGTTTGCCTTTCATCTTTACTTTGGAATATGAAAGATAACTGCACTCGTAGCATACTCTGTAAACCATAGAATCAGTCAACCTTTTTGTTGAAAACTGCAATTAAGTTCTCTAACAGAATATGAAGATCAAGATCATCATGAATTACCAATGGCGGGAGAGGAAGAGAGAGAGAGAGAGAGAGAGAGAGAGAGTGTGTGTGTGTGTGTGTGTGTGAGAGAGAGAGAGAGAGACAGAGAGAGAGAGAGAGAGAGAGAGAGTTGGAGTTGAAGTTGTCTTTGTTATTGTTATTGCTTTGTCAAAGAATGGAAGTTATCAGCAATTGCAAGACAACAAAGAGTTGTATTTTTCCAAAGCATAAGCAACTATTAAATTATAGTTGAATCTAAAAAATTAAGAACATTCCTATAATAGAAATTGAAAATTATGCTATGAATTTTGAGTTTACGTGGATTATGACGCGGTTTTAACTTGAGAATTGATAAATTCGTTGTTGCAGTTTGGTTTTAGGTTGAGTTTAATATAATTTGGTTTTGTTTTAGAATTAGGTTAAGTCATTTTTACATAAAGTTAACTCCAGGTTAATGTTAAAAAAGTGTGTTTACTTTTGAGAAAAAGGTTCAAATTACCTTCATATTAGTTTGAGTCAATTTGCATTTTGATTTACTTCTAGTTAGTAATATTGTGCATCGGGTTGGTATGAATTCAAATTATTCGGTTTAAATGTCGACTTTCGGGTAAGTTTTTTCCTAAATCGAACCAAAAATAACCTGTATGTTACAATTTTAGAGGGACATTATTTCGTCATATGCAGCAGAACATTGGTAAATTTTAATCATAAAGATTCGAGGTTCAAATCCTGGCTATAACATTTTCATTTATTTCCTTCGAAACTTTTATTTCTTTTTTAGAATAATAGTTACTCATTGGGGGGTGGCGGGGAAGGACGAAGGTTTGCCTTTCACCTTTACTGTGGATTATGAATGATAACTTCACTGCAACGTGCTGTGGAAACCACAGAATCACTCAACCTTTGCTGTTGAAAAGTATAATTAAGTTCTCTAACATAAGATGATGATCAAGATCATCATGAATAACCAATGGAGAGAGAGAAAGAATTAAAGTCGTCTATGTTATTATTATTACTTTATTATAGAATGGAAGTTATCAGCAATTACAAGATAGCAAGAGTTGTATTTTTTCCAAAGCATAAGAAACCATTAAGTTATAGTTAAAACAAAAAAATTAAGACCGTTCCTATAATAGAAATTGAAAATTATGCTATGACTTTTTAACTTGATAATTGATAAATTCGTCGTTCGGTTCGGTTTTAGGTTGATTTAATTTCATATCGAATTATGTTTGAGTCAATAAAATTTTGTTTTGTTTTAGGATTAGGTCAGGTCATTTGTACATAAATTTGACTTGAGGTTAATGTTAAAAAGTGTGTTTACTTTTGGAGAAAATGGTTTGAATTATGCTCACATTAGATTGAGCCAATTTGCATTTCGATGTACTTCTGGTTAGTAATATTGTGCATTGGGTTGGTATGGATTCAAATTATTCGGTTTAAATATCAACTTTCAGGTCAATTTTGTCCTGAATCGAACCAAACTTAACTTATATATTACAATTTTAGAGGGACATTATTTCATCGGATGAGTTGTAGTAGCACATTGGTAAATCTTAATCATAAAGATTCCAGGTTTTAATCTTGGTTGCAGCATTTTCATTTATTTTCCTCGAAACTTCTTTTTTTTTGGCATAATAGTTAATCATTGGGGAAAGAGGGTTTGCTTTCACCTTTATTGTGGAATATGAAAGACGACCACAGAATCAGTTAACCATTTCTGTTGAAAACTACAATCAAGTTCTCTAACAAAAGATGATGATCAAGATCATCTTGAATTACCAATGGAGGGAGAGGAGTAGAGAGAGAAAGAGAGAGAGAGAGAGTTGAAGTCATCTATCTTATTGTTATTCCTTTATCAAAGAATGGAAGTTATGAGCAATTGCAAGACATTGTTATTGCTTTATTAAAAAATGGAAGTTATGAGCAATTGCAAGACAACAAGAGTTGTATTTTGCCAAAGCATAAGAAATTGTTAAATTATAGTTAAAACATAAAAACTTACATAGTTCCCATCATAGAAATTGAAAATTATGTTGTGACTTTAGAGTTTACATGGACTATAACGCAGTTTTAACTCAAGAATTGTTAAATTCGTCGTTCGGTTTGGTTTTAGGTTGAGTTAATTTCGTATTGGATTATGTTCAAGTCAATATAATTTGGTTTTGTTTTAGGTTAGGTCATGTTATTTACATAAAGTTGACTTCAGGTTAATATTAAAAAGTGTGTTTACTTGGGAGAAAAAGGTTTGATTGTGTGCATATTAGTTTTAGTCAATTTGTATATCGCTCTACTTCTGGTTAGTAATATTGTGCGTCGAGTTGGTATGGATTCAAATTATTCAGTTTAAATGTTGACTTTCAGGTGAGTTTTGTCCTGAATCGAACGAAATTTAACCTGTATATTACAAATTTAGAGGGACATTATTTCATCATATGAGCTATAGTAGCACATTGGTAAATCTTAATCATAAAGATTCCAGGTTCAAACCCCGGCTTCATGATTTTCATTTACTTTTGTCAAAACTTTTAATATTTTTGGAATAATAGTTAATCATTAGGAGGGCGGGGATGAGGGTTTGCCTTTCACATTTACTGTGGAATATGAAAGAGAACTTTACTGCAGCGTGCTTTGGAAACCACAGAATTAGTCAACCTTTCGTTGAAAACTGCAATCAAGTTCTCAAACAGAAAATGATGATCAAGATCATCATGAATTACCAATGGAGGGAGAGTAGAGGGGGAGGGGGAGAGAATTGAAGTCGTCTATATTATCGTTATTGCTTTATCAAAGAATGGAAGTTATAAGCAATTATAAGACATCAAGAGTTTTATTTTTTCCAAAGCATAAACAACTATTTAGTTATAGTTAAAACAATAAACTAAGATCGTTCCCATAATAGAAATTGAAAATTAAGCTGTAACCTTTGAGTTTACGTGAACGATAACGCGGTTTTAACTTGAGCATTGATAAATTCATCGTTCGGTTCAGTTTTAGGTTGACTTAATTTCATATCAGATTTTGTTCGAGTCAATATAATTTGGTTTTGTTTCAGGATTAGGTCATGTCATTTTGATATAAAGTTGACTTCAGGTTAATGTTAAAAAAAGTGTGTTTACTTTGGAGAAAAAGGCTTGAATTGTGTTCATATTAATTTGAGCCAATTTGCATTTTGATATATTTCTGGTTAGTAATATTGTGCATCGGGTTGGCATGAATTCAAATTATTCGGTTTAAATGTCGACTTCAGGTCAGTTTTGTAACAACCCGACCCTAAATCACAATTATTTATTTTAAATCACATTATTTATTTTATTAATTACACTCTTTATATAACCGAGCGCGTGCACTTCAATTCAATATTTTATATTTACATTATTTTTATATATGTGCTATGCAGCTAAAAGCAACGAAGTGGCCCTAATAAAAATTCCATAATAAGATTTTAAATTGTGAATACCGTTATTAAAAACAAAATTAAAAGTAACAATAAAAGAAAACAAAATAAGTAAATAAATAAATAAATCAAAATAATAAAATAACCGAATCAGATTTTCTAAAGAACAATCCAGAGAAAGAATTCTCTGGAATGTTAAGGCAGACTTAAAAATATTCAAGCTCCTCCTCTTGCTCCCGTGCTCCTTCGCTCTGCCATTCCCCTGCCTCCCCTGCATTACCCCTGCCTCACCACTCCTCTCTGTTGCCGCCTCCCAGTCCGGCCACCGGACGCCACCAACGCCGGCCGAAGCCGGCGCTAGGCGCCGCCGGCAGCGCCCTCTCACACTCTCGCGCGATGGCTCTCTCTCTCCATCGCGTGCTCCGCTTCGCGTCCCTGCTTCCTCTTCCTCGCGGCATCTTCTCCGGCCAACACGGCGAGCGACGCCGGCGGGAAACCGGCGCCGGTCGTCCCCGTCCCCTTCTGTCTCGCTTCCTCCCTCTCTCGCGCTCTCACCGTCCCTCTCTGCCTCCCACCAGGCGCTGCGGGGTTTCCCTGCCGCGGCCACCTGACGGCCAAACACCAGCAACAGCGACCGCCGGAGGTCATCGCCGCCTATGCCGAGTGGTCGCCAGCGCAGATTACCACGCACCACCACCGCCCCTGCTCCTGCTCTTGGCTTCCATCCCCGTAAATTCGAAGGTAAAACTCTAGACCCTAAATTATCAATTTCATTATCTATTTGAGCAATTATAGTTGTAAATTGAAGTATATGATTAGAAATATGGTTGTGGAGTGAATTTAAGGATTAATTTGGGGAAAATTCGAATTGGTGTGAGTAAGCGAGTTGTGGCATTTTGATGGTCCGAGTGTGTATGAATGTAAACGAATGTGACCTTCTTGGGGAGATTGTGAATCAGTGAATGAGTTTAGGGGATGTTCTATTGTATAGTTTAGCAAGTGGATGGAATTGTTACATTTTGGTTATATTGAGCAAATGAAGAGGAATGCATGCGTAAGACTTGAAATTCGGTAATGTGCAAGTGTGGAAAATAACTAAGCATTAAGCGTGCCTAATTGTAGTTGTGAATGTGAAGTTGTCGGGAAACAATGCTTATGACCTTAAAATGGTGTATGCATGAGTTTGAGCAGTTCGGTAGATTATGGAATCTTCCTAGGGGAAGGTATTTGATGGGTTAACTAATTACCTAACTATAGGTTTTGAATGTAATGAAGGGAGAAGGAAGGAATAAACTAGAAACAAGTGTTTATAAACATATACCATTTTCAATCCAAGTTAACTAACGAATTGAATTACATGAGTGTCACTGACCATCTAACCAGCCTAATTAACTTCTTAATATGCGTTGTAATCAATGTTCGAAATGGAAATAATGCAATAAAGTTATGTAAGGAATGTAGTTTAATTGATTACGTAAGAAATGCAGAAAACGACATAATTATCAATGCTTATACAAATTCAAATATTAAAACTCAAGAAATGCATTATTAACAACACAAACCCATTTTAAACGGAACTGAGGCCACTTCCGTTGCCGAACAGCTGCTGACTCAAATCTCTACAAAAAGGGGAGAAACAAATATTCTCAATTCAGGTACGTTCATTGCTCGTACCTTACGAAAACTCACATGTTTTATCAAATCTCAACATTTCTCATATATGCAATTAATAATGAATCATTTACAAGGCAAGTTTTGCCACCTAATTAAGTGGTCCCCGCCCAATTATCAATTACCAAGGGCTTAGGCCCGCCAATTATACCCGCGCGGCGTCAACTCGGGTTATCGATCGGCCCGGGGTGACACCTGTTCAACGATCGTATCAATTACCAAGGGGTTCCACTTCCGGATAATAACCGGCAAGCATGTTTTACTCATATTCTCTCCCCCGATTTCAAACTAAAATGAATTGAAATGCGCGCGCTCAATCAATATATTCTTCAAAGTTATTTTACGAGTGCAGGAATGTTCGTACTGAGTTTCGACTCACTCTTCCAAATATTTTATTGTTTTTGTTTTAGGAAGAAGCATTGGTGAACAATCAATCATTTCCTAAGTCCGATGAAGGCAAACCCTAGCCAGCCACGTGGCATTCGCAAATCTGAAGGTACATAGACGCTCACGGTGATTTTACATTCAACCAGGGTTAGGTATGGCCTTGGGAATTGTTGTACATCATTTGTGGACTAGACAAAAGTCTAGGTTGTATAAATATTACGTTGCTAAACCAGTGACCTATGTTTTGGGATGACTAGCTACTTGGGTAATAAGTAGTTACTCCTAACGAGTATCATTGGAAATATAACAGTAAATGAATAAATCGTACTTCCTTTTATTTCAAATTATTTAGCCTTGTCCTATTTTTAGGACGGCGGTAGCGCCTTCGATCGTTACCTTCCGCTGCGACCTTACGTAATAGTCCCTAATGAGGGGATTATTAAGTAATGGTGATTGGGGGCGTTACGGATGTGGTATCGAGCCGAGGTTTAGAAATCACTTGTGAGCAATAGGATTTTAAGGTGTCATGATTTGACCTTTAGAAAATTACGTGGCTATTATTCCCTCAAGTTGTCATTTGAGATTTGTGGATGTGGTGTAACTAATATTGAACTGAGGTATATACTTTTGGGTGATGCTAAGTATAAACAATGTACGTAATGACTTAAGTTGTTGACATGCCTTTCATATGCTTTAAGTTTTGCAACTTGTAATTAAGTTCATGAATTTTGTTTCAGATGTATTGTGAGCCATTTGGGTGGTTTTAAGCTTTAATGTATATTGGTTGTACTCCGGCGTGTGGCCGTTGAGTTGTGTACTCCGAGCGTGTGGCTCGTTGAGTGATATTGTGGTTTTTATGCAGGGTTTTGAAGCTGTAAATTTATGGGAAAGGCCATATTACAAACGGAACTCTGCCGAAATTTTTAGAAAATACCTAACTCTCTTAGGAAATTCCCTATATTACCTTTAAGCTGGAATTAGAAGGCAAACCTGACATCTGAATAAGCCTTGGGAGTCCCTTTGATCGAGGATTCCTCAATCGATAAGAATCCCGAGAGAATGATAATCAAATGTGCAATTGGGTAATACTGATCATATAAGCACAATGAAAGCGTGAGTTACCTAAATATGTTTTATATTAGAAGTTGGGAGCAACTTAACTCATCGGAGAGGGAAAAGATATTTACACCTGAGGAAAAAGAGGTATAGGGATATATTATTGCAGTGGACATATGGTGAAGCACAATGAAAAATGAGGTTGTGAGTTCACTTGGGATAACTTTTGGAAGGGTTAGAGCAAAATTTTACCCACTGCAATTCGTGTACGAAAAGAATGGGGGTTCATAGAGTTAAAAATGGACTACAAAATGACAATAGTAGAGTACGCTAATAAACTTATGGAGTTATCTAGGTATGACTCAGACCTAGTCGTTGTTTAAGGCTTGAGGAAGGCTTGGCCTATTATATTCGACATTAACTCGATAGTGATCTACCAAAGACTGTCAAGGATTGTACGAGAGAATAGTAAACGTAGAGGTTGAACGAGCAAAGAGTGGACTAAGGGCTTTAAATTCCGGAGACTCAAAGGGAGCTGAACAACACAATTGAGAGTATAGTTCAAGAGAAACACGTTACTAGTTTCAACAGGGGTTACTCATTGATCATCCCTGAATCTTGGGGGACAATGTTGCCAAACAAATCACGCCCGCATCAAATTGTTGAATGGGTGGTAATGAATGTATGAGGTGTGGTAGCCTTGAACATTTAGTAAACACTTTCTTACGAGGACAGAAAGTTGTAGAGAAGGGAATTGTCGAGCCCTAATGATACCATGTGAAGAGATACTCTAGAAGTTGAAGAAAATGCTACCCATAACTCAAATTCTTACCTTGCTTATGGAAGGTAAAAAGTATATCAGCTATAGTGAGGTGTTGAAAAACAGGTTAGGATGCGTATCAATACAAGACGATAAGACCATAGCTTATACATCTCAACAACTGGAACTATGTGCAAAGACTTATCCTACTCACGAATTTAAGTGGGCTACTGCTGTTTTGCTTTAAATGTTTGGAGGCATTACTTGCGTGGGGTAACATGTAAGATTTATATTGACCATCGGAGTTTGAAGTACATATGTACCCAAAAGAAGGTCGATCCGAGGCAATGCTGTTAGAAGAATTACCTTAGGGTTACAACTTACAAGTATAATATCACCTAATGAAACTGAATATGGTGACAAATGTGTGGAGTACGGAGACAAAGCACAAGTTGAACGTGATAATGACAACTTAGCTTGTGGTCTCTACAATATAAGCATTGACTCAATCTCGCATGAACAAATGAATGGGTTCCTAGCTGCAATAGAGGTATGATATATAATAATGAAGGGTATTCGGTTGGACCAAAACGATGTTGTCGGGATGGAAAGGATTAGGAAAAATATTAAAAGAAAAAATCTCTGTGTTTCAAGGTATACATAAGGATGAAACCTTCCAGTCCGGTGTACTGAAGAAAGAGGAGTTGAGGCGTAGAATTCTTGAGGAGACCCACAATACACCCTATAGCCATTCATGCATCAAGGGTATGCCCCCGAAGACACTAAGCTTGAGTATCTATACAGAGTTCAGCTTTGGCAATTTTGTATTTGCTATGCCTATTCAAGAAAGTAATTCTGTATTCCACCTGCTTCCATATACATCTAATAGCTCTAAGTATATTCACTTGCCCTCCATTGAAGGCTATCTCGTTTCTATCCTGCCATATTTGGTAGTGCAGTAGTTGGTAGGCAAATAATGAAACATCTTTGGCTTCTTGGCATGCTTCCTCTTGCTATCCATTTCTGCTAGTCCTTGAGGTTTTGAGGTTTGTATATGTTTTTGAGTGATATCCATATTCTCTCTCTCATCTCCATAGCATAATGACATAAAAAGAAGAGATGTTCAAGGTCTTCTATATATTTTCCACATACCACCCAATTGTCCGGCATCATAGTGAATTTTGCTAATCTGTTTCTTAGTGGCAATTTGTCTCTGTACATTAGCCATAGAAATACTTTGTGCTTGGCTATTATACTTCTACACCATACTATCTTCCCCATTGAACTCTTCCCTTGTTTGCACTCATGATCTTGTATCCATGCTTGAAAGTGTATTCATCAGTCAAACCGTGCATCCGAGTCTCTAACTTTAGTCTTCAGTTTACACAATTTTTTCAAAATACTAACGCACATCCCTCTTAGGTATAAAATCCCACTAGTCTGCCCCTTTTGAAGATGGCTATGGATCCAAATTACACACAAGTTATTTTTCTCCTTAGCACTGCTTAAATATGTTCTACCTTCAAAGCTCTATTCCATACTTTGAAATCTTTAATCCCTAGTCCTCCATGTTTCTTCTTTGTGCATACTACTTCCCAAGCTACTAATGGGATCCTTTTTCTGCCCTCAATGTACTTCCATAGGAAGCATCTGCATACATTTTCTACCTTTTTCACGATCCCTTGAGGCAACACAAAAATCTGTCCCCAAAATGTGATAACGCCCAATAAAACTGAATTGATCAATGTAATCCTTGCAGCATATGACGTGTGTCTACTCTGCCATGTCCTGATTTTTGAGGTTATTTTGACCACCAATAATTGGCAATCCAACATATTTAGTCTTGAGGATGTAATAGGCACTTCTAGGTACGCAAATGGTAATTTTCCCGCATCAAAGCCAGATTCAAATATCGGTTGCTGTCTACTTTCCTCTTTTACTCCTACAATCACAATACTTGATTTCTCTGTATTCACAATTAAGCCTGATATCTTTGCAAATTGCTGTATGATCTCCTTTACCTTCCCAATTGACTTACTATCAGCTCTGCAGAAAACTGGCAAGTCATCTACAAGGGATAGGTAACTTAATTTAATACTCTTACATCCAGGGTGCAATGCAAACTCTTTTCATCAGCAGCTATTTTTAGAAGTCTAGATAGTCCTTCCATAGCCAGCACAAACAACAAGATCGATATTGGATCACCCTGTCCCAACTCTTCTACTCCTTAAAATATCCATGTACACTTCCGTTCAATATGACAAAAACGTTGGAGTAGTAATACAAGCCAAGATCCATTTTTCGAATATATTAGGAAACTCATATCCCTTCAAAAATTCATTAACATATCCCCAACTTATGGAGTTGTAAGCTTTCCCCAAATCCAACTTCATGATGCATATGGGACTAATATTTTTCCTCTTATATCCCCTAACAATCTCTTGGAAAATCATCACATTATGCACCAATTCTCTACCTTGATAAAAGTACACCGACTCATGCTAATCAACTTTGGGAGGACTTTCCTCATTCTATCACAAGGAACCTTAGCAATGTATTTATATAGCACGTTGCAACATGATATGGGTTGGAAATATCCTTCATTAGTTGGACAGTTTACTTTAGGTATAACTACAAGATGTGTAGCATTCACCGGAGTTAGCATTTTCCCTATTTTGAAAAAGTCTTGCACTGCACTCGATGATCTTTTTCCCTAACAACTCCCAGTAAGAAATTTCTTGTGAAGCCATCTGGCCCTAGGGATTTGCTTCCATCAACGCTAAACATAGCTTTCCCGATTTCTTCAACTACAACAGGTCTAGTTAATTTGAGTTGTTGTAAACCTTCTCTGGTATAGACGCTCTATCCTCATGTTTCTCTCTCAATAAGTTCCTGTAGAACGATACCATGTATTATGCAATTTGTTTATTCCCTTCTATGACTTGTTGGTTTTCATCTCTCATTTTGTAATACGTATTCTGCTACTTCCTTTGTTCGAGCATGGCAGAAAATGTCTTTGGGCATTGGTCACCATTCCCAGCCCATTCAATCTTGCATTACTCGCTTCACTAGTTGGACTAAGTCTTCCAAAGCATTATTAAATTCTGCTCTAATCTTGGAACCTTGTATTATCAGGTGCATCATTAAGAGCGATTTGTGCATCATGTAGTTTAGCTCTCAATATGTCCGCTTTAGCATGGATATTTCCATATTTAGATCTATGTAGACCTTTTAAAGACCTCTGCAAGTCTTTTAGCTTTGATACAATCGGATACATCAATGAACCTTGGTAGACTTGATTCCAACTTTTATGCAAGGCAGGCTTGATTTCCGGATTATTCATCCGCATATCACATAATCTAAATGGGCCATGTTCCATAATTTTCTATAAAAAAATAAATAAATAAATAAAAAAAAATAAATAAAAAAATAAAAAAAATAAAAAATAAAAAAATAAAAAAAACTTTGTCCCCTGATTCCTTACTATTTGACCAAGTATAGTAACATTCATTGTATTTTAGCTCTTTTAAATCACAATTCATCAAGCGATCCCTAAAATCCACCATCTCATGGAGTGAGATTCGGTTACCCCTAATTTTATCTTTTTCCTCAATTACGAGCATTGGAACTTCCCAGTAAGACCCAAGGCTTATTATATTCTTCTCAACCTCATTAATATCCTCCCATAGATACTTCCTTAGATCTTGATCATTGTGGCCATATATGAATAATACATAAAACTATATTCCTGTATCATACCGAATTCCTTCACAATGCACCATTTGGTTAGTACCATTTTCACTTTTATATGATAGTGAGATTGTTTCCACACAATCCAAACTCTTCTTCTTGGGTGATGGTCATGATTTATGTATAATCCCCACCCGGCAAAGATATTATTCCAAACATCCCCAATCGTTATCTCCACCAAACCTAAAAGTCCAATTTTATTCACAACAGTAAAGTTTTTGACCTCATACTGCCTTTTGGGGTTATTCATACCCCTAATATTCCAGCTTGCTATGTTCATCCATTGGTTGTGGTTCTCCCACCTCTTAATCCATATTTTCATCTTCAATTTGGATGACAACAAAGGGATAACTGATATGTATATTCCCCGAGCAAGTGGTGTTATTGATAATTGGTCCCTTCTGTTAGTAGGCACCATTTGGAATCCATCCTCATCAATCTGCTTTTGATTGTTATTCACAACATCTATAGTCACCCTCTTAGGGACCCATACTCTTTTGACGTTGTTCTTCTTCCTACATTCATTCTTTTGGTGCCCGAGTAGCTTACAGTATGCACACTTCACAGGTCTCTAATCATACTCCACTGGTTGTCTAATAATTATGCCATTTGAACCCGAATATGAGAATGACATTCTTCATATTTAGCAGCTCAGGCGATATATACTCATTCCAAGCCATGACATTGTGACAAAGTTACTTTGGACTATAGGGTCAAGAAATCCCGCAATAAAAGCATTTCCTTGGGAGGAAAGTACTGTGAACTAACCATATATCCTCAGGAAGCCATATGGGAAAACTAAGGAAAACCTGAGAAACTAGTACCCCCACTTATTCTAAGCTAAGTTTTCAAACCTCATTGCAAAAGCTCAAGTTTCGAGGACGAAACTTATTTTAAGGGGGAAGACTGTAACAACCCGACCCTAAATCACAATTATTTATTTTAAATCACATTATTTATTTTATTAATTACACTCTTTATATAACCGAGCGCGTGCACTTCAATTCAATATTTTATATTTACATTATTTTTATATATGTGCTATGCAACTAAAAGCAACGAAGTGGCCCTAATAAAAATTCCATAATAAGATTTTAAATTGTGAATACCGTTATTAAAAACAAAATTAAAAGTAACAATAAAAGAAAACAAAATAAGTAAATAAATAAATAAATCAAAATAATAAAATAACCGAATCAGATTTTTCTAAAGAACAATCCAGAGAAAGAATTCTCTCGGAATGTTAAGGCAGACTTAAAAATATTCAAGCTCCTCCTCTTGCTCCCGTGCTCCTTCGCTCTGCCATTCCCCTGCCTCCTCTGCATTACCCCTGCCTCACCACTCCTCTCTGTTGCCGCCTCCCAGTCCGGCCACCGGACGCCACCAACGCCGGCCAGAAGCCGGCGCTAGGCGCCGCCGGCAGCGCCCTCTCACACTCTCGCGCGATGGCTCTCTCTCTCCTCGCGTGCTCGCTTCGCGTCCCCTGCTTCCTCTTCCTCGCGGCATCTTCTCCGGCCAACACGGCGAGCGACGCCGGCGGGAAACCGGCGCCGGTCGTCCCCGTCCCCTTCTGTCTCGCTTCCTCCTCTCTCGCGCTCTCACCGTCCCTCTCTCGCCTCCCACCAGGCGCTGCGGGGTTTCCCCGCCGCGGCCACCTGACGGCCAAACACCAGCAACAGCGACCGCCGGAGGTCATCGCCGCCTATGCCGAGTGGTCGCCAGCGCAGTTACCACGCACCACCACCGCCCCTGCTCCTGCTCTTGGCTTCCATCCCCGTAAATTCGAAGGTAAAACTCTAGACCCTAAATTATCAATTTCATTATCTATTTGAGCAATTATAGTTGTAAATTGAAGTATATGATTAGAAATATGGTTGTGGAGTGAATTTAAGGATTAATTTGGGGAAAATTCGAATTGGTGTGAGTAAGCGAGTTGTGGCATTTTGATGGTCTGAGTGTGTATGAATGTAAACGAATGTGACCTTCTTGGGGAGATTGTGAATCAGTGAATGAGTTTAGGGGATGTTCTATTGTATAGTTTAGCAAGTGGATGGAATTGTTACATTTTGGTTATATTGAGCAAATGAAGAGGAATGCATGCGTAAGACTTGAAATTCGGTAATGTGCAAGTGTGGAAAATAACTAAGCATTAAGCGTGCCTAATTGTAGTTGTGAATGTGAAGTTGTCGGGAAACAATGCTTATGACCTTAAAATGGTGTATGCATGAGTTTGAGCAGTTCGGTAGATTATGGAATCTTCCTAGGGGAAGGCATTTGATGGGTTAACTAATTACCTAACTATAGGTTTTGAATGTAATGAAGGGAGAAGGAAGGAATAAACTAGAAACAAGTGTTTATAAACATATACCATTTTCAATCCAAGTTAACTAACGAATTGAATTACATGAGTGTCACTGACCATCTAACCAGCCTAATTAACTTCTTAATATGCGTTGTAATCAATGTTCGAAATGGAAATAATGCAATAAAGTTATGTAAGGAATGTAGTTTAATTGATTACGTAAGAAATGCAGAAAACGACATAATTATCAATGCTTATACAAATTCAAATATTAAAACTCAAGAAATGCATTATTAACAACACAAACCCATTTTAAACGGAACCGAGGCCACTTCCGTTGCCGAACAGCTGCTGACTCAAATCTCTACAAAAAGGGGAGAAACAAATATTCTCAATTCAGGTACGTTCATTGCACTGTACCTTACGAAAACTCACATGTTTTATCAAATCTCAACATTTCTCATATATGCAATTAATAATGAATCATTTACAAGGCAAGTTTTGCCACCTAATTAAGTGGTCCCCGCCCAATTATCAATTACCAAGGGCTTAGGCCCGCCAATTATACCCGCGCAGCGTCAACTCGGGTTATCGATCGGCCCGGGGTGACACCTGTTCAACGATCGTATCAATTACCAAGGGGTTCCACTTCCGGATAATAACCGGCAAGCATGTTTTACTCATATTCTCTCCCCCGATTTCAAACTAAAATGAATTGAAATGCGCGCGCTCAATCAATATATTCTTCAAAGTTATTTTACGAGTGCAGGAATGTTCGTACTGAGTTTCGACTCACTCTTCCAAATATTTTATTGTTTTTGTTTTAGGAAGAAGCATTGGTGAACAATCAATCATTTCCTAAGTCCGATGAAGGCAAACCCTAGCCAGCCACGTGGCATTCGCAAATCTGAAGGTACATAGACGCTCACGAGTGATTTTACATTCAACCAGGGTTAGGTATGGCCTTGGGAATTGTTGTACATCATTTGTGGACTAGACAAAAGTCTAGGTTGTATAAATATTACGTTGCTAAACCAGTGACCTATGTTTTGGGATGACCTAGCTACTTGGGTAATAAGTAGTTACTCCTAACAGTATCATTGGAAATATAACAGTAAATGAATAAATCGTACTTCCTTTTATTTCAAATTATTTAGCCTTGTCCTATTTTTAGGACGGCGGTAGCGCCTTCGATCGTTACCTTCCGCTGCGACCTTACGTAATAGTCCCTAATGAGGGGATTATTAAGTAATGGTGATTGGGGGCGTTACAAGTTTCGTCCAATATCGAACCAAACTTAGCGTGAACATCTTTCTTTAAACTTATTTTTGTTTACAAGACATACTTATTTAACCAAAAATCAAATCACTTTAAGTCAATCTAATTAAAAAATTACTTGACCCAAGTCAAAACCAAATCAAATATATTTGACCCTCCACATGATCCAATTCAAATTAACATGACCTGAAATTAATCGATTAAGCCATTTACTAGGTTTACTTTTATGCCCATCATCTAATAAGTAAATTTGGAATTGTAAAAGAACCAAGACTGCTCTGCTAACCTTTATGCTTGACTAGGTCAAACCTCAACTGGTGCTTGGAAAGTTCGGCTCGACAGCCAAAGCTTGAGAGCTTCAGCTTGACTGAGCTCGGTTGGACTCATTTAGGTTTACTTTAGCTGATTATTAAATTTTTCTTTGAGTGTTAGGTGCAGTGTTTTTAATTTAAAAATTTTCAATAATTTTCAAGTTAACGTTGGATAAAGATCTAACCCATAAAATGAAAAATTAAACAATCCACTATTCCACTATAAAAGCCTGAGCTATAAGCTAAGTTAGAATTCGACTCGGTTAAAACTCAATTGAGATTCGGACTCATAACTCAATTTGTACTCTTAGCTCGACTTGGCTTCATTACACTTCTATGCAAGTAATACTTTGGTTTGTCATAATTTTCAAATAATATGCTTGTGGTAAGGGTATGAAAATACGTACATATTTAAATTTAAAAATTTTAGGATGATGAATTAATTAATAATATTGCACTAAACTTTTATTGAAGAATTATTCTAATTTGTATATCATTTAATTAGGTAATTCATAATTTCTTAACCAAAAAGAAAGATATAATCTCATGGTAATATATTATTTTGGATGAAGTTGACTCATTCATTCCAATTCAAACTAAACTTAAAACATAACAACCATTTCATTTTTCTTGGGTAGCAGTTTTCTCCAAGAAAAATTGAGATGTTTAATAATTTTAGAAATCTTTTACTCCCTCCGTCCTATATCTGTTCAAATTGATTTTTTTTTGGGTCTAAATGAGTCATGAAAGACAAGTATAATACAAAAGAAGAGGGACAAATCAGACATGATAGCTAATGTACGCATGACCTTAGCTTTCAGCACTAAACCAATACTTCATTGGGTTTTTTTAATTATTTATAGTAACATCTTGCTTTATCAACTAATGATCAGATTAAAATAGCTACTAAACTTTAATTTTTTGGGTTTATTAGAGTTGTAAAGAGCAGTACAATATAGAAGGGATCGAGTCCGACACTTAATATACCCATAGCCTCAATCTTGACGATCAAGACTGTTGGGAGTGAAGACCAATCAATGTCAAGGCTCGGAATCACCTATCGCAAGCGTTTACAAGCAGCACGGGTCGTTTCCGAGGAGCTCAGGCCATGTTCACTGCCAAAACAATGTTCTGGACTTCCAGCATCCTACATGGCCTGCCCGTGTCCATGGACACGGACCGTGCTGGCAACACGGGCAGTCCGTGTTGCCTGGCACGGGCCGTGCCGGGTGCCACCTGTTGGGTTTCGCTGTTTTCGGCCGTTTTGCTTTAGTTAATGCTCGGTTAATGCAATATTAAAGTGTTGTACGAGAGCTTTAGCTATATAATGGGGTTTGCAGACCTCCATGTTTACTATCCCACACAAACACAAAAGCTTCTTTGTAATCTAAATCATCTAGTGAATTATTCATAGTTTTTTTCCGATTTTAGGTTTTTCCACGTTAAAACTTGTGTCTCACTTTTCTCTCTTTCTCTTTACCTTAATTTCTATTGGTTGTTGTGGCTCTAATTCCTAACAAAGACCTCATTGATAGTCACTAAACCATATGAAGGAAAAAGGATGGTGGCCTGGTAAAGGTAGCATTGTTTGTTTCTTGGTAGTTTTAATTTAGGTATTTATTACGCCATCTTACTTGTACTCTTATCCAATTTAGCTTTAACAATCGGGAAAAAAAAAAAAACCATATACGAAGAAAAGAACTCCTTAACAAGCAGGGTATAAATGTGCCTTGACTTTAGACCTGGCTTACTTCTTCCTAACTATAATCTACCATATTTTGTAAGAAATCAAGTTATCAAAATTTTTTTCTCAATGTGGCACTATGTTTTTTTAACCTTTATGTCACTATGTTTAGTAACTTAGGAAAAATATATCATTCAGTAGTGCTGACAAAAGTTTGGGTTTCGGTCAAAATTGGGCTTGATGAAACGATCATACGATGAAATTTTTTGTTCAATACCTGATTTTTTCTGGTTGAACAATTTAGACAAATTTAAATTTGGGTTAGAATTGAGTACGGACAATAGAAATAAAAAAATCTTTTATCTAAAGTTTAAATTTGGATAAAAATTTATGACCAGATTTGATTTTTCGGGTCGGATAAATTCGGATAATTATTTTGTACAAAAATTTACTAACTCTACCATTGAGTTATGTAGTATTTTTTTACGATCTCTCACTTTAGCCATCCACAATAGCAAGTTAGTAGTAGCATTGAAAAGAACAAATACTTTGCAGTAGACTGAAATTTTTTTGACAATTTAATAATATTGGTGAAGTCAGAAGCCAAACCTGGCATCTTCAGTAAGATTTGCCAACTGTACATCTGCGTGTCCTATAAACTAAAACAAGACACATCGTGTTTTTTCATCCTAAGATTTTAATATAATTAGTTTGGACCCGTGTTATACACAGAATAATGTAATAAATTTTTAAAAAATATTAATTAAGAAAGTTAATGCATAACAATTACATATAAAATTGAGCTTGGTTAAAAGTTAAAAATGCCTAAAATGATAAAGTAGAAACTTCATATATAAAACTGAAATTAAACAAAAATTTGATGATATAATCGAAGGAATAAATCAATAATCATTTTATACATATATAATTGATTATTATAATTTCAAAAGTGTAGTATGATAAAAAAATTGATAAAAATATATTTTACGATGTATAATAGGTAATGAATAAAAAAACATAATTAAGGATGTATAACTAAGACCCACACATTGCTCCCAAATTTACTTTTAAATAATTATATGATACTTTAAAAGTATCATTAAATAATTATTTAATATATAGAATATTAAAATTAAAATATATCATAACTCTAATTATATAACCAAAATCAAAGAAAAAGAAAATATAGAATAAAATCATAAATTATTTTTAAAACAACAAATTAAATAATATCCACATAGCAAAGATTGATTATTCATTCAATATATATTTATACAAAATTATTGGCTTTAATAGTTAAAACTTTTTCATATTTTTTGGGCAATTTGGGAATAACATATTCTAAAAAAATAAATTTAATGAATTAACAAATCGAAATTGACAACATACTGTTATAATATCTTTCTTCCACAAAGAAAAAGAAAATGTTTAAAGTCTCATACCAAAAGTAAAGGAACATCTCAATTTGACATCTTACATTTACAAATTTAAATGCCTTCGAGTACTTATGTTTAATGTCTCAAATCAAAAGTAAGAGAACATCTCAATTTGATATTTTGCATTTACAAATTTAAATGCCTACTTTAGGCTAATAATGCTTTGTTCACTCAAAAGTTTTGCTATTAGGTACATGAAATCTAACTGTTTTAAAGTTGTAATCACTCTAAGCATAAAATGATTCATCTTCGATGTGCACCATCAAGCGACAATCCACCTTCAATATGTAATGTATTAATCACCTTCCAGTTTCAAAATAGATAAATAATATATTTATGATCCAACTTAAGAATTAGAACCCTCCTCCCCTCCCCCAAAAAAAATATGAGAAAAATCACAAGAAAATCATACTATTCTATCCCCACACTAATTTATATCTCAAATTTACTCATACTTGAACAAGAAGCTTATGATGCCAAATAAACCACAGTTTGAACTTATGCTTTCAGAATAATGTATCTTTTCCTCATAAAATTAGCTTGATTAATGTAGTTACTGCAAGTGAAAAAAAAATCAATCCAAAAAATACAACAATGAATCAATGATTGCAAGATAGATAATGACTATATGTATAAAAATGTAGAGCTTTATGTTTGGTAAGGAATATAACCTTTTATTTTTGATGAAACACATCATTCCCCATACCCATTTCCCAAAAAAAGGAATAATAAAAAAGAAACAATTATTAAGAGTATTTCATTTGACCAGTTATTAAAGTACTCAATTACCAAAAAATAAAAAGAAAAGAATACCAAGAAAAAGTACCAAAAGATACCAAAAAATGAAACAAAATTACAAGAATTAAACCATTTTTATCCGTAAGTAATTTTAATACATTTTCAGGTTCCTTTATTCCACCCAAATATACCCTTATCTATAATTCTCTCTTGGCAATCTCTTCATTGCATAACAACTCAAATGAATGCACTATATTCAAGCTTAATCAAATAGCCATCATAAGCTTAAGGCACAGCTGATAGCACGTACACAAACTTGTAATGCCACCGACCCTTGAGTAGGGATGTCACATCGTCAAGACCCTCTTCAAGGATCCTTAAGGCTAATCTAGGGAACAACTTGACAAATATAACCTGTTTGCTAAATTATTGGAAGTTGAGGTAGAAACCCCTTTTTTCGATAGACAAGTTACGATGAGTCTTGAGCCCACACGGTTTCAGGTTAAACTTTTGGTTTCATACAACCTTACACCATAAAACAAAGTACAATAATAACGGAGTTTTGGTGGGGACCACTGAGGCCAAATTAGTGCGTCTACAAATGCCAACCTACATCTAGCTACAATCATGCCTGATTACCAAATAAGTCTTACATATCATGCTCAAAAGCATACACAATTAAACATAAGTAATCAATGCATTAAAGTTCCTTATATCTAAAAGGGCATCAAAATGGCCTCCAAAATGATAATACTTTCCAAGAACCTTACTGTTACTCTGGATTTGAAAAGATGAAAAAGTAAGGGAATAAGCAACCACAGTTCAATGGGAGTCCTTCGCCTCCCAAAAACCAAAATAACTTTGCATGCTTACATATATATAAATATAATAGCAATCAATACATAATGACCATAATATTAGTAATCAAGTTGCATCATAAAGATAATCTTACTTTACTCGACCCTTGATCGAATGGGAAAATCATAATGCATTAGAACTCAAGTGAACCACATTTTCTTCACAAATGTGACCAATCAATTCCCAATCTGGAACTTAGCTTAATTTTTATCATCTTTAATTTCTTTGGGCAAAAACTAGTACCCTGGTACTCAAATGACGCATATGAGTCGACCCAACATACCACGGTATTCGGATTCAGAACCACTTACGCGTGTGTACAAGTTTCCTATCCGGGAGAACTTGTAATCTAGGAGTGAAAGCTGCTGCCCTCAGGCCAGAATAAGTCACCTTCCTAAATTTTGTATTTCGACGCCTGTGAGCTGACCCAACGTACTACGGTATAGGGATTCGGAACCACTCACTCGTATACCCAGGTTTACTACTTGAAATGACTCGTAATCTAGGAGTGAAAGCCACTACCCCAGGGTCGGAATATGTCACCTTCCAACACTTGGTATTTCGACGCCTGTGAGCCGACCCAATGTACGACGGTACAGGGATTCGGAAACAATCATGCGTATACTCAAGTTTCGTATCTGAGAGGACTCGTAATCTAGGAGTGAAAGCTCCTGCCCTCAGGCCGGAATAAGTCACCTTCCTAGAGTTTGTATTTTGACGTCTGTGAGCCGACCCAACGTATCACGGTATTGGGACTCGGAACCACTCATGTGTATACCCAAGTTTACTACCCGGAAGGACTCATGATCTAGGAGTGAAAGCCGCTACCGGTAGGCCGGAATATCATCTCATGTCATATTCCTAAATTTTGTACCGGTAAAGCGCTCAAACCCAAGAAATCAACTTCGCATTTTCCGTTATGGTTGTTATCTCTATCATTTCTTCACATATTATTTAGTAAATTGTTTCATGAGGTCCAAAGTCATAATTCAAGTCTTAGACTCGCTTCTCAACAAAAAATACAAAGTGTACAAGCATCACGGGACAAAGTCCTGGGGTTGTGGGGGTCCAAAATTGCTTTGGAGGTCTCCACGGATCTTCGCACAGCCAGTGGAGGTCAATGGTTGGCTCTAGAGGTCATTAAGGGCCTTCCCACGGTTAGTGGGGACTTCTGGTGGCCACCACTGGCTACCTCACGGCCTGTGGGAGCACACGCGGTGGGTGTTTTGGGTCAATTAAATCATTGCTGGCCACCACGACCTCCCCACAACCTGTGGGGGTACCCGTGGTGCGTGGCAGTGACCCCCAAAATCCCTTTTCTTATCTTCTATATATTTTGTCTTTGTGGGATATCTATGAAAGGTTTATTGTATAAATTTTTCAGCATTCTATGTATCATATTAGCTCAATAAACACATGCAAGATAATTACTTTTTATACCAAAATTTGGGCAAACTGGAGTTTACATTTCCAATAATTCAACCCTAATAGCACCACAAGAAGTGTATCCACTATCATATTTTAAACCTCAACCAAAATTCTGGTTTCACAAAAATCCGAACATGATTAGTACAACCTCATATTCATGCATGAAATTGTGACAACTAAAAGACAAGCTCAACCAAGTGGATGATGATGATCATGTTTCTACTTCTTTTTCCTTTCTAACATCCTCCTAACGTATCCATATCGATGCGCCACTCCCAAAAATACATGCATGCAATAATTTCTTATATTTTTGAGCATTCAAAGTTGATCCACAAGCACACTTACGAAATTCATTTCAGTTGTAAAGTGATATACGGTGGGAAAGAGAAGAAAACCCACCTTAATGGAAATGGTTAGAGTTAAGTTCTTGTTGGTTGTTGTATTCTTGAACCTTCTTTCTACCCCCTTACCTTTATTCTTGGCTCTACTCTTTCTTAGTGAAGATTTTTAACAATAGAGGTTTAAATTTGAAATCAATGAGATTGAAGAAGATGAAATTTCCTTTATTATCTCTTTCTATATATATATATATATATATATATATATATATATATATATATATATATATATATATATATATATATATCTTTTTGGAGCTGTTGGATTATACATGAGGAAATGAGCCAGAATTCAACATCACATTTGACTTATGATCAAATTCGGAGGGTACCAATTATTATTTGGAGTAAGGAGTAGATAGATTGAGTGTGTCAGATTTGAGGAGGGGAGTGGTGCTGCAATGATGGTTGGAGCATGGTGGTAGAGGTGGAGTGCAGCAATAGACAAAGGTGGAACGAGAAGCAATCAAATTTTTTTGCCTAAATGCTGAGGTTTTGGGATGAAATGAATATGTTTTGGATGTTTGGACATTAGGAAGATAATCATGCTTTAAGATTTATTTAATCCAAGCAACTAGCAAACCAAATGAACATTTTCTAAGCTTACTCCTAATATTATTTCCAACTAAGTTAACCATTAACTAACAAATTTGTAAATAAATACATATATATAACCTAACTAGTACAATATGAATTTTATTATAACCAACTATTAAATTAAGTTGCTTAGAGAATAAATCATATATATTAGTCAAATATTTTTTCGTAATATTTTGTTTAGGGCGTTACATTATCTCCCCCTTTAAAGAAGTTTCGTCCCTGAAACTCACGTATCAAACATAATAAGATTAGGATATTTTTATTGCATCTTGTGCTCGATCTCCCATGTTGCTCCCGCGACGTTGTGGTTGTTGTAATCTCACTTTAATGTTCTCGACGTCATCCACGATTTCATCATCCAACTCGAGTGTGAGTGTCCAACTTGGGGTTTGACAGTGCTCCATCAAAAGTTTGCCTCCTTCTCGAATAGGTGAGACGCTAGTCGCACCTTATGTTACTCCGGGTACTCCATCACCTCATAGAGGTCCTCAATTTTACGGGTCCATTCCTCATAGGTTAGAGGCTTAGGTATTCCTTTAAATCTGGGAGGTCTTAACTTTTGAAATTTGCACAACACATCCACAGCGGTGACTTGAGGGAGCATATAGCGGGGAGGCATCTGTCACCAATTAAGTTATGTTCATGAGTTAGAAGTCTAACGAGATTGCGCATTCTTAATCCTAAATCAAGTAGGACATCGTTGCAGTCTCTTATTTAATAATCCCTATCCCCATTTTTTTTTCTTGGATACGTATGTTAACGAGTTTCATCTTCAATAGTTGTTCACTTATCAAGTAATTTTAAGAAACATTATTAATTACATTATAGTAAGCATAATCTGAAGCATGTTAATCAATTTTCATACAATACATATAAAATGTTGGCTTTAAAGCCATCATACACCGGGAATATCAAGACAAGCATGTATACACCAAGCACGTTTCAAAGAAATTAAAGTTAACTATTCCTTCTAATCTCGCTATTTCCCAACCTCCTTGAAGAAGTCTACGACTCCAGTTATTTGCACTCAAGTGCCTATACAAGTATAAGAAATCTCGTATCCATGACACTATAAAAGTGAAAGTACATGTCAACTACTCCTTGTCATATATATTACCATCCTTACAATAGTCTCCTGAGTCGGAATGACTCTCTAAATTGCTCATCTCCGAGTCATCATCCTATCCCAAATCACGTTCATCATCATCTAACCACTCGTGCTCCCACGTAACAAGTTTGCTATATCAACATCATCAAGTTCATTATCAAACATATCATCTTTACTCGTCTCTCTAATATAAAACCTTTAATTTCATATTCGGCTCAAAAGAGTACTCGTTAGAATATTCCAACATGGAAACTTCATAACTAATGTCCTCTAGAAACTCTTGTACTGTTAGCTCACTAATTTCTAGGCACCTCAAAGTCCAAGTTTCATTCATAATTTTCATACGATTAAGTGATTCAGCATATTTCCCAAACTACAACCAGTATCATCAACAGGGCTTCAAATCGCATATTAACAACACACAATTACAACTATAATAACATGGGGTTCCAAAACTTATTTTGAACCTCTATACTCTAAATTCACTCTCTCTTTCTATACTCCATACATCAGTTTCTCATCAAACTCAATTCAATTGCAAGTGAAACAAACTCGGGAACCACATGGAGTTTAATTTTCCTCAGCCACAATAACTACAAGCCAAAAACCACACATTATCACAAACAATTATAGTTTACCTGAAACTGCCTCAACTCATCATAAACTGTCATGTTCCATCCACACTCACATATTAAATCTCCCTAACCTTTCAATTTGCAAATTTAGTTTACACGAGCGACAATAACCACAAACAGTTACAATTTTAACCCAAGGAGTCACAACTCATTGCAACCATAAAATTTGATTGAATTTTCACAATTTCGTTTAACTATCCAATCGATGTAGTACTTCCATTTTCTCAATTCATAGTCACTCCAAAGGTTAGTTAAATCGATACTTTCACATAATCAAGCACTAAATAATTTAAACAAAACTTCAATCATTCGGGAATCGATTCTCATCTAACCATCACATATTAAATCAATATACTAATTCCATTAATTCAAGAGTTGAATTACCCACTAATCTCTAAATATCACAGGCTCTATAGATGTCAAAACTAAACTAGTTATATCGATAAAACTCAAACAAAAGCATTAAAATTACATAAGATTGAAGCATCCAAAAAGAGACTGGCGACTTGGTCTCCTCTCGGTGAGCGACCGTGTGCTTCACCACCACCATGGCAAGGAAGGCCAAATCTCAAGCTCGAGGGAAGGCGACTGGAAAGGCATGCTCGGAAAAACGCAACCCAGACCCTGGTGATGGAAATTCAGCTCACATCGAACCAAATGAAGGCCCAACCCCTGAGAAATCCGGTAACCCTAATTCTGGAGAAGCTGCTTCCGCACAACCAGAGAAAACACCATACTCTGTGAAGATTGCGGACAACAAGAAATCGGTATGGGACAACTTTGATATCAGCAACCTACCTAATGCTGGATCAAAATTAAGCTTTGTACAACCGGAGCAAATTGATGGTAAGTCGATTGGGAAAATTGTGGCAACGGATGTAGAACAAGAAGTGGCATACTGACAATCTTCCTTAATTTGCTCTGTCTTGGGTGCTAGCCCCCTTTATCATCATGAAAGGATTCCTAGAACGAATTTGGGGGAAATTTGCCAGTGAGAAAATACTTCTACTAGATAATGGAATTTTTCTTGTCCGATTTGATAATATTGAAAGCAGAGACTAGGTTCTACAATCTGGTTTCTATCATTTTGATAACAGGCCCTTGGTAATGAAACCTTGGTGCCCAGATTTTGTGAACTTTAGAGATGAAATCAAATTTGTGCCAGTATGGATACAACTTCCTGGGTTAGATTTAAAGTACTGGAGTCCCACATCTTTGAGCAAGATTGTAGCCTTATTAGTATGCCTATCATGACTGATAGAATCACTGAAGATCGAACAAGAGCTAACTATGCAAGGATGCTAATTGAGGTAGAGATATCAGACAAATTATTGGACAAGGTCTTTTTGAGAATGAATATGGTTTACCGCTTGAACAACAGGTTGTTTTTGAATGGAATCCAATGAAGTGCACGAACTGTATGGGATATGGCCACAATGAGGAATAATGCAAAATGAAGCAAGACACATGGGTGTGGAGTGTTAAGAAGAACATACAACCAACTGAGAAGACATAGGCTGAGCCTATTGAAAACCTTATGCCTGTAATAGAATCTAAAGCAGCACCTATCAAAGTGGCTACACCTCAGGAATCCTTAATACAAATATCAGGACTAGATGAGGGAATGAATGAAAATGGGGCACTACTAGTTGAGGGAATGAATGAAAATGGGGCACTAGTAGTTGAGGATTCTCCTATTGGATATGGATAACATTGTCACTTGGAATGTTAGAGGGTTAAATAGCCCTAATAAGCAGAAAGCAGTTGCAGCTTTTTGCAGATATAAGAGAGCCTGTATATGGGGGCTTTTGGAAACCAAGGTTAGAGATGGTAATGCTGCAAAGGTGTATAATAACCTCTGTCAAGATTGGGGTTCAATAAACAACAATAGCACACGCCCAAGAGGTAGAGTTTGGATCTTCTGGAATAAAACTTTGGTTAATTTGGATATCTTGAGAATGGATTCACAGTTTATACACTGCAAAGCTGTCATTATGGCTAGACACACAGTTTTCATTACCTTTGTGAATGGTTCAAATGATGATGATAATAGAAGTCTTCTTTGGACTTCTTTATGCAATATGGCTACTCTCGAGCCTTGGCTTGTTTTAGGGGACTTTAATAATGTTTTACATACTGATGATAGGATTGGAGGACTATCGATCCGCCCTGCTGATTATAAGGATTTCTTAGATTGCTTGGATATGTATGATCTAGAGGAACTTAAATGGACTGGTCAAAGATACACATGGTGTAACAACCATGTTGATGGAACAAGGATCTATTCCAAAATTGATAGAGCATTGGGCAACATTGCTTGGATAGATAATTATGGGTTGATCCTAGTGCAATTCCTATAACAAGATGTATCTGACCACTCTCCAATCTTTGTGCGACTCACTGGAACAAGTACCACTAGAAAGGGCAGGTTCTACTATTTTAACATGTGGAGTACCTCAAAGAATTTTGAGAACCTAGTACTTCAAAATTGGGACAAATGCCCCAAAGTAGACAAAATGACTCAGGTGTGCAAAAATATGGATAATTTGCAGAGCAAGTTCAGAAGACTCAATAGAGAAGAATTCATTCATATTGGAAAACAGGTGCAACAAAGCAGAGATGTTCTACATAAGCTAAAAGAGGAACTTCAAGAAGACCCTTTTAACATTGAGCTGCAACTAAAAGAGAGAGAGGCATTGAAAAATTTCACCAATAAAGCTGCCTCAGAAATGGCATTCCTACAACAAAAATACAAGGAAAAGTGGATCTTAGATGGTGATCATAACTCCAAATTTTTTATGACTCCCTCAAGAAAAGAAACTATAGGAACACAATTGTGGCTTTGGAGGATGAGACTGGAGTAATTAGACAGGATCAACATGAAATACAGGATATTTTCCTCAAGTATTATAAAGACATGATGGGGACTACCTCACCTGCAAACTCTGCTATCAATGATCAGATAATCCAGATGGGTCCTGTGCTAAACATAGAGCAACAATTAAATCTAATCCAACCATTCTCATCCCAAGAGGTAAAAGCTGCTATGTTCTCAATTGATCAGAACAAAAGTCCAGGACTTGATGGCTTTGGAAGTGGTTTCTAATCAGCTTGGCATATTATTGGACATGAGATCACCACTGCCATACTGTAGTTCTTTGAAAGAGGCCAGATGTTTGAACATCTAAATAACACCATGCTCACCCTTATCCCAAAGGTTAGTAGTCCCACCAAAGTTGCTGAATTCAGGCCTATAGTTTGCTGTAATGTGTTATATAAATGCATTACTAAAACGTTATGCAATCGACTTACTGTGATTCTGCCAATCTTGGTATGAGAATCAAGGTGCTTTTGTGGCTGGCAGAAACATTATTGAGAATGTCTTAATTAGCCAAGATATTATACACTTGTATAAAAGGAAGAATGCATCTCCAAGGTGCTTAATGAAAGTAGATCTACAGAAGGCCTATGACTCTCTATCATGGAAATGCTTGCCTCAAATACTGACTGCTTACAAAATCCCTCCAACTTTTGTGAACTGGATCACCAATTGTGTCAGTTCTGCTACTTTCTCCTTAACTCTAAATGGTGAAGTATTTGGGAATTTTAGAAGTGGTAGAGGGTTGAGACAGGGCGATCCCTTACCCCCTGTTGTTCGTTATGGTCATGGAATATCTCTCTAGAACTCTACAACACCAATCACAGCAAAAGGGATTTAAATATCACCCCAGCTGTAAAAACCTGAAACTAGTCTCCCTACTATTCGCTGATGATCTAATGATGTTCTGCAAATGAGATAAACTCTCTGTACATCTCCTGATGGAAGGCTTTGAACATTTCTCCCATTTGACAGGCCTCGTAGCAAATAAAGCAAAATCCCAATTGTATGTGAATGACATAAATCAAGCTACCAAAGAAATCATTGAATAAAGAATAGGGTTTGGAGCTGGAGATTTCCCTATTAAGTATTTGGGAATGCCACTATCACCAAGTAAATGGAGTATAGCTGATTGCCAGAAGATAGTTGAGAAGGTACAAGCCATATTGCATAGCATCAATACAAGGCATTTCTCTTACCCTGCAAAGTGTCAAATCATCAATTCTTTGCTACTATCCATTCTTTCATACTGGAGCTCTATATTTTTGTTACCTAGTGCTCTACTTAAACAAATTGAGCAAGTATGCAGAGCTTTTCTTTGGGGTGATGGGGAAACAACTGATATTGCTTTGGTAGCTTGGGAAAGACTTTGCTGTCCAAAAAAGAAGGAGGTGCTTCTAGTTAGATGCAGTAAAACATGGAACGTGGCTACAATTGGGAAACTAGTGTGGGCAGTGGCATCAAAGGTTAATACATTGTGGGTTAAATGGATAAATGGGATTTATCTAAAAGGTAGAGACTTCTGGGACTACACAACATCCACATGGCACTGCTGGTACTGGAGAAGACTCAACAAACTGAAGGAGCAGTTCAGGGGCGGGTATATTGGAACAAAATGGATGCAAACCCATGATGGGAAATACAGCATCAACTCGGGATATAATTGGTTAAGAGAAGCAAAACCACTTGCAAACTTTTGGAGACTTGTCTGGAACCCAGTAACTATCCCCAAACATAGGTTCATCGTGTGGCTACTGATGTTAGATAGGCTGTTAACAAGAGAGAGACTACACAAACTGGGGCTACAAATACCTGATACATCTTATGTTTTCTGCAAACATACAATTGAAGACAGCTCGCACTTATTCTTTCCATGCTCATATAGTCAGGAGGTGCTTGGGGATGTTTGTAGATGGGCTAGAATATCAATACCTCACACTGAATGGACGCAAAAATTCATCAAACAAAAAGGATCTACTGTAAGGAAACAAATAGCCAGAGCAATTTTGTCAGCATGCATATACTATGTTTGGATTGAACGAGGGAAGAGGATTTTTCAAAGCAAAGAAAATTCAGCACAAGGGCTGGGCAGGAGTATCAAACAAGACGTTAAAGTTAGAATATCAAAACTCAACATGAAGATGTCTCCTCAAGACAGAAAATGGATTGGTGAATTAAGCTCATAATTTTTATTCTCTTGCTTAAGCTACTCGTGAAAACAACCCTTCCTAGAAGGTGAGTTTTCACTTGTATCTTCAATATATATCTATGTACATATGGAGTTGTAATGTGTTTTTGATGAAACAATGAATTCCTATTCATAAAAAAAAAAAAAAAACTCAACTAGTTCAACATAAGTGATATAGCACCATCTAGGACTCCTTATTCTATTCATAAGGCACCTAGTCAACTCCTGTCACCTCCAATCTCTTAAAAGTCACCAAATCAATATTATAGTCCATGATAGATCACAAAATACGTACTCAATGTATAAATGCATAACTAATCACAAAGATAGTTCATTCCATCAAGCACGCTTAAAAGGAGATTGGTAGGTATCATAATCGAAATACGACACATAAATTTCAACATGAAACTGCAACGACCCACATGTAATCACATAACATATCACGAATTGTCCCTAGGATCTAATGCACAAACATATTTCATGATTATGCAAAACCTAAGCTCTGATACCACTGAATGTAATGCCCCGACCCTTGGGTAGGGACATCACATCGCCAAAACCTTCTTCAAGGATCCTTAAGGTTGATCTAGGAAACAACTTGGCAAACATAACCTGTTTGCTAAACTATTGGAAGTTGAGGTAGAAACCCCTTTTCTTTCGATAGACAAGTTATGATAAGTCTTGAACCCATACGACTTCAAGTTGAACTTTTGGGTTCATACAACGTTACACCATAAAACAAAGTACAATAATAACGGAGTTTTGGTGGGGACCACCGAGGCCAAATCAGAGCGTCTACAAATGCCAACCTACATCTAGCTAAAAACATGCCCGATTATCAAATAAGCCTTACATATCACGCTCAAAAGCATACACAAGTAAACATAAGTAATCAATGCATTAAAGTTCTTTGTAACTAAAAGGGCATCAAAACGGCTTCTAAAATGATAATATTTTCCAAGAACCTTACTGTTACTATGGATCTGAAAAGATGAAAAAGTAGAGGAATGAGCAACCACAGCTCAATGGGAGTTCTTCGCCTCCCAAAAATCAAAATAACTTTGCATGCATACATATATATAAATATAATAGCAGTCAACACATAATGACCATAATATTAGTAATCATGTCGCATCATAAAGATAATCTTACCTTACTCCGCCCTTAATCGAATCGGACAACCATAATGCATTAGAACTCAAGTGAACCACATTTTCTTCACAAATGTGACCAATCAATTCCCAATCTAGAACTTAGCTTAATTTTTATCATCTTTAATTTCTTTGGGCAAAAACTAGTACCCTGGTACTCAAATGAAGCATGTGAGCCGACGCAACGTACCACAGTACTGGGATTCGGAACTACTCACGCGTGTGTACAAGTTTCCTATCCGGGAGGACTTGTAATCTAGGAGTGAAAGCCGCTGCCCTCAGGCCGGAATAAGATACCTTTCTAGATTTTGTATTTCGACGCCTGTGAGCTGACCAACATACCATGGTACAGGGATTTGGAACCACTAACTCGTATATCCAAGTTTACTACCCAAAATGACTCATAATCTAGGAGTGAAAGCCACTACCCGTGGGTCGGAATATGTCACCTTCCTACACTTGGTATTTTGACGCTTGTGAGCCGACCCAATGTACGACGGTACAGGGATTTGGAAACAATAACGCGTATACTCAAGTTTCCTATCTGGGAGGACTCGTAATCTAGGAGTGAAAGTCCCTGCCCTCAGGCCGGAATAAGTCACCTTCCTAGATTTTGTATTTTGACATCTGTGAGCCGACCCAACGTATCATGGTATTGGGACTTGGAACCACTCCCGCATATACCCAAGTTTACTACCCGGAAGGACTCATGATCCAGCAGTGAAAGCCGCTACCGGTAGGCCGGAATATCATCTCATATCACATTTCTAAATTTTGTACCGGTAAAGCGCTCAAACACAATAAATCAACTTCCCATTTTCCGTTATGGTTGTTATCTCTATTATTTCTTCACATATGTATTTAGTAAATTGTTTCATGAGGCCGAAAGCCATAATTCAAGTCTTAGACTCACTTCTCAACACAAAATACAAAGTGTACAAGCATCACGGGACAAAGTCCTGGGGTTGTGGGGGTCCAAAATTGCTTTGGAGGTATCCACGGACCTTCCCACGGCCAGTGGAGGTCAATGGTTGGCTCTAGAGGTCATTAAGGGCCTTCCCATGGTTAGTGGGAACTTCTGGTGGCTACCACGGGCTACCTCACGGCCTGTGGGAGCACCCGCGGTGGGTGTTTTGGGTCAATTAAATCGCTGCTGGCCACCACGGCCTCCCCACTGCCTATGGTGGCACCCGTGGTGGGTGGCAGTGACCCCCAAACTCCCTTTTCTTATCTTCTATATATTTTGTCTTTGTGGGATATCTATGAAATGTTTATTTTATAAATTTTTCAGCATTTTATGTATCATATTAGCTCAATAAACACCTCAACCAAAATCCTGGTTTCACAAAAATCCTAACATGATTAGTACATTCTCATATTCATGCATGAAACTATAACAATTAAAAGAGAAGCTCAACCAAGTGGATGATAATGATCATGTTTCTACTTCTTTTTCCTTTCTAACATCCTCATAGCATATCCATATCAATAAGCCACTCCCAAAAATACATGCATGCAACAATTTCTTACATTTTTTAACATTCAAAGTTGGTCCACAAGCACACTTATGACATTCATTTCAGTTATAAAGTGATATACAGTGGGGAGGAGAAGAAAACTCACCTTAATGGAGATGGTTAGAGCTAAGTTCTTGTTGGTTGTTGTTTCTTGAACCTTCCTTCTACCCCCTTAGCTTTGTTCTTGGCTCTACTTTTTCTTAGTGAAGATGTTTAACAATAGAGGTTTAAATTTGAAATAAATGAGATTGAAGAAGATAAAGTTTCCTTTATTCTCTCTCTCTTATTTGGAGCTACTGGATTATACAAGAGGAAATGAGACAGAATTCAACATCACATTTAACTTGTGTATCAGATTTGGAGGGTTGCAATTATTATTTGGAGTAAGAAGTAGATATGTTTAGTGTGTCAGATTTGAGGAGGGGAGTGCTGCTACAATGATGGTTGGAACATGGTGGTAGAGGTGGAGTGCAGCAATAGACAAAGGTGGAAGGAGAAGCAATCGGATTTTTTCGCCTAATTATTGAGGTTTTGGGATGAAAGGAATATGTTTTGGATGTTTGGACATTAGGAATATAATCATGCTTTAAGATTTATTTAATCCAAGCAACTAGCAAACCAAATGAATATTTTTAAGCTTACTCCTAATATTATTTACAACTAAGTTAACCATTAACTAATAAATACATATATTTAAGCTAACTAGCACAATATGAGTTTTCTTATAACCAACTATTAAATTAAGTTGCTTAGAGAATAAATTATATATATTAATCAAATATTTTTTCTTAATATATTTTTAAGGCCTTACAAAACTGCCCCTAACACCATATTTTTAAAAAGTAAAAAATAAGGCCTTGTTTAGTCTAAGGTTTTAAGAATTTTTGGAGTGTAAAATAAAAAATAAGGCCAAACACCATATTTTCAAAAATTAAAAAAATTTATAAAAATAATTCTTCAGAAAACTGTCCCTAAAAACAGAAACGAGAAAGCTACTTCTCAGGAAACACGTGGAGGAAAAAGAGCTTTTTTATTTTGACTAATATGCCCCGTGTGTAATTATATAAATTCTTGTTTCTTTCTTTAAAAGACTTTTTCTTTCTTTTCAGCTGATTCACTGACAGGATCCGCGCTGGGGATCGTATTTCATCACTCCTGTATTTCTTCTTCCTCTGTCTCTCTCTTCTGTCCGTCTCTTACTTTGCCATATCTCTCTTTCTATTTCTTCCCCTCTGTCTTTCTCTTTCTCTTTCTCTTTCTCTTTCTCTTTCTTCTTCTCTCTATCAATTGGCAGATATCTTTATGAAGGCTCTGGACAAACACCAATTTTCTTTTCTACAAAGCAAGCTGGGCATCATCCATCCATATGCGCCTCCACCTTGAGGAGCAGTGATAAGAAAAGAAAATATTATAAAATATTGCAAGATATTTTTGTGATATCTTGTAGTATAGTATAAGCTAGGGTATGAAGAGCAACTCAGGTATGTATATCCTTCATATTTATGTTCATTTTGTCCTGTCTTCTTTGTCTCTCTTTAATTTTCTTCACTTTCAAAGCTCATATCTATTTCCTGAAGTTTCTCTCTCTTCTATTTCAATCGGGCTGTCTCGAAATACGACAAGCAATCACTCCAGGTATGTGTGGGCTTCTATTTTATCTTTGATTTGATTTGAAATTTGTGAATTGATGTTTTGAATGAGGCCAATTCATCACTGTATCAAATCGAATCGAACTACCACTCTAAACAAAATTCCTATTCTAACGAATTATATACAAAGAAAAAAGAATGAAATTTTTTTTCTCTCTCCTCTGTAATTTGAAACAAGAACTTACATGGCCGGGTAAAAAATTCACCAAAAAGAAATTCACCATTTTCCAATTTTAGCACCACCAAATGGATCGTAAAGATCTGAGGAAATTTTCCCTGAGATTTCCCATCTCCCATTGTTTTGCTGTTGAATAGAAACTGTATACAACTGAGGGTTGCATCTCGAGTTTTAGCCAGAACCTCGTGGATTCCCATTCCCAACCTTGATTTGCATTCTTGACAAAAAGGCTTGATACTCCACGTTCTTTTCTAAACCCAATTTAATAATATCTCTCCGAGGACCATTTGCGTATCATTGTTTTGGGTATCAGAAAGTAGTTATGATCCTTGTGAATGGAGTTTATCACTTTGATCCATAACATATCCTTATCTCTAGAAAACCTCTACCACCATTTAAATAATAGACTTGTATTTTTAATGAGAATATGCCCCACAACCAGAACAACCATTACTGCACACTTTGAGCGATAGCAAGGGTCTGTTTCGAAATTACATGTTTATTTATGTTCATTTTGGTTTATATTTTTTATATTATTTTATGCCGTTTGAGTTTTGTTGTTTCTTATTTGTGATTGATCTCCTTAGGAATCTAGACATTGAGATCATTTGTACTCTCTCCTTTATCATAGTGAATTTTATGCCCCTGTCATCCGTGATTTTCGTTCAATTTGGGTTTCCACATGAAAATATCGGTGTCCATTTTAACCTTGTTAAATTTGCCTATATTTCTCCCATATTTACAACCTCCTTCATCCGCTTACGACACGCCAATCAAATTAGTTTTTTATTTTTCCTAACAATCTATGCTTTGATTGCTTTGTCACTGTGACTATGATAACAGGAATTCTGTGCTGAAGGCACTCTACCAGATAATCTAGGAAGATAAGCGGCCCAGGGCCGTCGCGGCCATCACCTCCTGACCTCACTGGCAGGAACCACCAAGCTATGAGGAGTTGCAGCTCGCCATCAAGAGGTCGTTCATCCACCCATCATCATGAAAAGCGCTCTCAAGCCTCATGCAGTGGGAAGGACAAAAAGCCATCTTCAGCGGCCACTCAGCTTGGACGTGATGGTGCCTCACTCAGCGAAGAAAGGAACAAAAAGTATTCTGTCGGCAAATATGTTAATCAAGACAAGAAGAACAAGGAGTGTTTTGATGGTGCACTCAGCGAAGAAAGGAACAAAAAGTATTCTGTCGGCAAATATTTTAATCAAGACAAGAAGAACAAGGAGTGTTTTACACCAGATGCTCAGACTTCAAAGCGCCCCGGCCCCCAATCAGCGGCTCAGTTAAATTAGAAAAGCTTCAATAAAAGAAGCATCTCCTAGTTGCCACTTAGTTCATTTAGAGCTAACGCCCTAAATAGACCCTGATTTGAGCAGACGGCCACCGGGAGTTGGTTTTGTTCCAGGGAGGGAGCATGATTCGACTAGATAGGTCCCAATTACAATTATTAGTATGTGCTAGCTGTGGCCTCTGTATTATGTTCTGTTTTCAAGTGTGATGTGTAGAATACAACACGGTTCTCTCACACTGCTATCTAATTCAAAAAGATGGTGATTAAGGGTCGTGATTCAAGGAAAATATTTTCTATCTTTATTTAGTGGAGGTTTATGTACTAAAACAGCTAAATTCATCAATTTTTTTGGCAGTTATGATTAATTATCGTCTCTAATAAAAAACTAAAATTTGACAAGATATTAATGGTAATGTAAACCTTAACACTAATACCATATGTTACTGTATTAGTGTTTTTAAAATCAGGTTCAATTCACTAAAAAAGAATAAAAATTCCTTACTAATGATATTGTATAATTCAGCAAAAGATGTGACCCAAAAAATATTTCATTGTTATAAAAGATTTGGGTTAATCTAAGTTGTAAGCTATTAAATGATTTCAATTGCAGTAATCATAAACTTTGATTTTTTTAAAAAAATACATGTATTCAAGAACCCTATTTATATAGGCCCTGTTTGGTTGCAACAAATGTTTGGGAAAAATGAGTTATTTGGGAGGTTCAATTGTTTTAATTTGATCAAAACAGTTAAAGTAGTGTTTAGTTAGACAGTTGTTTGAAAGAGTTATTTGGCCTTAAACAGCTCTTTTCTCAAACAACTCTTCCCGTTAGCCTTTTAGAAAGAGTTATTTGTAAAAATGACATATTTATTAGATAATCTTGATTTATTCAAAGATTAAGAAACAACATCGCCCATTAATTAGAAGATACTCTTGATTGAGAGACTTTACAAGTAGAGGAAAAATATTTATTAGTGAAAAATTGAAAATGCGAAGAAGAATATAAATGAATGGATGCATGAGATATTAGGGCTGTTCACGGTTCGATTCGGTTCGAATTCGTTTTTTAACCGGTTAACCGAATTTAACGGTTCGTGAACTTGTGAACCGAAACAGGAATAAGATAAATCAGTTGACCGGGTATCAATTAACCAGATTATTCGGTTCGGTTCATCGGTTAAACTAGAACTGGAGTTGAAACAAAATTTTTCGAAATAATTTTCGGGATTGTACTGGCCAGCACCGAGCTTCTAGGCCCAACAGTAGCTACTGAGCCCAACCAGCAGCAACCACTAGGCCCAACAGTAGCCCCTGGGCTTAGCAGTAATCATTGAGCCCAATCAGCAACAGCCCCTGGACTCAGAAGTAGCCACTGGGCCTAGCTAGTAGCCACTTGGCCCAGGCAGCAGTAGCCATTGGGCCCAGCAACAACCAATGGACCCAACTCATGTTACTCCATTTGAGAAAATCCATCTAGGCCCTGACCCACCCCGTTGCCATCTTTACAAGCCATTGCCACAGGTTATTGGGTCTAGCCATTGAGGAAAAACAACAACCCTAAAGAAAATAAGGGTTTTCTTGAAAGGAGGACAAGGAGGAGGCTAGATCGAGTTTAATATAATGTGCACTATTTATTTTATTTATTGAGAACTAGTCTAATCTTTAATGGGTCGGTAAATATAATAGCTTGTTTGGGGAAAGGGGTAAGGAAGAACCGGGCCCAGACCATTGCATGCTTCGGAAGCTAGCTTATACAATAGACCCAAGTCGATGGATTCAGTGATATGGCATAATTTGGTGGGGGAATTTTTTTTTGAAAAGAGGGATTGCGAAAAAGGGATGAGTCTTAAAAAATTAAAATAAAATCATAAAATTTGATTTTTTTATAAAAAATATGTATTAAAAAACCGTATTTATATAATTGATCTCAACTATGGATATATCACAATAAAAAATAACGTTCCATTGTTTCAACTGCTTTCCACAAGCTCCGCACATTATGTCCAACTGAGGCATGAATTTGTCGAGTCTTTCTCTCATAGGAAGTTTTCTATGCATCAGGAGCCAAAAAGGGAATGTATGTTTGGGTATATTAGCCCATGACCACACCATTCTAGCCGTTTTGGTCTTGCTTTAGAGATTCAATCCCCATAGATACCCTTCTTTAACAATGCATATTGCTTTTTTCCCTTGCTTCCACTCCCATTTCTGGTTGCATTGCATCCCCATTTGAAATGTTCCTTGATAGCACATAGTTTTTTTTTCCCAATGCCAATATGTATCTCCATGGGGATTATATGTCCACCAGTTATCTGCCTCGATATATTGCTCATGCACCCATGTGGCCCACAATACATTATTTTTCATAGCAACTGCCTAAACAAGTTTAGCAGCACATGCCTCATTCCAAATCTATATGTTCTTAATCTCTATCCTACCATATGTTTTTGGTATGCAAGTGTCCATCTTGCCAAGAGACATAAGAGGTTTTCCTGTATTCAGCAGTAGCCCCAAAGGAAATTCCTACATTTTGCAATGACTTGTTTTAAGACTTCTTAGGGTGAAATGAAAATAGCAGCCCAGTAGTTGAACAAGCCCATACATACTGAATTTATGAGGGTCACTCTTCCTATGCAGGAAAATTCCTAGATCTCCAAGTCTGCATCTTTGCCATGTTTTATCAATCAATAATGAGCAGTCGGCTTTGCTTAATCTGCCAGTAGTTATTGGGATCCCCAAATATTTTACTGGAAGCTTGCTATCCGTGAATCCAGTTTTCTCAATAATCTGTTGCTTCAAATTCTCATTGATGCCCCCACTATGATGACATATTTGTGGTGGTTTATCTCTAAGCTTGATATTACTGAAAAGTCTTGCATAGTTTGTAATATTATATCCACTGTGGCCAGTCTTGCTGAGTAGAATACCAGTAGATCATCAACAAACATAAGGTGATTCAATATGAGTATAGCACACTTAGGATGAAACCTGAAGTTTAGGTGATGTGCGGCCCTCATGAGTGATCTCGATAAGTATTCCATTGAAAGTACAAATAATAATGGGTAAAGTGAGTCTTCTTGTCTCAAAACCTTTCTCCCCCTCAAAAAACTCATGTGAGCCTCCATTTAATGAAACAGTGAATGATGTTAAAGTTACATAAGTCATTATCCATTTGATAAACTCATTGGGAAATTTAAGCCCCTTGAGAACCTCCTTAACAGATTCCCAATGAACTGAGTCATAAGCTTTTTTCATGTCCATTTTGAATAGACATCTTGGTTAAATATTGACTCTTTGGTAACTTCTAGCAACCTTTTGACAGAGCAGTACATTGTAGAGAAGCTGTCTATTTTTCACAAATGCACCTAGATTTGGGTCTATGAGGCAGGACATCACCTTACCCAAGTGTCATACAAAGCAACTTTGAAACACATTTATAAATGACATTGCAGCATGAAATTGGTCTTAAGTCAAGCACAGATTAAGGATAGGTTTCCTTAGGCAAAACTACCAAGTTTGTAATATTCTAGCTTTTGTGCATTTTTCTAGTTTTGAAAAGTTCCTGCATAACTTCTATCACACGTCTTCCTGTCACATTCCAACTCTCTTTGAAGAATCCACTATTGAACCCATCTGGCCTCGGAGATTTTTCATTTGGAATACTAAATATCATTCCCTTTATGTCCACTTTTGAAAAGGGCCTGCATAGATCTGACTGTTGCTCTATGTTTAGGTACTGACCATAAGAGGAGGTTACAGGGTCTTCTTTTCTCATATGTTTGATTTGTTTTCCAAGCAGGTTTTGCTAATAACTCACCATGACTTAAGCTACTTCATCAAACCCCTTTCTTTTCCTCCCATCCCGATCCTTTATTGAGTATATACAATTGGCCAATTTCCTCTTTTTATAGTAGCAAAGAAAAATTTATTGTATTGGTCGCCAAATTGGGACCAATCCTTCTTACTCTGCTGCTTTTTGAGATCCATACCAGACTTGAGGATATTGATGTATTTCTACCTCATTTCCTTCTCCTTCTTGAAATATTCTTCATTCAGTGGGCTTTCTTGCAATTTTTGCTGACTGACTTCAAGTTTCATCCTCGCTAATTCCACTTGCATATGGATATCTGCATACTTGTTCCTATTGAGCTCTTTGAAAGGATGTTTTAGTAAGCATAAGGCATTTCTCAATTCAACCATATTTGAATCTCATGCAATCTATTTCTAACAATTTTGCACTATGCTTTTAAAATTCTGATCTTTACTCGTACATGTCACAATGTCTAAATGAGGATGAGATTTTAGGGCCTTCTGGGAATTTGAGCAATAATGGGGGTGGTCTGATAAACCCCGCATCAGAAACTTTGCATGCACAAACTTAAATTGGTATACCATTGTGTATTTACTAATATCCAATTAATTCTAGACCAAATATGTTTGTTAATCCATGTATATCTTGCTCCAAAACTCTGCAAAATGAATGAATCATTGATTTCAACACACTTCTTAAAGTCAACCATATCTTCCTCTTCCACATCTGCACCCCCTATTCTATCATCAGCATGTAACAAGAAGTTAAAATCTCCACTTACACAACATGTAGTCTCCATTTGCTGTCTTCTCACATAGTGATAATCTTTGCTAAGCTCTATTACTCCCATACACCAAAATCTTAGTTAGACCACTTTACAGTGTATCATCTGCTCAGTACTAAGTTCTACTACATCATATTGTTGATGATGCCACGTCACACAAATTATGTCTTTAGGAAGTAGATGCCCATTTAAAGCAAAATTCCATCCACTATAGATTTTTGCAAAACTTGTTCTTCATTCTCACTAGGCTATTTGTTTTCTAACAAACCCACCAATCCAATCTTTTGTTTTTTAGGTAGAGCTGCAAGTCTACCTGTTTATTGAGGTTATTAACCCTCTAACATTCCAACATATTACAATTCATCAGGGGTTTATCCCCTAGTCCCTGCCGAGCCACTATCTTCACACCTTCATCTACACTTAGGGCTTCAAAATTGTTAGCCGAGGAAAACTACAAGAGAATCTGTTGGTTTGAATGGAAATTGACATGGTTTTTTTTAGAGGAGGGAGGGGTCTCAGGTAGGGAGACCCTTTATCTCCCTTACCTTTTGTGCTCTTTATGGAATATCTTTCAAGAATGATATCCTAGGCTGTACAAAGTAAGGGGTTTAGATACCACCCAAAATGCCTCACCCTCAAACTCGCTTACATATTATTTGCTGATGATTTGATAATCTTCAGTTCAGCAAGAGGGAGACTGTAAAAATCATTATGCAAACATTAAGAGACTTCTCAGCCACCTTAGGTTTGGGTATCAATTATCACAAATATGTGATAATAATGAAGGGCATAACAGAAGATCAAAAACACCAACTACTGAGATGCACTGGGTTTGAAGAGGGAAAACTACGTGTCAAGTATCTTAGATTACCAATCAGAGCAGGGAGAATGGGGAAATCGGAGTGCAGCTTGCTTGTGGACAAGATAATAGAAAGACTAAATATGTAGCAGGCAAGGAATATGTCTTATGTAGGCAAAATGACATTGATAAATTCTGTACTAATGGGAGTGTTTAACTTTTGAGCAGTTATCTTTATATTATCATAGAAGAGATAAAAAAGTAAGTGACAAATGTAGAAACTTCATGTGGGGGCTGCAGGAGAATACAAAAAGCACCACACATAGCATGGTCAGATACATGCAAGCCAAAGTCTTATGGTGGAGTGGGAGTAAGAAATCTGAAATTGTGGAATGAAGTATGTGCAACCAAGCTAATATGGGCAGTTGCAATGAAGAAAGATCACGTGTGGGTAAACCTAGCAATTCAGGTGGGCGGGTTAAATATGGGTTCGGTGTATTCGGGTTCGAGTAAAATACGGGTCGGGTGTATTTCGGGTTCGGGTAAAATACGGGCGGTCGTATATCGGGTTATACGGATTTCGGGTCGACCCAACAGAGTTGAGACTCGCCTTTTTACTAGTTATTTTTTTAATTTAAAAATTTAGTATAGTTTTTGCTTAAAATTGCCAATAGTTCTTCGAAAAAATATAGTATTTGTATTTTCTAAAAATAATATTCAAAAATATTCAAAACTTTCATTATGATATTTGTGTGAAGATCCCATTTAGTCGAACGACTAGACTGTTTGACCTTTTTAAATAAGGCCAATGAAAGATTGAGTCAATAATGAGTTGAATAATAATGGCTTGTTCTATTAATGATTCGTTTAAGGTTCCGATATTTATTTCACCTCTTCTATTATACTAAGGATGTTTATATGCATATTTACTGCATTCTAAAACACATCGAAAAATGGTTGACTTGGGTAGGCATGATCGGCCCATTGTATTCACTAGTAAAAATTTAACTTTGTTTGAACCCGGCCCGTTGCTCATCTTAGGAATTTTGGTTCAGGTACAACTAAAACAATTTTAAATAATAACAATTACAGATTTACAATAAACGAAAATTATTGTTTTAATTATAACATCAAAGTTTTACATCATTATAGTAATATTATTTCTACAAAAAAGTACATTATTTAAGATGTGAATATAGGTATATTCAGTTCACCAAAAATACAACGAGTATAACTTGTGCACAGTATTTTTAATATATCACATCATTTGAATCCAGATATATTTTTATTGAAATTAACTATGCATAATTTTTGTATATAATGCCTTTTTTATGAGGAAGAAGTTGAGAAGTGAAACAATATTAGTTTTCGTTTGTAAATGATTGCAATAAATATGTAATGTCTCTCCAAATAATGTGATATGATAAATAACCATTATTAAAAGAGTGATAAAATGAAGGAAAAATCATATAACATGCATAAAACATTGAATCAAGAAGCCACAAAGTTAAAATTGTTATTTTTGTTGTCTTGACCCAATGGGTCGAACGGGTTTGGGTCATATTTGACCCAATAATGTACAAGTTTTTCGAGTTTGATTTTTTGGGTTCGGGTCGAGAAAATCGTGTCCAAAACCTAGAAATTTCGGATGGATTCGGGTAGGATTTTTAGGTCGTGTCAGTTTTTGCCAGGTCTACATGTGGGTTAAGACATAAAGAAAGCTGGATTGGTGGGAGTATACGCTGCAAGGAGATGTCTGTTGGTATTGGAAAAGCTCTGTAACATCAGAGAAATCTTCAAATGGGGGAGCAAAGTTGGCCACAAATGGAATTGAAAAAAGGGGGAAAAAGGTGTATGCTCAGTTAAAGCAGGGTATATATGAAGGCTTCAGTTGAATGGGAAAGCTCCATGGGCAAGGCTTGTTTGGTCCAGAATGAACTTGCCAAACACATTCATTTACATGCTGACAGTTAATGTATAAAAAGCTTCCCACAAGGGCTAGAGTGCCGAAATTCCAGCAGATCATGGATACCAAATGTGGGTTGTGAAATGACCATACTGAAACCTTAGATCACCTCTTCTATGAATGTGAGGAAGCAAGCAAAGTGAGAAGAGAGATGATTAACTGGATAGGAATACCAGGAGATGAAGTCACACTGTGGCAATGGTTGGAGAAAGTCAAAAAGTGAAGGGGCCTAATTCTGCAAAACAGCTTCAGTGGCAGGAATAACAACTATGTTCTACAACATCTGGAAAAACAAGAACCAGGCAATATTCCAGAATAGAAAACAAGATGTTGAGGGAATGCTGAAAATAATAAAAGAGCACATCAGGTAGAGGATATTATTTTTGCATCAAAATCAAGAAAATACAGGAGATGTATAGATAATGTCTTTATGTAAATACAACAGAACAATGCATACATAAGAGAGTGGTTTTTGTGTAAATAAGCTAAGTTTATAGCCTAAGTTGCTTTCGTGGTAATGAATATATCACCACATTCTTACCAAAAAATAAAGTTAATGCATAAGACTTGGTAAATTATTAGAGCAGGTTTGAACTTTTCCAAATCTAAATACAAACCTAACTCCAAGTCTAATAAAATATTATTTTTATCTAAAATAATAAATAAAAAGAGATGAGTTCGTGTATTATATTGTTGCACATACAGTCATCCACTCCATGCATTGTTTGTTGCTTTATATATATATATATATATATATATATATATATATATATATATATATATATATATATAACACTCATACGGTTAGTAATTGTTGGATGAGCTCGTGTGAAAAGAGGCGTCTAACTTTTTTTTACCATTCACTATTGTAAAAAAAGGTAATTTCACGAGCGTTTTGATTAACTTATAATTTTTATAAAAAAACAAAGGGTCAATTTATAAATTGAAAGACATACTATATTTATAATACACATCACATCAGAATAAATTTATGACTAAAATAATAAAATAAACCTTTCCGTCGGAGAGAACAAAATTCAAACTTTTTTGAGACACTTCTCTTTTATAAAATTATTGTTATAAAGATTACAACTTTTATGAGATTTGTAAACATCGTATAACCTTTCTATTTAAAAAAATTATTTGTTATAAAAGTTCAAATTCGAAGGACTACACTTGTTGCACATCAATCCTGTAACCTATTAATAATTCAATTCCAACACATATAGAATGACATGAAAGAAATGGATAGAGTTATTCAAAGAGTACGAGACAACCTCACCCATTAATTAGAAGATACTCTTGATTGAGAGACTTTACAAGTGGAGGGAAAATATTTGTTTGTGAAAAATTGAAAATATGAAATATAAATGACTGGATGTATGAGATATTAGGGGTGTTCGCGGGTCAGTTCGGATCAATTTTTTTAATCGGTTAACTTGATTATTCGGTTCGGTTTATCGGCCAACCGGAATCAGCGTTGAAAAAATTTTCAAAATAATTTTCGGGATTTTACTGGGCCAGCAGCAGCTTTTGGGCCCAAAAGCAGCTACTGGGCCCAGCAGCAGCCCTAGGCTTAGCAGCAATCACTGAGCCTAGTCAGCAACAACCCCTGGGCCGGAAGCAGCCACTGGGCCTAGTTTTTCAGCCACTAGGCCAGCCAGCAGCAGCCGTTGGGCCCAGCAGCAGTCACTGGCCCAGCTCATGTTACTCCATTTGAGAAAATCCATTAGGGATGAGTCTATTTTTTTGGTGGTGTAATTTGGTGGAGAGAATTTTTTTTTTTGAAAGGAGAGATTACGGAAATAGGGATGAGTCTTAAAAATTAAAATAAAATATCATATATGATAACTTGAGTTTTTAAACTTGAATTCATGGTATAATTTGTACCAGTAGAAGGTGTGCTCGGTGCCGCTCCCCAACGGTATTGGCACATAATGTGGGCCATTAGGAAACTTTTTCGTCTTGTCCCTAGTACTAACTCTGAACCCCTGCCCCCTCCCACCAGAAGCCAACCATAACGCAAAAAATGAATGAAAAAGAAAAAAATAATAGAGAGCATCATAGTAATTAGGAAGAAGAAGAAGAAGAAGAAAAACGTACTTGATTTATGCGGCGGGAGAGAAATGTGCAGGAAGAAAAGTGAGCAGCAGTGGAGGAAGGGAGAACAAATTGAGGGCTATGTCTATGCAAACGCTGAAGATGGTGATAGGAGAAAGAGGAAGACATTGAATTATGGAATTAAACTTGAGATATGGCTTCGCGATGATATTCAAATTCCAGTGGATATGAAGCGTTGATGTAGTCGCCAAGTGAAGAATTCATGAATCGCCTGGCTGTCATTAGTTGGTGTCCATGAATGGATGCTGTCAAAGTTCACAATCTAATATGTATTCTTTCCAAAGTCATACCAGCAAAACACAATTTAGAAAGTTCACTAAACAGGCGTGGATCTATAGTTGACCAAGATTTATGTTGAATTGGTTTAATTTAACTAAGTGATGCATACAAGTTTATAAGATTTCTACCCAGAATTAATTGGCTCTATGTGGATTAAGTAACTAATTATCTTATATACCCACTCAAGATCATCTATTTTATTGGTATGGCACAACATCTACTATCATATTCTTCACAATTTATCTTGTAAGAATTATGATAGTGTCCTAGGTGTAATCCAACAAAAGTAGCAACAAACACGACACGTGTAAAACCCAACACATTAAGGATATCAAAATATGGGACAATTACCTCATTTGGTTAAAATAGGAAGTTGACCTTCCAAAGATAATCCACCCCCTAGTCAACCACCCTCAAATTGAAATCCACCTAGAAACCGAACTACTATCTAAATAAAGGCACAAACAAAAGCATACAAAGTTTGTGGAGATACCTCAAGAATCTCCACATAGACTCTCCTTGTATTATAAACTCCAATTCAAACCATAACCTCACTTCTAGGAACCAATTCAAGAGAAAACCCATATAATCCTCCAAGATTAATTTGGCTTAGTATTCATATTTAAATGTTATGATGAGAGATGTATATTTATACTTGTTTTTTTAACCTTCAAGCATATAGGAAAATCGACTCTAGGAAAATGACTCTAATAGCTCAGGGATGACAGAATCTCGAGGCTTACCCATCAAGGACGATTATAACCAAAACATATTCTCTTCCACTAGCTTTCCTACCACGAATCAGAGATATTCTTGGCTTTGAATACAAGAATCATGAGTAATTTGTGTGTGTTTATGATCTCTGTCAACTTCCTGATTCAATATGGCCTCAGTTCCTTTTATGGGTTAGCAATTTTTCGATACCCAAATCTCTTTCTTCTTCCTAAGTTTCCACTCTACATTGGATGCTATCAAATTTGTTATGGAACCTTGCCAACTAACATCAACTTGTCGACCTCTAACAAACCTCTTATTCATAATTGTTATAGTTTCCTTTGCATAACTTCTTCTGCAAAATCTAACCAATCCAAACATTCTTTATAACCTCTTTCCTATCTTTCTAGAAATGTAGGCATCAATTGTTGCATAACCTTTCCTAGTAAATCTAACATATCCGAATCTTCTTTGTGACCTCTTTCCAATTTTTCTTGGAATGTAGGCATCAGTTATTACTGTAAACCTTTTGAAAGAAACCTCAAATTTTTCAAGCATATTATACATAGATTATCAATGAAGATTGTGAACTCACTTCGATATTCTCTACTTCAGTCTTAGATACATAATTTCCATGTTTTTTTCTTGTTTGAATCTCCAACATTGTTGTTCTCTCTAGTTCTTGTGTCAAAAAAAAATTGTACTGTTATGTATATGGAAACTACATTTTTCGAGATTATAATATAAGTTCTAATATTGTGTTAGCAATTGTTAGCACTTAGAAGATTTTTTCATTTAACAACGATGGAATACTGAAGAAATAGACCAAGTTATAAAAAGGGGTTATTGACACTTTAATACCCTATACTATTGATAAATAATAAAAGAAACTCCTTAGATATCAAAAATAATAAATTACTACCTTGAGATATTGTATAATATTGTAAATTTACCTTTTATGGTGTATATATAAAACCCATAAAAGGAAACTTTTACAATTAAACTACATTATACGATATCTCAGGGTAGTAATTTATTATTTTCGACAATTGAGGTTTTTTTTTTTTATCATTTGTCGATAGTATAGGGTACTACATCTGTCAATAACCCTAAAACAAATATATAAAGTATACCATCAAATCTGGTTTATAGCCCCAAGTTGCCATATATAGTATTTTGTTTTAATAGTGTTGATAGGCCGAAAGCGCATGAGTATATAATTTTAACACATCAAGGTTGTCTCCACAGGGTAAGGTCAAACTACTCGGGTTATATTCCTTCAAAATTTGCTAAGTCTGGAATCAAGATTTAGAATCAGATTAATATAAACTAAACTACTATCTAATCTAATGAATAATTAATCAAAGAATTAAGCAAATCAAGTATTTTTTTAATTGGTTATTTTAAAACCGACAATTAGATTATCAAATTCTTCTTTCAATGTGGAATGAAACAGCTAAATCTAATTAATTATCGTTTCTCAAGGGTTCTTGATTAATTTAGATTTATTAAGCATGTGATTATCAAATTAGTTTTCTTGATTGGTGATTCTTTCTCAAGTTCTCACACAAACAAGTCAAATCTTGGCATTCTAACATCAAAATTCGTCTTTCAATATTTCATCTAATGTCTAAAACATGCAAGAAGTGATCAAGTTTCTCACAAGCAAATAATCAGTCCAAAATTGATAAAGCAAACCAAAAATTCCACAAGTATCAAAAGGGATCAATACAAGTTTAGGAAATTAATAAATACTTGCATAAATCAAAGATTCAACATCCAAAACTAAAATCTGAATTGTAATATATATAAATATAAAGCGAGAAAAGAGAAGAGAAGGGAAGAAAGTCACTCATCCGAAGGCGTGATTAAACCGTCACCCCAATGTTACAAAAAATTTACAACCTCTTTGGTCTTTTTAGGAGGACTTGGCCTATTAATACAGTTCGCTATAGTAATAATGACATTGTTGATGGTGTTAATAACTATATATTATGTAAAGAGTTTTGTTTGTTGCAAACACTTCTGTTCATTATTGCTTGGGAACAAATGCAAATGGACTTTCTATTTATTGCAAATGAGTATATATGGAGGGGGGTAGATAGAAAAAAATATTAAAAAATAGTTTTACAAAAAATGAACATATTACTACGGTTCATATGACAAACCATTGTAATAATTAACCTATTACTTTGGTTCCTCTTATGAGCTGTAGTAATAGATCAGCCCGATGTCAAATTTTAAACTCTAGTAAAGGTTATCTATTTCTACGGTTCCTTTGTAGAACCGTAGTAATAGGATACATATTAGTACGGTTCTCTAGTAAAAGGTTTGTTCCCAATAATTTAAAAGTCTCTCTCGCTGCTCTTTGCTTGATATCCGAGAAATATCTCTAGAGCTCGCTCTCTGGTCTCCTCTCACAAACAATCCTCTCACAAACGCTATCGTTTCTCTCACCCAAGCACCGCCAATGAGTTCACTTCCACCACTTCCGCCGTCGTCCTTAGCTTGCTGTCATGGTCCCCTTCCACCTGCCGTCTTCAGCTTGCTTCTTATTCTTTCTCTATCTCTCTCTTTATATATATATATATATATATATATATATATATATATATATATATATATATATATATATATATATATATATATATATATATATATATATATATATATATATATATATATATATATATATATCGTTTCTTCTAGGTATTTAACGTCTCTTTCTCTTCTTTTTTTTCGCTTTAAATTCTTGAAATGTTTGAGATTTTAACAAATGAGTTTGGGAAATGATGAGAAATAGTGAAGGAAAGAATTATGGTTTAGGGTTTAGGGTTTAGTTAGAGTAACAATGGAGCTTCTTTATCTTTTTGTTTTTTCATTTTAAATTCTTGACATGTTTGAGATTTTGAGAAATGGGTTTGAAAAATAATGAGAAACGGTGAAGGAAATAATTATGGTTTATGGTTTAGGGTTTAGTTTGAGGAATAAGGAAACTTTTCTCTTTTTTTATTTTTTCGCTTTGAATTATTGAAATGTTCGAGATTTTAAGAACTAAGTTTAGAAAATGATGATAAATGGTGAAAGAAAGAAGTATGGTTTAGGTTTAATGATGAACAGTTTAGGGGTGAGCAATGATAAAATTATGTAATGATTTTGTTTATCATTCTTACAGGTTACAATGGAACTGGGTACTCCCAAGAAGAATTTATCTAGTACTATCAATAATATGATAGACCAAACAATGACGTAACAAAGAAAAACATTGATGTTGAAAAAGTTCAGTTCAATCAGCTTGACAACCCCATTGGTGAGAGGAAAGTTCGTTTCAATAGTTTTGTTCGAGCGGCAGCCCGTACCCCACGTGCCGATCACATTCGATACTTGGAGAAAAGTACCGAACTCGGTGAAAGAATACATTTGGACTGAAATCTTGGTATAAGTTTACTATGTAATGCCTTTTTCATTAGTATTTATAGCCTATGTTATACACATATATTAATATAAATACATGTCGTTCTTGTGTTTCAGAAAATATTTTATTTATTAGTGAAAAAGAAAGACCTTCCATTGGTGAAATCGAAGACCTTCTAGACAGGTTGTGGAGCGATAGAAAGGCGTCAAGTCTAAACTATCCGCTGTTTGGGTCTACAAAACAAAGGAGACAAAGGCAAAAGGTAGACCATGGGAGCTCTAAAACTTCATAATCGAGGATGAATGGAAGAAGTTCAAAGAATAGGCTTCCTTTGAAGAATTTCGGGTAAATTGAACATTCGTTCTATTTTTTAGAAGTATAGTAATTTTTTTGAATTATTAGGGTAATTAAAATATTAGAGTACCATATATTGTTGTATTTTAAAAATATTTACTTACACAGACCCTAAGTAAAACCAACGGGAAGAGGATTAAGTGTAGTGTGTATCCCAATGTGATGTTCTCTAGGGGATACACAATGGTGAATGAGAAGTTGTTGAAGCAGAATCTTGAACGACTTCAAAATGAAGTCGGTGAAGGTACTTTTTGATACATAAAACTCGAATTTCAATTAATATAATACATACAAGTTATCAATATGAACTCTCAAATTTAATTCGTATATTATCGTGCTATGTGAATTAGGACCTCGAAAGAGTCTGCTAGTGAGAAGAAGACTACCGAGTCGGTTGACAAGTCATAAAACAGAGCAATTAGCGGTTGATCATCCTCCGGAGAAAGTCAATTAAACCAAGGTTCTCCAACATGTTGACGATTCGGTTTCGGGGTGGACTGTGCTCTCTTGATTTGGCAAAACAATTGCCATTGCACGAAGTAGTTCAGATCACAACATGAAAACTTGTGTTGGGGTACGGCGATGATGGTTAGAAGGGCTTGACCATCTTCCCGAAGGACATACTAAATTTCATAAAGATGCAGGAGATCAACACAAACGCTATTATGCTTGACATTATGTGATTAGTATATATAAGTTCATTTACATTATGCTCGGTCGTATCAAGAGAGATCCGAATTCATATCCGACCTAATGACGAGGACGAGGAAAACATGTTATTTGGCACCATTCGTTGAAAAGTAAGTGTATAGACCCAAATAATTAACTTAAAAATTCATTAGTACAAGTTCTTGTTTACATTTGATATTGTTTGTATCGGTGTCGTCTTCATTGGACACTTGCTATCATTTATCCGAGGCATAAAGTGGTGTACTAGCTTGATCCTCTAGGTCAACACGTGAGGATAGACATTCAGCGTCTTATCAAGTCATGAGTTCACTTAATTATTTTTATTGCATTATCGTATACCTTTATAATATATTTCAACAATACATGATCATAATTTCAATTTTTATCCATCAAATTCATAAATGGTGCTCTCGGAGGTAACCGTTTCGTAACGCCCCCAATCACCATTACCTAATAATCCCTAATTAGAGAGTATTATGTATGGCCGCAGCGAAAAGTAATGATTAGAGATGTTACCACTAGACCTGGCAAAAATTGACCCGACCCGAAAACCCGACCCGAACCCGCCCGAAAGTTTTGGGTTTTGGACATGATTTTCTCGACCCGAACCCGAAAAAACCGAACCCGAAAAACCCAGTAAATTAGCGGGTCAAACCCGACTCGAACCCGTTTGACCCGTTGGGTCAAGGCAATAAAAACAACCATTTTAGCTTTGTAACTTGTTGATTGAATGTTTCATGCACATTATATGATTTTTCCTTCAATTTATCACTTTTTTAATAATGGTTATTTATCATATCGGATTATTTAGAGAGACGTTACATATTTATTGCAATCATTTACGGACGAAGACCGATATAGTTTCATTTCTCAACTTATTCCCCATAAACAAAAGCCATTATATACAAAAATTATGCATAGTTAATTTCAATAAAAACATATATGGATTCAAATGGTGTAATATATTAAAATACTACAAGTGTACAAGTTATACTCGTTGTATTTTTGGTAAACCGAATATACCTAGTCACATCTAATTAATATACTTTTATTTTGTAGAAATAATATTACTATAATGATTTAAAATTTTGATGTTATAATTAAAAATAATAATTTTAGTTTATTATAAATCTCTAATTCTTATTTATTTTAAACTCGTGTTTACCTGTACCTAAACCATAACTCCTAAGGTAGGCAATAAGCCAAACTAAAACAAAGTCAAATTTTTTCTAGTGAATAAAATGGATCGATTAAGCCTACCCAAGTCAAAACTTTCTCGATTTGTTTTAAAATGCATTAAACATGCATATAAACCTCGTTAGTATAATATAAACTGTGAAATAAACATCGTAACCTTAAACTAATAATTACAGTAACAAGTCATTATTATTCAACCCATTATTAACCCAATCTTTCGTTGGCCTTATTTAAACGCGTCAAGCAGCCAACCCGCTCGGTTCAATGGGACCTTACACAAATATCATAATGAAATTTTTGAATATTCCTTTTAGAAAATACAAATACTATACTTTTTCGTTGAATTATTGGCAATTTTAAGCAAAAATTATGCTTAATATTTATAATTAAAAAAGAAAAACAACCGATAAAAAGGCGGTCTTAACCCGTTGGGTCGACCCGAAACCCGTATAACCCGATATACGACCGCCCGTATTTTACCCGAACCCGAAATACACCCGACCCGTATTTTACCCGAACCCGAATACACCCGACCCGTATTTAACCCGCCCGCCCCAATTGACGAGTCTAGTTACCACCATCCTAAGAATAGGACCAGGCTAAGTAAACAAATAAAAACAAAACACAATTTGCATATCTAAATGGTTGGATCCCGATAACGATAAATATTTACAACCGAAGTAGTTAAGCCACATATCATGTTTAAACAAGACCCCGAAATATAATTTAGTGGCTTGCTTGCATATATTTTAATACAATCTCATATACTTGTTTAATACGAGAAATTACACAAAATCTAATAATATCCAAAATTAATCCCATGCCACAATTGAGCTGAAATCACTATGAGCATCTAAATACTATCGAACCAAAAATACAACTTGCCTATCTATGTTTTGCCTTCGTTAGTCTTACTAGGTAATTGACTTGTTCAGCGATGTTTTCCCTGAAACAAAAATAGTAAAATATTTCAAAGAATGAGTCGAAACTCGAGTATGAACATTCTTGCACAATAAAAATTGCTTTGAAACATTTTAATTGAGTGTGCGCATTTTAATTCATTTTACTTCGAAATCGAAGGGAGAGAATATGAGTAAAATTTTCTTTTGAGTTATTATCCGTAAGTGGAACCCTAATATATAATTGATACAATCTTTGAGTAAGGTACACACCTCCCGAGTCAATGAGTTAAAGCTGTGTGGGTTGAATTGAATGGCATAAACCCTAATAGCTGATAATTAACAGGGCCACTTAATTAGGTGACAAAACTTGATTGCAAATGATTCATTGTTAGTTATACATATTACAAGAAATATTGCAACTTGCTAGAACATGTGAATTTTTGAAAAGCACAGGCAATGAACGTACTCTAAATTTAAAATATTTTTCCCTTTACGAAATATTAATTTAGTGGCTCGTCGGCGAAAAAATAGTCTCGTTGTTGTTTCAAATAAGTTTTTATTATTAATAACATTTTAATTAATTTTACCTGTAATAATATTGGTAATTGAATTAGCATAAATGCTCATAATGTACTTCAATCCCTTTGTTGCTTATCTATTTGGTTATGCTTATTACTCGAGATAATTACATTCATTCTAATCCAATTCTCCTCTACAACACATCACCCGTTAAAGAATTTGGTTTATCTAGTTCATTGATTTTGATTCGTCAACTTACCTAGATCAAAGGAATTTTATTTTTGAAATATGCTTCTAACGATGATTATGATTATGATTATGATTATTATTATTATTATTATTATTATTATTATTATTATTATTATTATTATTGTTATTTTTTTTTTGGGAAAAGTTAAAAATATTACTTTCAGTTCTTGCAATTAACTTATTTTCTTCACCTCATTATCTATCCATAAATCAATTTATTTACTTATATTCCACACCCTTTTCCAACTCCCATATATTCTTCAACAAAACAACATCCTACGACAGTTAGAGATGAGTAACTTTACTTCAATTTATAGTAAAAAAACCTGAAATCACTTCACTAAATCAAATTTAACAAAATCAACCACAATCATACACTCCCAATACTCAATCCTGCTCCCACCATGAACATCAACCAATACCAATTCACACCCAATCCAACTTTCATGATCAATCCTTGAATTCATCTCATAAACACCTTTTTAAAACTATATAATTTAATTAGTAACTGCCATAAGCAATCCTGGAACGTGCCCTTATAATAAAAGTAAGTAATGAAAAGAAATGAAAATTTGGGTTTAGGATTTCACATTCAAGGCCCAAAAAGATAGAAGCCAAGAGAAGGGAAGGCATGATGGTGGTGCGGTGATTTGAAATATACTTTTTCATCACCTTAAAAACATATATCTTCACATTTATGTTTGTCATATGTATCTATATATTTCCTAAATTTTATTATAAGTGCACGAGTAATTTATTGTTATTATTATTATGAGATTTTAATTGGAGGTCATTTTTCCGACTGAGTCGTGTAATATATAAAGATAAATTTCCACATCAAATTGAGGTATCTGCGCTTAATTGTATAAATTGTAATAGTGAAATAAGTAATGGGAGTTAGAGTTGGGCTGTTACAGTTTCCAAGGAGGCTTGAGAACACATCAAAGGGGTCACAAACTAGCAGCTGCTATTAATGTTAAAGTGATGTTTTCTTACTTAGTTTTAAATTAGTTTTTTCCGGCTAAATTACTCAAGTAAGTAGCTATATTAATGTATGGGTTGGGAATTAGTATATATGTATTTCGATTATTTATAGTGCCATAAGCAATCCTGAAACGTGGAGTGTGACTTCTACGTTCTACAATATATGAAGAAAAATGCGACACTACTAGGCTTTGATGATTCCAAAACAACTCCGTAAAGGGTATTTCTAATTACGCTTATTTACTATTATTATTTAACCAAAATTGAATCGGTCGAGAAATTTTTTAGTACTTTCACTTGACGTAAACATTAATTTTATAACATTGATTGCAATATTTTCCTGAAAATACGCTTACCACCCTTGATACAATAGTCACAATAGATGAGCTCTGAAAGGGATGGGTACTGTTTGTGTATGAACTTGTAAACAAATCTATGTCTCGTGGTTAGTTTGTTCGGTCCAAATATTACGTTATTTATACCCTTATTTACTTAGTTTTTGGCTTGTAAAATAATATATTTCGAGGATTTTTACTTGGTTTATTTACTTTAGTAAGTAATAAGTTGAAAGTGAGCTAATAGGAAAAAGTTTGAGACAAAAAGGAAGCAAAACGAGGAAGATAATGATGTGCACAAGCAACGAGTGCAACTTCGCACGGTTGTGCAGGGTCACACGGTACCAGTGCGTGAACCGACATGGCTATGTGACCTGACCAGAAACTTTCAAAACCTTGCACATGCACCAGTGCATGGTTGCATGGGTACTCGTGCGGAACTTGCACGACCGTGTGACAACCCGGTTTCGCTTTTTACTCGGTTTTACAAGGTATAAGGAAACTTTGGCTCTGATTTTGGGGAGCTCGATTTTTAAGGATTTTAGGGACCTCCTAGGGTTTTTGCTTAGCTAAAATAAAACCCCATTAGGGGAGAGATTAGTGCAAAGTTTTGTATAAGATTTTGGATTCAAGTCTTCAATTTCATTTCAAGCATAAGTTTTCTCTTTCTCTTTTCCTATTTACTTCAAGTTTGTTATTTTGATTGTTCAATTTAGTTTAAAGATTTGATTTTTATTAGTTTAGATGTTAACTAATATTAGATTGTTTGCTTGTTTTCATGTTTGAGTTTAATTATCTAGTATGTTCTTGTTCAAGTTGATTTGTGTTAGTTTGTTCTTTTGTGTAGTTTTTATATTTATTTCATAGTTTTATGTTAATTAGTTGTTAAAGTTTATTGCTTTGGTTGTGATTAGCCTTTCTAATGGCTACTTAATCTTGTTCATGCCTTAAGCCAACTAGTTTATGCTTGTTATCCGGAATTATTTCTTGTGCCAACAACGTGTTTGATAAAATGCCTAAAAGGGATTTTCATCTTGATTTTTGGGTGATTGGTCTATCACTGAAAGGTGGAGCCAATTTTCTAGCGTGAGGATTGAGAATAGTGGGGATTTTGGTATGAAAATAGCCTAAATCCTAGCTAGGTCCATAGGTTGCTACTCTTGTAGTCTAATTGGGCTAACCCCACGAAAGTAGTTGGTTAGAACGATTAGATTAGCTCATGAACCTCGAGAGTGTGGCTTGAGTGGCCTTTGATGGTGCAACCGACCGCGCCTAAATGCTTGCAAAGACTTGGTTAGGTTTAGGCTGGCCTTGATTAGTTAGTTTATTAAGTGGTAAAATTACAACACGATAATTCTTTTATTGTTTTCTAGGATTATTTTAGTCATCATATCGCTCTTCTCTCCTGATTCTCCTAGATAGAAAATTTAAGATAGTTTTGATATTTGAAACACAACTCTCTGTGGACACGAGCCATAATTGTCGGCTAGCTACAACTACGCCGTGCACTTATGGTTATAAATTTTAAGACTTTAATTCTTTATAACAAGTTTTTGATGTTGTTGCTGGGATTTGTTTCGTTTCAATATTGGTGCTTACATAAGTATTCTACATTAGGCATTTAATTGAAAAATCCAAAAATTGAAAAAAAAAATCAAAAAATTAAAAAATGGCTACTTGCTATTATCCGCAAGTATGAGCATGAATTGTTTTATCATTATTTTAATTGACTTAATGCTTTTCTTGCTCTTTCCGATATCGTTTAAAAAAATGGGAAGTATTGAATATTGTCTACGAGGGTGTAAATAATAAAACCCGAGCTCTTTTAAAGCATTGAGATTAGGGAGTCCGACCTATCGCATGAAACCGACTTTAGTCTTAGTTCCGCTAAAATTGAGACATTTTTCTATGATGATGATGATGATGATGATGATGAGTCTTCCTTTCCTTTAGAATCCAAACTAGAGGAAGAGGTTGACCCTCCCTTGACTATATTACCCATTGTTGCCCCATCCTAACCTAGCACACATAAGGACAACATTGAGGTTGCATTTGATGTTGATGGTAATTTAGATGGTTAGGGTGCTCGGATTAAACTACTCTTAAACTCTCTAGAATTGCCAAAAATGCCACTAATTTAATCGATGGTAATCGTCCGCCACTAAGCTAGTTATTAAGTAAAAAAATGCCCCTAAAGGTAAAAGTGACCTGTTGAGGCCGGTAAAAACCCAGGCAACCGGTTGAGAAAACTAATTATTCTTTTTTTTTTGAACTATTAAGAGTATTAAATATATTACAACGAATTCCCTCCAATTCAGTGTTCATTTGTAACTTCTACCCCCAAATTGAAAAGTTAGGATTTGAGGAAGAAAACCACGTAAAACGAAATTGAGTGAAATTGGATACATTGGGAGAGGAATTAGGGTTTATATCACAAAATCGAAGAATCGAAGGCAAATAGCTGCAATCATGTCTCAATCCGACGGTCGTAGCCCCAACAAAGCGTGTAAGATTTGCCCCTGTTTCTCGGATGTTGAAAGCTCCTTTAGTTGTAGCGAAAGATGTAAAATTTAGATAAGCATGACGACAAAGAATCCTAGTAGGAGGTTTGCAAGGTGCTCAAGGTATGACACGCTTAGAGATTGTGGATACTTTAGGTGGGTGGACGAATCTTTATGTGAAATGGTGAAATCGATGGTGGTTGAATTGATACTGAAAAACGAGGCATTGACTCGAAGAGAAAGGGAAGTTGGAGACTGTTCGAGAGAATCAAAGAAGTTGATGAAGAAAGTTTGAAGGTTGTAAAAGAGAAGTATAGAAGGATGAAGATGGCAGTCGAAGGCATCAAAAGAGGGAGAAAATTGTAATGTAGGGCATAATTTTCATAACTGTAATGTTTGCATTTGGTAAGGGTTTGGGGGTGGAGTTGTAGCCTGAATGTGAAGGTTGAATGAATTATGAGTGATGTGTTCTGTTGTTACCTTCTATTGTTGAATTATGCCTTCGTTGTAACCTAAATGAATTATGAATGAATGATGAAGTCTGTTTTTACATTTGTGAAATTGCGTTGTGTTTTCTGTTTTTATACATGTTGAGATATAATTGTCTCCATTTTGGCTACATGATTGAAGATATTAATGTACTTAAATATACAACAATTGGCTTAATTTTGGTTTGGCATCATTGTGTGCTAACTTGGAAACAATTGACTTAATTTAGAAACCGACTTTCATATATTGAGATATGTAATGGGTACAAAATATCTAACTTGGACACAATTAACATCATTGTTTACTAAAAAAACAATAAAAACAAGAACAAGTTGAAATTGGCAATTACATAAGTATGTCAAAAAATCACCACAAAATACAAATCTCTTAACATTGGAGCCTAACTGTTTCATAAGAAAAAGAAAACAAAAGTTGCTGATGAAGCACATCATTTATCCAAGCACTACATATGTCCGAGTTGGGTTTACACATTTCCGGATTTGGTTTGATCTCCTGGTTGGTTGACTTTTGGTGGACTTATTCTGTGATGATCTGGTTCTTGGATGTGGTGTTACTGGTGCGAGAGGACACATTTTTTCTTGAAAAAGATGGAGTAGAAGAAGATGGGGCAGAGGCAGCTTTAGGTAACCTAACTCTCACATGAAAGTTCTTAGGAATGGGTGGTTCAGTCATTTCAGTTTTGTGGGATTGATAAGGATTTTCCGAGGATGACCGAGGTTGTTGGTGGGGGATGCATCACATTTCCTCCTTTTGTGCATAGCTTTTTGAGAAGTCTGCCTCTTTTTGTGAACATTTTCAATGTCAGTGTGGGATGCCTCAGGTTGGGGTGGCTCAGGTTGACCTTCTTCAATGTGGGGTGGCTCAGGTTGGGTTGGTTGGGGTGCCTGAGGTTGACCTGCACATATAAAGTTAGAATTGATCCCATACAAAGTTGAGAAATAAAAAGGTGAGGAGGCCGACTCGCTTCAATCTGGGATGGATCAGGTTGTGCAGGCCGAGAAATGATCCCCTCAGGTTGGCGAGCTGAGTTGGCCTTCTTCTCACCTAAACACGAGATGACAACAATAAGTACCATATCACCTAACATAGCTTGAGTCACTTAATACAGCTTCAGGTACACATCCTCGGACACTTAATACAGCCTCGGTCACTTAATACAGCCGCACAAGCATGGCCTCGGTCACTTAATACAGCCACACAAACACAACTCAGTCACTTAACACAGTCTCGGTCACTTAATACAGCCACACAAACACAACCTCGGTCACTTAATACAACCACACAAACACAACCTCGAGTCACTTAATATAGCCACACAAACACAACTTAGTCACTTAACACAGTCTCGGTTACTTAATATAGCTATACAAACACAACCTCAATCACTCAAACACAGACCACACAAACAAGCAGGCAAATAGCACAAAGAAACAAACAAAATAAAAAAAGAGAGGCGAAACCGCAAAAACACAAACAAGTAGGCATAGAGGAAACCTTGAGCTTGGATACTCTTTGTGTGCATGTGGACCTGTTGTACCCGCTTGACCACAATTGGAAAAATGAATTCTCTCGCCCATCTTTGCTGACCTTGCCTTTCTTACCCCCTTTCCTTTGCTCCCAAGCTTCAGGTCTTCTTCTGAATTGTGAAGTCCCTTTCCTCTTTGGCTTAAAAACTGGAGCAGCTTATTAATTCACCATTGGCAGCCTTCCCACATATCTTCTCATTTGATGGGCATAAGAATGTGGGAGTATGTGTATTCAAATATTCGATAGCGTAGCGATCATGCGCAAACTTGATAGGGTCCAACCTCTCCTCTTTTATCACTGCAATGGAGTGTGCACAAGGGAGTCCACTAATCTCCCATGACCTATAACTACAACTTCTATCATTCAAGTTGACCATATACTCTTCTCGTGCCATGATAAACACTATAAAAACCATTTCCTCCCTAATTGCCTCCCAAAACCTTGAGTAATCCTTCCTCTTTTGTAACTTCTCTAATATCCTAGGAGCAACAAGCATTAGAAATGTGTTATGTCCATTCTTTCTTCTCTGCAATTCTCTTCATGATTGCTTTATAAACAGTCTTCAACATTGACACAATAGGCATGTACCTAGCATTGATAATGAATCCATTGAAGATTTCAGCCATATTGTTGTCTATCGATTCACTCTTGGCATGTATTTTGAAGTATACCCTGCAGAAATGCTTTGGACCTTTTTTCTCTAAAAACTTCCAAGAAGTTGCATCAAGGTCTTGCATTTCTTTGATGTATCTCTTCAACTACACTTCATGAGTTGACTTTGCAATTTTCCAAAACACCTCCATATACTCGCTCACCTCTCCAAGTGTTCCTCAAATTCAATTTCTCAACAAATCAACCCCAACTTTCCTTGCTTTCACTTTGTGTAACACCCCATGCCATAGGATGCATTTGATCATTAGCATCCCTGCCAACTACACAAAACAACTGACCATCCCATGGACCCTTTAAGAAACATCCATCAAGAGACAACACCCTCCTACAACCATCCAAGAAGCCCCTTTTCGGAGGCCCCGGGCATATCTATAAGAACCTAAATATATACTGCCCTTGCTGATCCTTCCAGGTTCTTATTCTTAAAGAAGACCCCGGGTTTTGTTTGTATACCTCCAAAGCATAATCCCTAAGCTGCCCAAACCGACTCTTATAATCACCCACAATTGATCGTAAAACTCTTCTCCTAGCTCTAGAACACATAGATAAAGTGACATTATAGTTAAGCTCATCCTTAACTATGCCTTGAAGATCTCTCGCAGTCAATGTAGGATGTCTTCTAAATGTTTCTTTATAATGTTCAGCTAACCAATCAACAGACATATGCCTCTTGCCTCGCCTCAAAACTAAAAGGCGGACATGTGTGCTTTTTATCCAAAGTCTTTATCTCGCCATGTCAATTCCTTCCCAACCTGTGATCCCCATAGCTTCCACTCACAGCTTTCACCCAAACAACACACCTGATACCTCATTTTATCACTCTTCTTTACCTGAAGGTGATACCCTTTAACAATCTCGTAATTCTCAACCGCCTTCACTAAACCATCCTTATGGGGAAATTTAAGCCCAACCTTAAGCTCAGTTGAAGAACTACCCTTATGTCTTGGGTATTTGACATTCTTCTTCCTTTTTAATTAATTCTCATGTTCACTTTCACTACTTGGACTCTCTACATTGTCCGAATCATGATAATTTTCCTCACCTACTCCTTCCTTATCGGTTTCAAGCATCACTACCACCCCTGTCTCTCAGCGAGCTAGTTCCTCTTTTATTTTCTTTTTCTTTTTCTTTTCCCTAACCTCTCTTAATTCATTTTCCTCAACATCTCGAATTATCAACATCATCATCCTCTCGACCACGGATCATCATTATCATATGACCCTACTCCACCATCACTCTCTTGTTCACTTTCTTCACCTCCATCTATTGCATCATCATTGTGGTCAACATACAAGCATATAAACTCATTTTTCTTACATATATCACTCAGCTCGCTTATATCATCATCGCTTTCTAATGCTACTAAACTATCCTCAAAAGCTAATCCAGGCTCGCAGAAATAATTGTTTTTTTCTCTTTTCAGTATAACCTAAGTTTACCACAATCTCTTTGACATCCCCAACACTCAATAAGTTATGATCACATTGTATCTCATCCATTTCATGTTCACTATATATCAAGTGTGGAACTCTTTGAAATTCCCTCCCCCATGGAAGATACGCAGCTTACAATTTCCCTCACCACTCATTTTGAAAATTACAAAAATAATCAAGTAAAAAATAATGACAAACATTCATAAAAATCAACTTCATACCCAAAGAGCATTACCCACCCCCCAAAATACTAACTTTCAAGCATTTCACAAATTTAAACTACTATTTCAGAAATAATTCACTTAGTATCAACATTATACAAGGTAATTGCAACACCAACATCTCATAATTCAACATCAACTTATCATAATTTTCAAAAAAAAAACCCTAAAAACTTACCTGGCCTATTGGTTGATCGCAGTTCCTCTGTATCCTCTCCCCTGTCTGCAGCTTGATCACCTCAGCCTTTTCCTCGGTTTCAAGTGGTATCAAAACCATTTAGGGTTTGAATTTCCAATTACAAGGAAGATAGAGAGAGAGTGAGCGAAAATGGCGAGAGTAGAGAGAGAGACACACACACAGAGTGAGAGGGAATAGAGATGTTCTTCAATGTTTGTGACCGGTTTCATTCAAAACGAGGGAAGAAAGAGAGTGAGGTAGTTCAATTACATTAAACAGTTAAGATTCGTGGGTTGTGATCGGTTGCCTGGGTTTTTACCGGCCTCAGCAGGTCACTTTTACCTTCAGGGATATTTTTTTACTTAATAACTAGCTTAGTGGCGGACGATTACCATCGATTAAATTAGTGGGATTTTTGACAATTCTAGAGAGTTTAAGGGTAGTTTAATCCAAGCACTCATCATTTATGTTGTGAATGAGAAGATGATTTAGATGAGGTGCTTGATCTCGAAGACTCCTTTAGGGGAATCATGTGAGGCGGTTGTGGTTGAGACATCGCCTACTAATCTTGATGTTAATGATCATATGTCCCCCAACCCACTTGCTTTAATCCCTACTTCTCTTATTTGTTCACCACACTTCCCTTCCCCGAGTATTATTTTTAATCCCTACTATATTAGGAGGCATTAGTTTAGGTGCACCCAGTACCTAACCCGGTATACTCGTTCTCTCTCTTTCTCTTTTCTTCTACCTTTTTATTTTTTTCTTTTTTCTTTTTTTGGTTGTGGATATTTAGGATTGTGTTTTTCTTTTTGCTTTTAGTTGTGGATATTAAGGATTGTGCTTTTGTGGGGTGAACATTTTGAAGATTAATTTTGGATGTTGTTGAGCCATGGTGGCCATAATCACCCACATGTATATATTCATATTTTATTTTTGTTTTTCTTTTTTTTTGGTGGTAGTGTTTTTGTATATAATTAAGTCTCTTTTATTGATGTGGTTGCTCCTTGACTCCCAATGAGGACATTGTGAGATCTAGGTGTGGGGGAGGGGAAGCCATGCTTTAATATTTTAAAAAAGAAAAAAAGGAAAATTTTTCAAAAATAGCAAAAAGATTTTTTATTTTAAAAATTGTCTTTGGGGAGTTTGTGGCATTTTAATTACCTTTGACCTCTTGTTACTTGGCTATTAGTTTGTATATATGTATGATGTATACAATAGACTTCGATCCAAAATGTGTCATTCTATATCCTATTTGAATCACGACATTCAATTTTTGAATTAGTTTGACTTTGGTAGAGGAACCTATGAGATTTTGAGCATTATAGACTAATTCATCAATTTTAGTCTCATATTTCATTTAATGTATGACTTTTCCTAGGTGCATTTTCTCTAGAACTTGTTTTGTCTCTGTTTGAAACCACATTTGGCATATGTATTATGTAATATGATAGAGACATTCATTTGTTTTTAAACTATATGAGCTAAAAAGCTGCCTTACTATGTATGCCCTTTTTGCTAGCCGTTTGAGCTTTGACCTGTTTTTTTGTTGCATCTATATCTCGCTTTACCATTAGCCTAAACACATTTTCCAATCCTGTGCCAAGGTTAGGGAGCAACACTTCTTGAGATGGGCAATTTTGGGTTGTATAAAAATGGTGTGTTGTTTGTTTCCGGGGTTTGGAAATGAGAATTTATATTAATGAAAACTTAGATGTATCCCCGTGGTTGATAGACTCTTTGGAATTGAGTTGTTTTCATGATTCCTCATGCCAATAAGATTTGTTCAAAAAAATGGAAAAAAAAAGAAAAAAAAGAACAAACGAAAAAATGAAAAAAGTGATTGGCATGAGAAAAATTCAAAAAAAAAAAAAAGTTATTCTCATTCCTTAGGTTGTCTCGGGTGTATTTGTGCTTAAAAAGGTGAATTAGGAGAGAAACTTTTAGTCATATTTGGAAGTGTTTTTTTTACTTCTTAATCATTAGGCCTTGGCTATTTAGCTCCACATTTTCCAAATTAATTTCCTTTCTCACCCATGAATCTTAGCCTCATTACAACCCTTAAAAAGTTCTCTTTATTGCATTAGCATTTTTCCTACACAAGTGGTGGAGAATTGAGAGTACGACCAAGCCTATGATAGGGTGGACTATTGGAATGAATTTTGAGTGAACCATATATTCTAAACACATGAGCGTGGGTGTTTTACTTTATCCAAAAGTGAGGTTCTACTGGTTTAGCTTACTCATTATTTACTATTTGGGGTGAAAAGTTGGTATGAGGATATTATCAATGGAGGACCAAGTGTAGGGATGGCAACGCGTCGGGTCGGGGCTGGGGATGCTCTCCCCGCCCCCGTCCCGCTGCCCAAACTCCTCCCTCCCCGCCCCGCCCCTGGTTCGGGGAGAAGCATCTCCCCATCCCCGGCCCCGACGAATCCCCGACCCCCGTTGGGTCTCCGATCCCCAGTAACAACGCCCGAATCAAGTTCAAATTCAACCAAGTCAAAAAAAATCAAAAAATTATACAATCTTTAATGAAATCAAGTTTTTCACATTTAATTCATTAAAAAATATACAACAAAGTTAGATCTACAAATTGGAAAAAATTTTCAAAGAACCAGGATTCCATGCATCCGGCCATGTCCTCGGTGGTGTCGTGAACCGCGGTCCAAGATTTCTACCAAATGTAGGCGAGAGAATAGAGTAGAAGAGAGAGACAACAAAAGGAAGAGAAAGATGGAGACAGGGAGACTAATGGAAGAGAGTAGGTGGCAGAGAGAGAGAGAGAAAGAGAGAGGGGGAGGGGCGGAATGGCCGATAGGCAAAAGAGACAGAGAGAGAGGGAGTGTGAACGATCGTGGAGGGTTTGGGGGAAGTTGGTGTGTGTTCTTTTTATGCTAGGGTTAAAAACTTTTGAAATTCCAAAATTAGCCTTCCCTAAAAGACTGAAAAATCTGTTAAAAGGGGAACAGGGCGGGGAACGGGGCAAGACTCTCCCCCATCCCCGTCCCCTGCTCTAGGATGGAGGTTCTATCCCTGTCCCCGCACCGTTCCCCGTTCGGGCAGGGATTTTTCCCTCCACGGGTTGGGGCTCCGACAGTGGCGAGGAATCCCCGCCCCATTGCCATCCCTAACCAAGTGTCTTGATGTGTGCATTGTTTTTATATTAATGTTAATATCCAACTTACAAGGGTGATATGATTGATTAGAATGTGTATAATCTTTTCCCATTGTATATATGTTTATGAAAGTTTTCGAAAAATCAAAAAGATTTTCAATGTTTTTCTTTCTCTTTTCTTTTTCTTTTTCAAGATTTTGTGGGTATTTTCTACAAACCCTCACGAGAGCTCACACGTCCACTTGGGCTACCAAGGGGTTTAAAGAGCATATTGCACGTGCTAACCGCAATCATAGATTCCTACAAAGTAAGTTAGTTCTATTTGTTTTTGTTTTGCTCGAGTATGAGCAAAAGTTAGGTGTGTGGGTATTCAAAAACTTGTTAGGAATAATTGAAGTCTTAAAATAACCGAAAGTGTACGGCGTAGTTGTAGCTAGCCGACAAGGCAGGTCGTGTCCACAGAGGGTTGTGTTTTAATATCTAAGCTATCTTAAATTTTCTATCTACGAGAATCAGGAAAGAAGAGAGATACGATGACTAAAATAATCCTAGAAAACAATAAAAGACTGCTCGGGTTGTAATTTTACCACTTAATAAACTAACTAATCAAGGCAAGTCTAAACCTAACCAAGTCTATGCAAGAATTTAGGGTCGGTCGGTTGCACCATCAAAGGCTACTCAAGCCACACTCTCGAGGGTCATGGGCTAATCTAATTGTTCTAACCACCTACTTTCGTCGGGTTAGCCCAATTAGACTACAAGAGTAGGAACCTATGGACCTAACTAGGATTCAGAGCTATTTTCATACCAAAATCCCAACTATTCTCTATCCCCATGCTAGAAAATTGGCTCTAACTTTTAGTGATAGACCAATCACACAAAAATCAAGATGAAAATCCATTTTAGGCATTTTATCAAACACATTGAAGGCACGAGAAATAATTCCAAATTACAAGCCTAAACTAGTTAGGTTAATGCCTAAACGAGATTAATTAGCCATCAAGAAGGCTAATCACAACCAAACTAATAAACTTTAACAACTAATTAATATAAAAGCATGAAATAAATATAAAAACTACACAAAAGAACAAACTAACCCAAACCGACTTGAACAAGAATATAAACTATATAATTAAACTCAAACATGAAAACAAGCAATCAATCTAATTTTAGTTAACATCTAAACTAATAAAAATCAAATCTTTAAACTAAATTGAACAATCAAAATAACAAACTTGAAGTAAGAAGGCTAATCACAACCAAACTAATAAACTTTAACAACTAATTAACATAAAAGCATGAAATAAATATAAAAACTACACAAAAGAACAAACTAACACAAATCGACTTGAACAAGAATATAAACTATATAATTAAACTCAAACATGAAAGCAAGCAATCAATCTAATTTTAGTTAACATCTAAACTAATAAAAATCAAATCTTTAAACTAAATTGAACAATTAAAATAACAGAAAAGAGAAACATAAAACTTATGCTTGAATTGAAATTAAAGGCTTGAACCCAAAATCATGTACAAAACTCTAAACTAATCTCCCCTTAATAGGGTTTTATTTTGGCTAAGCAAGAACCCTAAGAGGTCCCTAAAATACCTAAAAATCGAGCTCCCCAAAATCAGAGCCAACGTTGGCTTTTTATAGCCAATAAAAACCGAGCAAAAAATAAAATTGGGTTGTCGCAAGGCCATGTAAGTTCTCGCACATGTACTCGTGCTACCCTGCACAGCCGTGCAGTAAACCGCACCGGTGCCTATGTAAGTTTCTGGTCAGGTTGCACATCTCGTGCAAGTTCCTGCACTGGTACCCGTGCGATTCTACACAGTACTCGTGCGATTCTACACAGCTTGTGTAGAAGTTGCACGGCTGCTTGTGCACACCATTATCTTCCTCGTTTTGCTTCCTTTTTGGCTCAAAATTTTTCCTATTAGCTCAATTTCAACTTATTACTTACAAAAGTAACTAAGTAAAAATCCTTGAAATATATTATTTTACAAGCCAAAAATTAAGTAAATAAGGGTATAAATAACGTGATATTTGGACCGAACATAGTTATACTGTATATCTATATATATGTTTTTAGTTATTTGTGTATGTGTTCGCATTTGATTTGTAAATTTATGATTGGAGATAACTTTATTTGTTGAAAAATGAAAAATATTGGATGATACTAATATTGGATGATACTTTTAGTTGTGTTGTAAATACCTATTTGTTATTGCTTTTGAACCTATATATATATATATATATATATATATATATATGCAGGTAGCACTAGTAAAAATGCGGGTTCGGATGATTCGGACATTCGGACAAAAATACCATACCCAGCACCCTGTCCAAGTTGCAGATTCGGACGCCTTAACCACACCGAACCCGAACCTGAATGTCCGATGTCCGAACCCGAATGTCCGAATTTGTTATATGAACTTTTGAAAATTGAACTGAAATTATGTATGTGACTAAACCGAACCCGAATTTTCGATGTCCGAATATTTATTAAAAATTTTGTAAATTTTGGACTAAAATTATACCTAAACCTGAATGACCAAATGTTCGAACCCGGTTGTCCGATTGTCCGAATTTGTCCGAACCCGAATAAGTCACAAAATTCGGACAACCCGGACCCGAATTGCCAAACTCAAACCTGACCCGAATTTTAATTTGGACATGAGCAATTGTCCGAATTTAAAATTTGGTCAAAAATTTTGTGATTGGACTCAATTTTTTCGAGTCGGACAAATTCGGACTATCGGGTCAAATAAATTTTTGCGAGCGCTATGTGTAGGGGGCTGATGAAAAATATAATTTTAAAAATAACTTTTTACTATGGTTCCCCAGTAGAACCATAGTGAAATGCCTGACCAAACCAGGTCTATTATTATAGTTCCCAACAGAACAGTAATAATATATGAGGCCTATTACTTTGGTTTGCATAGAAAACCATAGTAATAATTGAAGCCTATTACTTTAGTTATCAATAAGAACCGTGAGATAATAAACCTCACATATTACTATGGTTATATTGGGGAGCGTAGTAATAAACCTGGTTTAGTTAGACCTTTCATTATGGTTATCCGATATAATCATAGTAATAGGTCATCTTTGACTATGATTATCCAGGATAATCACTGTAATAGTCCTTACCTATTACTACGGTTATCTAGGAGAAACATTGTAATAGGCGATCTTTTACTACAGTTGTACAACCATAGTTAAAGATACTCGACTTACTATTATACTCACTTCGACAATGCTTTGCAATTGTAGTAAAAAAATATTTTTAAGAGTAGTAAAATACCGTTCTTATAGTAGTGTGTCATTGCAATCTGATCCGAAATTCGTGAAACATCTCCTACTTCTACTTGCTTTCAACTCTCAACAATCTAATTTAACCCTAATTAGATAGTGGATATGGTGGTGGTTGGATATAGAATGATTGTAGAAACACACCTTATATAGCATAAAATAGGAAACAAATTACAAAAATAGAGAAGAAACTGAAAATCCACCTAAAAAGCTAGCCCCACAGGCCAAAATAAGAAGTTAGCAAAATAAACATCTTTCTTATGCTGGAAGAGTAACACTAATAAATAGTGTATTACTTGGTGTTTATGGGTTCTAGGCTATAAATTTTGTGATCTGTTAAGCTATGATTAAACAAGTTCCTTGAGTGTGAAAATTTCCAATGGAGTGGTACTGATTTATACACAAGAAGACCATTAGAGGCCTGACAGCAGGTTTGTTTGCCTAAAAAACAAGGTGGTTTAGGGTTTAAGAACCTTGAAGCCTGGAACAAAACTCTGATTGCTAAGTATGTATGGGTAGGTGCTGCCAAGAAGATGCATTATGGGTAAGATGAGTTCATTCCCATTATTTAAAGAAGGTTAACAGGTGGAATTTTTATCCTAAGTGTGACTGTTGCTGGTATCAAAAGAAATTGATCAAAGTCAGAGATCAAATAAGTTTTGCCTTCTATAATAAGCAAGGGATCTTGGAAATAGAGAGCATGTATAGAGCTAGAAATGGTTACAAATGGTTGTTGCAAAAAATAGGAGGATCCCATGGACAGAGCTAGTTTGGAATACTGCTAATAATCGAAACATTCTTTCCTCATTTGGTTAATTGTACAAGAACTTCAAGTTCTCCACAAAATTGGGACACATGTACCAACCCTTGATACAGTCTACCATGTCTGCTCTTCCCAGATTGAAACTCAGCATATCCTGTTTGATTGCCCTTTTTGCAAAGGAGGGTAGGCCACAACTTATGTTGCTTATCAGTTACAAACCTACAGGCAACTCTTTGTCTAACTTCTGCACCTGAACAAACCTCGACAACTCTCTACCTTTATCAGAGCAGTTGTGGCTTCTATGTTGTATAAAATTTGGTGAAGTAGAAATGAGATGGCCTTCAACCACAAGCAGCCAAATGCAGCTAGATCTATTTGACTATCCAAGAAGGCCTCAAACTAAGTTTCCAATTCCTCAGTAAAAGGGAAATACCAACTTTGTAATCCATGGCTATCCTAAGCCCATAGATGATATAGGCCATGTATTTGGATTTATCCCTATTTATTTCCAGGGTTGCTATTTTGGTAATGAAATATACTAATTTCCTACCCAAAGAAAAAACCATGGTCCAATTAAAAAATGACTCATTACATAGGTTTACCTATGAAATATTGATACTTTTCTTATGGTATTGAATTAACAGATAAAAAGATCTTCAAATCTCGTAAATAATAAATTAGTACTTTCAGAAATAATTTTTTAAGGTTTTTGGATTAAAATAAATCGTACTTTAGGAATATTGGACGTTTACATACCAAATTACAAAGTTGATCGATCATGTACTGTACTTTGGGATGATTTTTTTTTAAAACCACCACCGAATTAGGGGTGACAACTCGATTTTTTATGACATGCCGAGCTGAGAAAAGGAGAATTACTGTACTACCCCAACTAAATAAGTTATCCTTCCTCTTTTCTTAGTTTGACATGTCATAAAATAACCAAGTTGTCACCCCTAAATTGGTGATGGTTTACAAAAAAAAAATCACCCCCAAAGTACGCTACATGATCAGTTAACTTTATATTTTGGTATATAAACGTCCAATACCTCCAAAATATGATTTATTTTAATCCAATAACCTTTTCTTTTAAACAAGTTGCTACTTTCTTTTTAAAATTTTTAGGGTAGTAAATTGAGGGACTTTTATTTATCATTTACCGATACAAAAAATAGTAAAGTGTCGATAACTCTATTTCAACTTACTCGAAGCATAAAATTAATGACTATATTCACAACATAATTATTTGCAAAACTTTTTCCATAAATGAAAATTAGAGATATAGAAGTTTAATTAAAATATTCATCAACACACACATATTTAATTCATTTTTGTGCACTAATAATTTTGAGTCAAGTGTAAATGAAAAAGTATAATTAAATAACTAAATTTTAACTAGTAATGTTTCTATAAAAAATATTTATATACACACTTAAATTTATCAATATTAATGGAAAATCTCTCCAACACAAAATTCATTCAAGTTATAAAAATCATCATATCAAGTTTGAAAAGAATTCATCAATTTATTGCAAAAGTTCATCAGATTGTGATCCTTCAAATAAGCGCGCATGACACATTGTTAGAGTGCAAAGTTTGGCACTTTTAAAGGAAAAAACTTATATTATGTACTTCCATATGACAAAATTTGGAAAATGAATTTTTTGTTTTTTGTGAAAAGGGTGACAGTGGAAATAGGAGGTGAATTTTAAAAAATAAAAATAAAATAATATTTATGGTAACTTTAGTTTATGAACTCAGATCCATATTATAATTTGTATTTTAAGAACCATAATATAATTTTGCTACTCTAGTTATAGACCATAAAATATAATCTTGATGAGGGAGATAAAATACGTGATACGGCACAATATTTTTCAATCGCACAAAATAATTTGTAACACATGGCAAATGACTTCAACCATTCAATAAAATAAATAAGGGCCTTCCAAATTGATATTTAACAAAGTAATTGATGTGGAGATGGAGGATTAGTGGCCCAGGCATGGATGAGAGAGAACGAGAAGAAATCAACACATTGTATTGCACGAACGAACTACGCATCTGACCGAGAGAAGACTTGATTAGCAAGTGGAATCGTCGGTCTATTAATAAGCATAGTTCATTAACCCCTTTCGGTGCCATTGTAAGACTGAAATTCAAATCCCTGGGCCAAGCACCTGAATTCTAGTCTTATTGTTATGGCTCAACGTGGTCAAACTGATGATACCTACACCTGCTGGCACACCCTCACGATAGCTTTGGAATAGTTGTGGAAGAACCTTTGGAGAGTTTTCAACCATTTGCCCCCGGAATTTATCAAGTGGTGAGTTTTCACACCGTAATTTTTCCTTATATATGTGCTATACATAGAGAACACAAATTTATGTACGAGACAGTGCCAATTAAAAGAGAGAATCTTAATTAAAATTTAACGGTGTGTAATAAGCAGGTGGGAATAGTGACATGGTTGTCAAACACACTTCGGAGAATTCTGAATTATTGCTCCCAGAATTCATCAACTGGTGAGTTTTCGGAACTTTTCCTTATGTACGAATTGTCCTGATTACATATCTTGAGTAATTTTAGTTTTCCATGGCAAACTTTTTCTGATTGCAATTTCAACCTTTGATAACCAAAACCAGTTGATCTATCTTAAAAACTAATTACTCCTATTTTTCAAGCGAACCAGTATATAATGAACTTGACCCACTTAAATGGATCTGATAATATTGGTACTTACGTAAGTTTTCTGTTTGTGTGCGTGAATTATTCTCAATCGAACTGCCTCTCTGAATAACGTCACAAAAGCTGATAGGGGAGGCAGATACTTCGATTACGAAATAGATCTCTATCGAGCGGCTTTGAAGGGAGATTGGGAAGCCACAGAGAGAATCCTGGACGGACATCCAGAGCGCATCACTGCGAAGATCAGCAATAAAGATGACAACATTTTGCATATTGCAGCAGTGGCTGGGCACACCAAATTTGTGCGAGAGCTGATCTCTCGCATGGAAAAAGATCAACTGTTAATAAAGAACGGTGTGGGGAACACGGCTCTCTGTTTAGCTGCCTTGTCTAATTCCATCCCCACGGCCATGGTGTTGGCGGAGAGCAACCCGCGCCTACTGATTACCACAGGGAAGAATGGAGGTACTCCGATTAAAATGGCCGCCGAACTGGGCCATGGGAATATGGTCAACTGTCTCTTACGGTGCTCCGAAGAATTTCATCATCAACAGGATCTCTGCGTTGATTTTCTCATCAGTTTCATCAACTCTGATTTATATGGTATGTATGCGTTGGTTTAATTGATACTGTATTGCTTATACCCACAAGTGATGCTAATTTACATATAACTTTGCCTTTATGGAACAGATATAGCACTAGAAATCCTCACAAAATGCCCAAATCTAGCCACTCAAGATGGGAGTTGGAAGCAGACAGCTCTCGGCATCTTGGCTACAAAAACTCAAACCTGCAGAAGATCAAACCTGAGCTTTTGGAGACGAAACCTTAATTTACGTCAGTTTACGTCTTTCCTTTTTAGTTACAGTACTCTTTTGTCCTTTTTCCTGTTTTTATTTTTTTCACTCATTTGCCCTTAGAAAAATCATACACCCACTCCCAGCTTAGAGATGGATAACAAGAAATGTGCCTCAAAGTTATAAAAAATCGATAGAGTTTTATTACAAATAGGGTCCGGAATTGATCAAGTATGAGTCGGGTTTACTATAGATTTAAATTTCTTAGATTTAACAGGTCCAAATCATTTTATATTAAGAGAGTTAGTAAATATTTTGCCCTCTATCCTATTGGACAAATTGCAACAAATATTTTGTAACATGAAAAAAAAAATTTCTTTAGACAATCATCAATCTTCCAAACTCAAAAAGAGTCTAATCGGTCGCGTGAGAGAGAGGAGAAAAAGAGAAAGAGCAAGTGAGAAGTGTGCAGAGGAGTGATTGAACGAGTGAGTGGTGAGTTGAATTTCCTTTAACATAGCAGTACTAGGGAAGAAGGATCCTCAAAGTCAACAAATCATAAGCTCACCCCAATCTTTTACATGCAAATTTCCTTTAACACACAAATTATATTTAATTTGAGCCATAATAGCCTTGCTTAACCAGTCTTGTAACTGACGCTTTCTAGCGTCGCTTTCTCTCCATATTTCATAAAAAGTGGCTACTAGAACCGCTCTTCTTCATTTGGGGTGATTGGAATTACCTTTTCATTGATTGGAATACCATTTGATTTCCTTATGAAAGTTTCAAGATATGAGTTAGCTATTTTAACCATAATAATTAGACCTAATAAAAATTGATCCGATCGGAAAATTTAACTTGAACCGCTTGAAAGTTCAAGGATTTGGACATGGCATTCCGACCCGAAATTATTTGAACCCGAACAAACTGGAAATTTTTGGATTCGGCCGGGTCGGGTTCTGGGTCAACCAGTTGGGTTAGCCGCTTGAAAATTCACTCATGGCTACCGTCGGTGAAGCAAAGCGGTAAAATAAAATTTTGGGCTTTTAAAATTAAAGAAGAGCCAAAAAGAGGCTAAAAGGAGCCAAGTGGGAAAGGCAAAATAAAACCCTAGGTTATGTTGAGAAAACCGGTTTGGGATCGATCTGTTCGACGAAAGTGGATCAATGGTTCGATCGATTGGACCATTTAGCTCGGATTAGACTCGGTTGACCCAATTGATGGTTGAACCGGATTAAACCAAGTCAAACTCGGTACACATTTAAGTTAAAAAAATCAACTTATCCCATATTTATAAAAAAATTATGAGCCTTGTCTAAAAAGCCAATAGAAACCCTACCATTTTTAGCCTTTTTATCTCTTTAAAAAAACTCTAATTGTTTTTAAAATCCCCCTTTATTTCTATAGCATCTGCGCCTCTCTCTCTCTCTCTCTCTCTCTCCTCCCTCATTTCTACAACATCCCTCAAGCCCCTCTCTCTTTCTCTCTCTTCTACATCAGCCACTCTCTTTCTGTCTCTCCTCTAAAGTATCCACTTTCTCTCTCTCCTCTAAAGTAGCCATTGTTAATGAGGAAATGAGAGGCCCTATTATGTTAAGAGACAAAGCTAATTGAGGGACTGGAAGATACCATCTTGACCGCCTTAACCAAAGCCCAGCCCAGGAGAGGAGAGGGCAGGCAACGAGCAGCAACAGCCGGCTGGCCGGCCATCGGCTAGAGAGAGTGTGAGGAGCAACTGGCAGGCGAGAGGCAGATGGCTCAGGTGAGAAGAGAGAGAGGCAGACAAAGGTTGCTTTAAAGACGCAAAATCACGATCCAACTGCGGTCAAAACGGGTCACATACGGTCGACCAGTTTAGGCTGGATTTTTTCGGTTTAATTGTCTGAAAGAGTCAATATATTAACCCGCCCATTAAAAATATCGATTTTCGGTCTAACCGGATGGGCCGGTCAGGTTCTTTTAACACAGATCTTAGGGGTTAGACACTAGAATACAAACTTCCGCCTCTCAGCTCTTTCTTTCCCCGGTTCTTAACTCTTCTTATTGTCTTCTCCATTCACCCAGTCTCCCTCCTATATCCCCTCTTTCGATTACCTTATCTCTCTAATCGATAAAAAACCATCCGACTATCGTCAATGGGAGCCGTTAAGTTCTAAACATCAAACCAAAAAACCCAAGAACCATCCCGAACCTGCTATCCCTAAAACCCCATAACCACCCGATCTGACTTTCTTTCTCATCCTATTACTTCGGCTACAGAACCACCGTCGTATAATACTGCTCCATCGCTGGTGCCGCCCTATTACTTCGGCTAGAGTACATCTCGATTCGAATCTCCGAAACGAAATACATCTAAATCTTCAACATCAACGAGACAGCAAAAAAACTCCCGAGCTTAGGAGTATGCTATGATGGAGACCCAAAAGTCATACTTTATTGAGATTTATTTCCACTGGAAGTAAGAGAGAGAAAGCAACTCTTCTATTTGCCAGAAGTAGACTTTATGAATGAATCTGATTTGCTAATTAATTAGTGAGATAAGATGGTAGAACTTTGAGATATAATTAGTTGAATCATAACTATGCCAATGTGATATTTTTGAATTCAATCCACTAAATGGAGTATTTGAAGTTGCTATAGGTACCCTTGTAAGTGTTTAGTCCTATTTTTTCAATTCAAATATTTGTACAGTCTATCATCATGAATTCACAATGATTTATTTGATATGCAATGTTTAATTTGAGTGTCTTAGTCTAGTTTTTGTTGGATATAAGAATAAAAAAGCATATCGTTCGTGATTCATTAGGTTGACCTAAGATGTATAAAATTAAAATACATATAATCCTTATTTTACCCGAACTCAAAATACACCGATATCGGACCCGTATTTACCGGAAATCGAAAACCTGCTCGTTTAAATGAACAAGTCTAATAAGAACATTTCTCACCATACTTCATTAGCAACAGGCCATTGAAAAAGAGATGAGAGACACAATCAGCACCAATCTCGGAGCAAAATACACTTGTGTCATCAACCAAGATACCTTGAGATCTCAAAAATTTACGTCTCTTGAATCTATTGAGCATATAAAGCCAAATAACATATTTATGCCTGTTCCACCCCCAACTTTTCCTAAAACTTTTCAACCAAAACGCATTAGGTGAGAAGAGAAGCACCGAAAAGAGCATAATAGTTTACCATTAGTCTCGCACGACTCCAACTAGAGCTGAATTGCAGCAGTACCTCTATTAAGCTGAACAATTTTATCTTCCAGCTTGACGACAATCATGCTCCAGTCCTTAGCATCCAAATTTAGAGCTTTAACAAGAAAAATAAACTTATCTTTAACAAGGTAAGCATTGGCCCAGACATTAAAAATATTAAGGCTTCATTTGATTCTAAAAAATTAGAAAGATAGGAAAAATTGTGAAAAATAAATTTCTTTTACTTGTTTGAATTGAAGAAAAAAGGAGAGGAAAAAGTGTGAAAAAAATCATAAAAATTTTGTCAATTTGGTCAACGATATTTTCCTTCCAAAATGGAGAGGAAAATGAAATTTCATATATAGAGAGAAAGGGAAAAACAAAGGAGTTTTAATTAATCAAGACTATTAAGAACTTTCTATGTCCTCTCATATCAATAGTAGATGGGCAAGAAAAATAGAGTGATTTCAATTAATCAAAGTTATTGACAATTTTCTTTGTTAAAATAAAATAATACAAAAACTATTACCCAGTTTCTAGAACCAAGTATCAAAATAATATTAGGATTTTTTTAATGGAAAAATCTAGAACTTAGAAATATCTAGATAATTATAGGATCATCCTAGAAAATATCTAGATATTATTATACTATCTAGAATTATCTTAACAAATATCATAGATGTTTAATTAGGAGCATAATTAGGGTTTTGACAATTGGCCAAATATCCACCATACATTAAGTAGGTGGAACTATTATAAATAGGGGAATTGCCTACTTATTTAAGCATCCACAAAAAGTGAGAGCACCCACCACAAGAGAGAGTGAGGGCTCCTAAGAGAGCAAGTGAGGTATCCCTTATACTCTTGAGTGTTTATCTAAAGTTTTGTAAGTTTGCTCCTAAGAGAGCACGTGTATGGTTATGATTCGCTCAATTATGGTGATTGTAATATAACGACAATTACTATAATTACATCCATTTATATAGACATAAATTTAGGCAAAAAATTATAGCGATTGTTACTATAGTACAATTACACCGTAATTGTAATAAATCTCCACTGTACTGTGTATTCATTGTATTATAACCATTTATTTTTTTCTATATATAATTGAATTGAAACATGAATTTTTAAATTGAAATAATTTTTTTAAAAATTTTATAAATGATTATTGAATTTAAATTTAGTATTCCATTATCCATCCATTTAACTTTTTAAAAAATACAGCCATTAAAGAAATCTAAGACCCTTAACCCTTCCCCCACCCCCACAAATCTCACAATTGCAATAACCATTGGCGCCAGTAACCATGAATTTTGACAATGCTTCTCCGGCGAAATTTCCAGCAAGTTGCATTTTATGCTTCTTCATGGTTCTTTAATGGATTCTCGCGAGTTTTTTCCAAGTTTGATCGGCGAATGCTTATTAGTCTTTCTGTGACCATATTTGATCGTCGAAATTCAAGAGCTTGCCCGGAAAAGAGGGGGATTGCTATGCATCTGTGACCATGGAGAAATTGGAAAGATAATTTTTTTTAAAATTTTCACCTTCCTTTTCAATGAATGGAAGGAAAATATGAAAATCTCTTTGATATTTTCTTTGCATATTTAATTTTTTAAAAATTTTAAATAATAATTTTTAAATTAAATTAAAAGATAAAAGAATGGATGGCCGTGGTTAAATTAGAACAAATATAAGATGTAAATTTTGCTAATTATGATGATTGTCTTATAGTGACAACAACTGTATTATAAATTTAGATGTCTTTTCCCGAGCTACAAAATTAAACCATTGAGATGTAACATATAAGCACTTAAAGTCTGATGTGGGCCAATAGAAATTAAGCACTGTCCTCCACCCATGAGAGATTGATAACAAATAAGCATACGAATTTTAGAAAAATAAGTTTCCTGATATGCTTTCCTTGGAGAATTATGAAGCCATTTAGAAATATTTCCATTGCTTCCAACATGGATGACTTCACCAAGATCATTGCTGGACCTTTGACCAAAGTTTGACCCTTATTGACCACTATTGATCAAAGTTTGACTTTCTTGGCAAGCCCAATTGACCGACCATATTTAACCTTTCTTGACTAGGGTTAATAGGATATTTTGTTTGATGCTCTTCTCTTTTTTGTGGATGCTTGAGCACAAAAATCAACTTAAGTTTCCTGAACACACTCTAGCGCTTTATTAGGACAAGAAGAAAACCTCAAAAGTCAGTCAACCCAAAAATGATTCTGATTTGGGTTTTAGGAGATTATTTGGGAAATTGGAGCTTTAGGGCCCCAACTCACTTATTTCAAAGTAAATTGGAGGTTATCCCAAACTTGACCTTACTGCTCAAGCATCTTGTGGGGTATAGAAGTCGTAAACCTACCACAATAGTCAGATAAGGCTAAATTTTCAACAAAAGGTACAATGTAAATTAAACATAAAAAGATTCACCTACTTCTACTAAAATTACGAAAATCGATTAAAATCAGCAAAAAAATATATTAGATCCTATAAAAGATGAAACTCCAACGATAAGGAGAGTTACCATGAAAAGAAATTGTGAGTAGCAGTAAACTTAGCTAACTTAGCTTTTTATTGTTTGGTACCTCTTGATATTGTGGTAGCCGGTTTAGTTAATGTAGTGTATTGCTTAGCAATTTATATTTTTCTATTTTTAACTAAGCTAAATGGTTTTGCTGTATTAGTAGCTATTTTTGTATCTTATTTTTGAGCTATTAGAGGATAAATCTATTATTCGGTTTTTAATCATTAGATTAAATTTTTGATCAAGTTAGTTGTTGAACATGGTATTAAAGCCTTCAAAGTAAGAGATTTTAAGTTCAAACCTTAACAGGCCCCATATTGATTTATGATTAAGGTGAGGGAGTCTTTGTTGCATTCATGCTTCAAATCCAAAGGGATTCGCGTAAAGGTCCATATTAGAGTAAAACTTACACTTGATCATTTAATAATCGGTTTAAACTTTTGGTTGAGTTGATTCTTAAATATGAACTTTGCTCAATTAATGATCCAAAAAGTGCTATAAATTCCAGCACTGCTCACAGAGATAAATTTAATGTACTATTGAAGTTTACAGCCATGACAGAAATATCAATCTATGGTTGAGAATATTATGTAGTTACCTAATTGGAAAGAACCCATTGACGTGGCGCCCTTGTTCTTATATGGTGGGTTTATTTGTTGTTCAGGTTCTTTTTGCCTTCAACAGTTGAGAGAAGGAATTGCCAAGAAGAAGATGTTGAACCATTGGTTCTTAAATTGGTAAGAAGCTTATGGGAATGCGTAATACAAAATGAATCATTATCAAAGGACGACATAACTAATCTAATACGGGACCCTGTGTTTGACGCTGCTAAGGCTGGCAATGTTGAATTCCTCCGCGTAAGCATTCATTCTTATCCTGACGTCATTTGGTTCCACGATGGAGATGATAAAACTATATTTCACTTTGCTATTGAAAATCGGCAAGAGGAGGTCTTCCGACTTATACACGACACTGGTGCCCTCAAGGATATGTTCACAATGTACTTAGATGAGAAAGGCAATAGCATGCTTGATTTGGCAGCCCGATTACCTGCTTCTATTGACAGACTTAACTGCATACCTGGGCCCGCTCTTCAAATGCAACATGAGGTGCTCTGGTATAAAGCAGTGGAAGACATTATGAAGCCTCAAAATGCCCCATATGAAGAAAAAGGATTTTATTCATGACACAACATGAGGAATTGAGGGAAAAGGGAGAAAAATGGATGAGGAAGACTGCTGCTTCCTATGGCCTCGTGGCAACGCTAATTGCGGGAATAGCATTTACTTCTGGGGTATCATTCCCAGTTGCTTGGAAAGACAGTGTTCATCATGGCAAACGTATTGAATTCGCGATTTCCGATGCATCATCTCTCATATTCTCAACAAGCTCTATACTAGTGTTAGTATCGATCTTGACCTCAAGATGTGCGCATGAAGATTTCATTAAAGTGTTGCCTCTCAAGTTGGCTTCAGGCATTGTACTTCTAATCGTAGCTTTGGTGGCAATGATGATCACTTTTATGGTTACCCTTCACATCAATTTTAAATATAGTGCTATATGGATTGCTTCTACTGTGACTGCCGGCACTCTCATGTTCATAATTAGCTTTTGCCATGGTTCGACTTTCACAACCATTTTACGTCTCATAGTTGGCAGCAAGCTTCAGAGGCCTCTCCCCGAGAGACTTTTTAAGGTAAGGATGGGCACCCATTGGGTCTAGGAAGGGGGATTCCCAGGAACCTTCACACTCCCATCATCCTCAGATCAGAGGAATTGAGAACCAGGGATCGAACCTGGGTCACGTTGTTGACAAATTAGATAGCTATCTTTTTTACCTTTCGTAAAAACTGTATATGTGACTCGTTTTAGAAATGAATATTCAGTTGCTAAAAACATAGCTGAAAAATAGTTGGATTCGATTGAGCAAGCTGCATTGTAAGTCTTCCTGTATTTTAAGGGTGATTATATATGTCCTGTAAGCAAAACACCTCTTAAATGTCTTATTTTAACCTAAAATTAATATGTTATAAGAATTTAAATTATCAAATTTTTAATAATTATGAACTATAAAATTTTAATATCCGTTGGTAACGTAAACAAGAATAAAATGATAACTTAATCAAATAAACCCTATTTGTAGAGACAGATCATACATGTGATTTTTATAATTTTGAAAAATTATGCTCAAAATATTATTGTACAAATTATAGGTTGCAACACCATTACAATCTTCAATCATGTAATTTTTTTTTCATTTTAATATATAATAATATAAATTTTAAATCAATAGAACAAATTTAAAAGGTATTTTGTAACGAGATACATATCATTCACTTTATTAAATAACCAAATTATATTTGTTCAATTACAAATTCAAACATACAATTCCATCCAACATTGTGTTTATTCAGTGTACCACACATGAAGAGGACTATGATCACATTGTCTCTATTGATATCAATTTGATACTCCTCCAACAGAGCTAAGGAGGTGTTTGGTTGGGAGTTTGGGTTTTCATTTGACAACGATGGAATACTCAAGAAATAGACCAAGTTATAAAGAAAATATACAAATTATACCATCGAATCGGATTTATAGACCCAAGTTACCATATATAATATTTTGTTTTAATAGTGTCGATAGGCCCGCAAGCGTAGGAGTATATGACTGTAACACATCAAGGTTTTCTCCATAGGGCAAGGTCAAACTATTGGGTTATATTCCTTCAAAATTTGCTAAGATGGAACCAAGATTTAGAATGAGATTAATATAAACTAAACTACTATCTAATCTAATAAATAATTAATCAAAGAACTAAGCAAATCAAGTAATCTTCCAATCGAAATATCAAATTAAGTATTTTTTTAATAGATTATTTTGAAATCGACAATCAAATTATCAAATTCTTCTTTCAATGCGGAATAAAATACCTAAATCTAATTAATTATCGTTTCTTAAGCGTTCTTGATTAATTTAGATTTATTAAGCATGTGATATTATCAAATTAGTTTTCTTGATTGGTGATTCTTTCTCAAGCTCTCACACAAACAAGTCAAACCTCGGAATTCTAACATCAAATTTTGCCTTTCAGTATTTCATCTAATGTCTAAAACATACAAGAAAGTGATCAAGTTTCTCACAAGTAAATAATCAGTCCAAAATTGATAACGCAAGCCAATAATTCCTAAGTCTCACAAGAGATCAAAACAAGTTTAGGAAATTAATAAGTACTTGCATAAATCAAAGATTCAACATCAAAAATTAAAATATGAATCGTAATATATATAAATATAAAGTGAGAAAAGAGAAGAGAAGAGAAGAAAGTCACTCATCCGAAGGCGTGATTAAACCTGTCACCCTAATATTCCAAAAAATTTATAACCTCTCTGGTTTTTGTAGGAGGACTTGGCCTATTAATACGGTTTGTTATAGTAATGATGACATTGTTGGTGGTGTTAATAACTATATATTATGTAAAGAGTTTTGTTTGTTACAAACACTTCGTTCATTGTTGTTTGAGAACGGATGCAAATGGACTTTCTATTTATTGCAAATGACTTATATATGTGGGGGTAGATAGAAAAAAATACAAAAATTAGTTTTACAAAAAAAAAAACTAAGATATTACTACTGTTCATATGTTGTTGTACTATAGAGAGTACGGTTGTCGGTCTCGAGGAGCTAGGTCTCATGCAAGTCTAAGGTCAATGTCCTTATGAACTAAGCAAAAGAACAATTCAGAATTGTTTGTGATGCAAGCACTAAAAACGAGATGAAATCGAGATAAGAAAACCTTAGGCAGGGGTTTACCAAGCTAACATGCCAACAATCTTAATTACATGCTTCTACACTATTCACAACTGCGATGAACTAGGGAATCGATGCGGTTCGGACCACCTAAGCCTTCTCTCGAAGGTCATTAAGCTAACTCAATTGAATTAATTGTTGTTCTCACACAATCAAAACCAAAGAATTACATGATTATCGATTCTTCCCTTAATAACAACCTAAATTATTCTCATATCTAAGTTGTAATCATCCAACAAGTTGAAGTAGAACTAAGTCTCTTCTCTCGAAGTCTACTCAATTCCCAAAAATAATAAAGGCAGGATTCTCTCGAACCTCACACCAATTCACAAGTATCAACAAGTCGGAAATTCATCAAACAATTGCAATTTAGTATCAAAGCATAAATTACGATTAGACTAGCATATTAGTGGCAAAATCCCCAACCTAAGTTGGAAATTTAGCCACACATATTCATGGCATTTGACAACAGATTGAGGAATGAAGACCGAAAAGAATGCAAGATAGAAGTAGAGAGAAGAATAATAATACCGTAAACTTGAATTAACTTGCAATTAAATGAAAATAATTTCAAGCTTTGATCTCTTAACAATGGAAATAAGTGCTTAAAAGTAGAGAGAAACTAGCCTAAAAAACGCAGCATCCAAAGTCTCCCAGAAAAAATGACAGTTCCGGAATAAAAGATGCGTAAAAACGTAAACTGCCGATTGGCACGACCAGTGCTGAAACCGTGCTGCACCCGTGCAAGCTCATGACTTCTTCAATTAAATCTCAAATTCTTAGCATGGTCTCGTGCTGAAACCGTGCTTAACCCGTGCAAGCTCGCGGCGCCTTCGGTTGATTTCCGAATTCCTAGCATGGCCTCGTGCCGACCTCTTCCGCTTCGGCACAGCACTCGTGCTAGGTCCGCTTTCCTTCTTTTCTTCAGCACAGCCAGTGTTACAGCCTGTGATGACTTGGTTTGACCTCTTTCTTCGCTCTCCGACCTTCTATGGCCTCCCGCTCTTTTCCTTAGCACTTTGAAAGATGTATTCTTCATCATAAAAGGCGGGATTACCTCAAAACATATAAATTCGCACACTTTAATCATAAATGAAGAAAGTAAGCGAAATCAATAAGAATTTAGGTGAGAAGGCCTTTGAAGTGTCGAAATTAGCCAAAAAGAGAATGGAAAAGCACGTAAAATTCCGGTTTATCAACCCCCCATGCTTACTCCTTGCTTGTCCTCAAGCAAGGCTATCATGAAGTGTTAAAGAAACGGGGAGGTAGAAAACCGAAACTGCCTTCCTCGAGTGAAGGGGAGCGCTAGACAACCAAAGCAAGTATATACAAAAGAATCATTGGCAAGATCGAGAATCAAATCGAAACAAAAGTTGCAACTCAAATCAAGATTGCAAAGTCTAGTAGCAACACAACCAATCTATCCCAACCCAAATGCAATCAAGTTCTATACAAATGTTTGGAAAACTAGTTGGGATTAGTAGGACCTCACTTTAGGGTATGTGGAACACTCCCCTCATGTGTTTGAAAAGTACTGTGGTTTACTCAAAACTCTCCCAAAACTTGCACACTACCATAAGCTTGCCAAATATCTCAATTCTCTACCACTATGGACAAATCATGCAAGTTTTCCAATCAGGAGGACTTTAAAGAGGGTTGTAATGAGGCTTGGGCTAAGGGAAAGGAGGGAAAAACATTTAGGACTGTGGAGCTTAGTAGCTAGAGCTAGGGAGCACAACACTTTCTACTACAACAACGTCACACCTCCAAACATCTAATCATAATACCACATCACACCAAGCTTCAAGTAACAAAGGAGCGGAGATTTCTCAACACAAAACGCCATTCATGCTTACAACACTTTATTCCCTTTTTTTTAACTCTTCTTTTTCTGATTTTCTTCTTTTTTTTCTTTTTTTTTTAAAAAAAATTTACAAGTAAATTAAGCAAGGTAAGCATGAATGATTAAAACTAAAATCCATCTCCACTCATAACTCCTTCAATTAACCAATAAACCAATCACCACCAACAAGGTATCACCCAACAAATTCTCAGTCAATAGAAATGCTCCACTAAACCAAGGCTTAAGGATGGGAAAGAATTGAAAAAGGCCAAAGGTATATTGAGCAAGGTTAGTGCAAGGGAAGGGGAAAGCTTGAAGGGTTTGAAACAAGGATACATAACATTCAGGTGGCTATTTGGCTCATGTAGTTTATCAAAATGAATGCCTCTATCCTCTTGGTAAACATGCATGTGTCAAATGTGTTTTTGAAGAGAAAGATGACAAGTTCTAGAGTTGCAAGCATGGTAAAGTAACACTTATGAGAAATGAGACTACAAAAATGGTAGTCGTTAAGGCACAAAAGAGTCTCACAGGTTATCCCTACGACAATCACAACAACTAGTTCATTTGATGTACCAAACATATGAATTTCACAATTATGCACAAGAATTGTTCAAGACTAGATAAATCGCAAACAAGACAATCAATCTCAATCAATTTAGCAACCAAGTCTCTTTCATCATCCCAACCAAGCCAAAGACCCCAAAGTACACACTTCCTATGAGAAATCAAGTGCACACCTCCTTCAAATGTTCATCATAGGAGGTTTCTTTTTTTTTTTTTTTTTTTTTTAAACCGACTAAAAAGTGACTAAATGCAAGCCTAAGTGAAAATGATAGTTAAAATGTACAACCTAAACTAATATGTACAACTAACACATGAAAAATCATCATTTATAAGCAACCCCCCATGCTTAGGACTTTCATTGTCCTCAATGAAAAGCAAAAATCGAAATGAGCAAAGGAGGGAAGGGGAAACTCACAACGGGGTCACTCGGACCCCGGTGCGCCGGCGGCGTCCGGTCGGAAGGAGGATGTGGCACCCCATAATGATAGTAGGCGTAATGGGCAAGGTGCTCCAGGTGACCAACTCTACCGTCAAGACTCCTAAGGCTCGATTATTGGAGAGCATCATGTCGCGCAGCTCTCCCCGCCCCACATGAAGCTGATCGAGCCGATCAAGGATGGTCCGGAACATGGTGGGCTCGGCGGTGGAGGAAAAAGGAGGAGGCTCCTCGGTACCGGTATCCGCAGGTGGTGTGGTCGGTGCAGAAGAGGAGGTGCCCTCGTGATGGGATTGGCCCGCAACGATGGCCCGAGAATAGCACAAGTTGGCCATATCGGTGATGGTAGTGCGACCCTTATTGGGGAGAGCAAAGAAAGGCCTTCGTGGTGGCGGACCCAGTAAATGCCGTTGATACACTCCATAATATCCATGTGAACCAAGGCACGTCCGTCGATGACGGAGCTGCAATGTAAGATGGGTAATAGCGAGATGTCGAGCTCCAAACCGACTGCAAGTGCCGTGATCACCCCACCATGGGCAAGGACAACCCTAGCACTAGAACATTGGGACTGGATATGAGCGAGAAGATGGATGCCACAGTTCACATGATGACCATGCAGAGCAGCCCAAATCAGGAAAAGTTCATCACTCGCGCACGGTGTTGTGGCTATCACCCCGGCAAACATAGAATGGGCAAGGAACCGTTGCGAGAATGCGAATGACAGGGTTGCAAAAGCGGTGGCTTTAGTTTGCCGTGCATCATAGTCCGTGGCCCTGCGCATATCAGGAGAGCCCACAAAATACAACGGGCGCTCATCACAAGTAATGGACATGTAGAAATCAGTAGGCCGGTAACCTTCCATGTCCTTGCCAGTAACACCCCGATAATTGATATGAAGACGGCGACAGAATTCCTCACTAGACATCCCAAAATCTTGATTAAAAAGACGAAATGAAACCTCGGGTATGCCCAATTGGCCTTTTCTCCGATCCTCAAACTTGAATGAACTATAAAATTCCCGAACTAACCCCTCGTGGACTCCCCACCGAACATCGTTAGCAAACTCAAGTAATCCCAAAACATTAAGCAATTGACACAAGTCATCCCAAAGATCAATAGACTTCAAAAATTCAACATCAAAGTGTCTTGGGGCACTAATGGAACGGGATTCTAACTTTCTGTATCGATCATACCGAACATCACTCGGAGAAAACGATACCAAAGGGGTTGGAAGAATTACCTCGGGTGGAGCACCCGGCGTGAAGATGACCCCGGTAGTGTTCGAGCCCGCTTTGAAGGAGCCATGGCCAGTCGTGAAAGTAGCAGAGGAAAACGGAGCTCGAAAAACGGAACCTCCGTGGGAGCCCCCAAACGTGGGAAGAAAACCCACGAAAACGAGGCGAAGGGGCGAAATTGGCGTTACCACGATCCGCAACAACTTCAATGGCTAGGTCGCTTGCACCTCAAGCTTCAAAAGTTCAACAATGGAGGAAGAACCCGAGGAGAGAGAAAACCGCAGAATTGGTTGTGACGGCGTGGGAACCGGAGATGGTGAGGGGCGAAAATCGGGCCGGAGATGGTGGTTGAAGGTCGAGTGGAAGAAATGGAGAGCTTCGAGGGGAAAGGAGGGGTGGCACGGCGTGGGGAAGATGAAGCATGACAGTGCTTAGGGTTTTGGGGAGGAAGAAAGTGAAAGAATGGAAGGAGAAAACACAAAACTGCGAATTTCAATCTGGGCAATTGCGTCGCACGACCGAGTGCTTTACCCGTGCTGCACTCGTGCCGACCCACTACTGTTCGAAAAATTTCATCCGGAAAAGCGCACAACCCGTGCTAAAACCGTGCTGTATCCGTGCTGACCCACGGCAATTTTGGAAAAATTTGTCCGGGTAGGTCGCACAACCAGTGCTTCCACCGTGCTGCACCCGTGCCAAGCATACGGCTTTTCTGGAAAAGAAGGCTTGTCAAGCGCACAACCTGTGCCGCAATCGTGCTGCAACCGTGCTAGCATGCGGCAATTCTGGAAAATAGTCATATGGGCAAGTGCATGACCCGTACGGTACCCGTGCTGGACCCGTGCCGGACCCACGGCTTTGCTGGGAAATTAGCGCGAGTGCGATACAGCATGACCGAGTGCGCAACTCGTGCTAAACCCGTGCCGACCCACGGCATTGTGAATAAATTCAGCTATACATCACTCTTTTTTTTTTTGTGAAATAACATAAACTAGAAAACTAGAAAACTTGGATTGCCTCCCAAGAAGCGCTTGTTTAAGGTCCCGAGTTTGACCAAAACTCCTTAGCCATTTGAAATGGGGGAAAGGGTGCTTGAAACCGCCCCGAATAGACTCTCCTTGGAGATAGTGCTTGAGTCTTGAGTCGTTCACCTAGAATGTATCATTTTTATCACCACGGCCTATTTCGACAACCCCAAAAGGATACATTTGGAAGACTTTGTATGGACCGGACCATCAAGAACGGAGCTTGCCGTAAAAGAGTTTCGATCCGGAATTGAACAATAGTACCAAATCACCCACATGAAACTCCCGTCTATTGATATTTTTGTCATGCCAAGCCTTCATGCGCTCCTTGTAAATCATAGAGTTATCGTAAGCATCCCTCCGAATCTCATCTAGTTCATTGAGTTGGAGCAGTCTTTTGCCCCCGCCGCTTTCAAATCAAAGTTGAGATGTCGCACCGCCCAATGAGTCCTAAACTCAAGCTCAACAGGGAAGTGGCAAGGCTTCCCATATACCAAACGATAGGGAGTAGTACCAATTGGGGTTTTAAAGGCCGTCCGATAAGCCCAAAGAGTATCATCAAGTTTATCCGCCCAATCCTTCCCGGAACTAGCAACCGTTCTCTCCAAAATGTGCTTGATTTCACGGTTGGAAATTTCCACTTGGCCGCTAGTTTGTGGATGATAGGCCAAACCTCTTTTATGTGACACACCATATTTAGCTAGCAAAGCCTCAAATTTCTTCTCAATGAAGTGTGTCCCATTGTCACTAATCACCACTCGAGGCACCCCAAACCCGGGAAATATGGTCTTCTTGAAAAATCGAGAAACGACTCGAGCATCATTAGTGAGACTAGCAACGGCTTCAACCCATTTGGATACATAGTCTACTGCCACCAAAATAAACTTATTCCCCTTGAGGAAGGGAATGGTCCCATAAAGTCAATGCCCCAAACATCAAATACCTCAATCACCTAAGAGCATAGGAGATAGGGCGAAACTTCTCAATAGCATACACCACGGCCAACAACTCCTTCTCTGTTGTGGTGTAATTTTGTTGGGCTCCATCAAGTGTCTTGCTCGCATAATAAATGACATGAGGCTTCTTGTCCCTTCGCTGCCCTAACACGGCTCCAACCGCGTGATCACTTGCGTCGCACATAATCTCAAAGGGGAGATTCCGATCCGGCGGTTGGATGATAGGGCGTAAATCAATGCTTCCTTTATGCTGAGGAAAGCTTCATGACATTCGTAGTAAAATCAAACGGGATATCTTTGATGAGGAGCTGAGTTAGAGGCTTAGCAATTTTGGAGAAGTCCTTAATAAAGCGGCGGTAAAAGTCGGCATGACCAAGGAAACTCCTCACTCCCTTGACAGAACTAGGGGAGGTAGCTTTTCAATAACCTCAATTTTTGCTCGATCAACCTCGATGCCCCGATTAGACACAACATGACCCAAAAACGCCCTCTTGTACCATGAAATGGCATTTTTCCCAATTCAAAACTAGGTTTACTTCCTCACATCTACGTAGCAGTTTCTCAAGATTTTGTAAACAAGTGTCAAAAGTGCTACCAGTAACAGAGAAGTCATCCATGAAGACTTCCATGATGTGTTCTATGAAATCGGAAAAATAGCCATCATATATCGTTGGAAAGTGGCCGGGGCATTACATAAACCAAAAGGCATCCTACGGTACGCAAAGGTACCATAGGGGCATGTGAAGGTGGTCTTCTCTTGATCATTTGGATGTATAGGGATTTGAAAAAACCGGAAAAACCATCCAAATAACAAAAGTATGAATGCCTGGCTAATCTCTCCAACATTTGGTCAATAAATGGGAGGGGAAGTGGTCCTTCCGGGTGGCTTGATTCAATCTTCTATAGTCTATACACATGCGCCACCCGGTAATCTGTCCTAGTGGAAATGAGCTCATTAGCCTCATTCTTGACCACGGTCATACCCCCTTTTGGGTACTACTTGGACCGGACTTACCCAATCACTATTTGCAATAGGATAGATAATCCCAGCCGTAAGCGGCTTGACAACTTCCTTTTTGACAACCTCTTGCATATTGGGATTCAATCGCCTTTGAGGTTGTCTAGAGGGCTTATGACCGTCGTCAAGATCAATTTTATGCATACGAAGCATGGACTAATTCCCTTGAGATCATCGATGCTATAACCAATGGCACTTCTATGCTTCCGAAGCACATTGAGAAGGTTTTCAAGCTGAGTGCCACGTAATTCAGCATTAATAATCACAGGGAATGACTCATTATGACCAAGAAATGCATACCTGAGATGGAAGGGTAGAGGTTTGAGCTCTACCTTGACATGAATGGGAACTTCCTTGGTGTCCTTGGCCTCCGTGGCTTCTAAGTTGCATATGTCTAGGCTCCCATGCTTTGACAAGGATGGAGGAGCCACATCTAACAACTCAGAATAGAGTGTTGCCTCCTCATATTTTCCTTTAGAACCATCACCCATTATGCATGCCTCCAAAGGATCTCGCACATGCCGATGTGGTAGCCACTCATCATATATGATCTGCTCCAACACATCCACCCTACAACATGTGTCTTCGAGAGCGGGGGTGGACATAGACTTGGTGAGATTAAACTCCACCTTCTTTTCCCCAACATGCAATGATAGTTTGCCGTTCTTTACATCGATCATGGCTCCAGCAGATAGCGAGAAAAGGCCTTCCCAAAATGATTGGAATTTGTGCATCTTCGGCCATTTCCATAACAACAAAGTGGCATGGGATGAAGAATTTCCCGACTTGAAGTGGCACATCTTCTAGAAGTCCAATGGGGAATTTGACAGATCGATCCGCCAACCGAAGAGAAATAGTGGTTGGCTTCAACTCTCCCATTTGAAGGTGCTTACAGATGGAGTAGGGAATAAGGCTAACACTTGCTCCAAGATCACACAAAGCCTTACTAATGGCTACATCTCCTACAGAGCATGGTATGGTAAAACTACCTGGATCGAAAGCTTTGGGGGTAGCTTGTTTTGGATGATTGCACTGCACTCCTCGGTGAGAGAAACGGTGGCATGTTCTAACAATTTCCCTTTGTTAGAAAGCATCTCCTTCAAAAATTTTGCATAGGATGGCATATCGGTGATGGCTTCTAAAAAGGGAATGTTGATGTGCAGCTTCTTCAACATCTCAATAAATCTGGAAAACTTCTTTTCCTCTTTCGCCTTCACAAGCCGTTGTGGAAATGGAATGGGAGGCTTGTAAGGTTTAGGTGATGGCATGGATGAACTCTCAATCAAAACTGGCTCCTTTTCACTCTCCTTAGCATCACCCTCAATAACACCTTCCTTCACAACATCATGCGCATCGTCACTCTCCTTCTCCTTCCCCATTTGGCTCACCTTAGGTCCCTCTAACTCCTTCCCGCTCCTCAAGATAATGGCATTGATGTGCCCTTTAGGATTTGGCTCGGGTTGTGCTGGCAACTTTCCTTGGGATTGGGTAAGGTGGTTCACTTGTTGAGCAATTTGTGCAATTTGGGTCTCTAACATCTTTTGATGAGTAGATAATTGCTCATTAGTCTTGGTTTGGGCTTGGATGAAACCTTCCATGAGAGTTTCAAGGTTAGATTTCTGTGGAGGTGGAGGAGGAAGATTATTGGGGTGAGGAGGATTGTATGGAATGGGAGGTCGATTTTGTGGTGGTGGGTGGAAACCGGGTGGTTGAGACGGATTTTGGTGAGGATGGGGATTGTTGTTGTTGTAGGAGAAATTTGGATGATTTTTCCAACCGGGGTTATAGGTATGAGAATAGGGATTGTTTTGTGGTGGTGGTCTAGGAGGGAAATTGTGGAGAGCATTAGCTTGCTCGGATGTAGAGAAGCTAGAATGACACTACAAATGAGGATGAGGACCGCCACATGCTTCACAAGAATACCCCATCTCTTGAGCGGTGGAAGAAGAGGAAGTGCTAATTGAAGGGTTTGTCACAAATTCTCCATTTGCAACGTGAGAGCTTCTACCTTGTTGGCCAAAAGAGCCACTGCATCCACATTATGCTTGAGTCGTTCACGATCATCCCTTCCAACGCCCCAATTGTAGGCATTGGAGGCCATCTCCTCTAACAAAGCATCCGCTTGCTCTGTTGTCTTCTTCATGAAGGTACCCCCGAAGCATTGTCCACATATAATCGCACCGAGTCCGGGAGCCCCTCATAAAAAATTTGAGTGAGCATCCATGGTTGAATACCATGATGAGGGCACTCTCGCTGCATCCCTTTGAACCGCTCCCAAGCTTCAAACAAAGACTCTCCGGGATGTTGTTTGAACTGGAGGATGTCAAGCCTTAACTTGGAAGCCTTGCTCGGTAGAAAGAACCGATTGAGGAAGGCAAGGTTCAACTCAGCCCATGTGCGGAAAGAGTTGGGAGCACAATTCTCTAGCCAGTTCTTTGCCTTATCGGTGAGGGAAAAAGGAAAGAACTTCAACCTAAGGTACTCGTCATTTACTCCCACCATCTTGATCATACCGCAACACTCAAGAAATGAGTTGATGTGCTTGATGGGGTTCTCCACCAGTGAGCCTCTAAATTGATTCTCGCTCAATGAGGTGTATGAAACCGGGCTTGAAATCAAAGTTGGTTCCCTCCGGTAGATCGGGCAACACAATAGCGGAACCCCGTACCCGTTGAAGGAGCTGAGTAGGATTGAAGGGTACGAGGTGGAGTTGGAGGTCCAACTATATTTTGCTTCTTTCTTCGCCTGCAAGCTGCACCACTTATGCGCCCGACAGCTTGCTTCAATTTCGAGATCAAGAGGCGCTAATTCTTCACCTCTATGATTCCTCCTAAGCATACACTCAAGAAACTATACCAAGCGTAAGTAGGCTCAAGGAAAGATAAAAGCAAAAAGAAGAAGAAAAATAAAGAAAAATAAAAGCTCAATTCAAAAGTGTCACGTGACTTAAACTAGGGAGTGGCACTAGCTCCCGGCAACGGCGCCATTTTCATAACAACAAAGTCGTTGTAGTATAGTGGTGAGTATTCCCGCTCGTCACGCGGGCGACCCGGGTTCGATCCCGGCAACGGCGCCATTTTGTTGTTGTACTATAGAGAGTACGGTTGTCGGTCTTAGGGAGCTAGGTCTCATGCAAGTCTAAGGTCAATGTCCTTATGAACTAAGCAAAAGAACAATTCAGAATTGTTTGTGATGCAAGCACTAAAAACGAGATGAAATCGAGATAAGAAAACCTTAGGCAGGGGTTTACCAAGCTAACATGCCAACAATCTTAATTACATGCTTCTACACTATTCACAACTGCGATGAACTAGGGAATCGATGCAGTTCGGACCACCTAAGCCTTCTCTCGAAGGTCATTAAGCTAACTCAATTGAATTAATTGTTGTTCTCACACAATCAAAACCAAAGAATTACATGATTATCGATTCTTCCCTTAATAACAACCTAAATTATTCTCATATCTAAGTTGTAATCATCCAACAAGTTGAAGTAGAACTAAGCCTCTTCTCTCGAAGTCTACTCAATTCCCAAAAATAATAAAGGCAGGATTCTCTCGAACCTCACACCAATTCACAAGTATCAACAAGTCGGAAATTCATCAAACAATTGCAATTTAGTATCAAAGCATAAATTACGATTAGACTAGCATATTAGTGGCAAAATCCCCAACCTAAGTTGGAAATTTAGCCACACATATTCATGGCATTTGACGACAGATTGAGGAATGAAGACCGAAAAGAATGCAAGATAGAAGTAGAGAGAAGAATAATAATACCGTAAACTTGAATTAACTTGCGATTAAATGAAAATAACTTCAAGCTTTGATCTCTTAACAATGGAAATAAGTGCTTAAAAGTAGAGAGAAACTAGCCTAAAAAAGTAGCATCCAAAGTCTCCCAGAAAAAATGACAGCTTCGGAATAAAAGATGCAGAAAAACGTAAACCGCCGATTGGCAGGACCAGTGCTGAAACCGTGCTGCACCCGTGCAAGCTCACGACTTCTTCAATTAAATCTCAAATTCTTAGCATGGTCTCGTACTGAAACCGTGCTTAACCCGTGCAAGCTCGCGGCGCCTTCGCTTGATTTCCGAATTCCTAGCATGGCCTCGTGCCGACCTCTTCCGCTTCAAGCACAGCCTGTGCTAGGTCCGCTTTCCTTCTTTTCTTCAGCACAGCCAGTGTTACAGCCTCGTGCTGACTTGGTTTGACCTCTTTCTTCGCTCTCCGACCTTCTATGGCCTCCCGCTCTTTTCCTTAGCACTTTGAAAGATGTATTCTTCATCATAAAAGGCGGGATTACCTCAAAACATATAAATTCGCACACTTTAATCATAAATGAAGAAAGTAAACGAAATCAAATAAGAATTTAGGTGAGAAGGCCTTTGAAGTGTCGAAATTAGCCAAAAAGAGAATGGAAAATCACGTAAAATTCCGGTTTATCATCATATCACTAACTATTGGAATAATTAACCTATTACTATGGTTCCTTATATGAGCTGTAGTAATAGATCAGCCCGGTGTCAAATTTTAAACTTTAGTAAAGCTCACCTATTACAACGGTTCCTTTGTAGAATCATAGTAATAGGATACCTATTACTTGTGGTTCTCTGTAGGAACCGTAGTAATAGGTTTGTTCTCAATAATTTAAAAGTCTCTTTATTACTCTTTGCTTGATATCTAAGAAACATCTCTAAAGCTCGTTCTATGGTCTCCACTCACAAACATTCATCTCACAAACATTGTCGTCTCTCTCAAGCGCCGACAACGAGCTCACTTCCACCGCTACCGCCATCCTCCATAGCCTCGCTGTCATGGTCCCCTTCCACCTATCGTCTTCGGTTGCCTCTTACTCTCTCTCTCTCTCTCTCTCTCTCTCTCTCTCTATCTCTCTCTCTCTCTCTCGTTTCTTCTATGAATCTAACTTTTCTCTCTCTCTTTTTGTTTTTCGCTTTGAAGTCTTGAAATGTTTGAGATTTTGAGAAATGAGTTTTGGAAATTATGAGAAATGGTGAAGGAAAGAATTATGGTTTAGGGTTTATGGTTTAGTTTGAGTAACAACAAAACTTCTTTCTCTTTTTATTTTTCGTTTTGAATTCTTGAAATGTTTGAGATTTTGAGAAACGGGTTTGGGAAATAATAAGAAATGGTAAAGGACAGAATTATGGTTTAGGGTTTAAGGTTTAGTTTGAGGAACAAGGAAACTTCTTTCTCTTTTTGTTTTTTCACTTTGAATTGTTGAAATATTTGAGATTTTGAGAAATAAGTTTGGAAATGATGAGAAATGGTGAAAGAAAGAATTATGTAATGATGAATAGTTTAGGGGTAAGCAACAATGAAATTATGTAATGATTTTGTTCATCCTTCTTATAGATTACAATAGACCAGGTTACTCCCAAGAAGAATTTATCTAGTACTATCAAGAAGACGAGAGACCGAACAACGATGAACAAGGAGAAGTTGACAAGTAGCAAAGAAAATCCATTGATGCTAAGTAAGATTCAGTTCAATCAACACAGCAACCCCATTGGTGAGAGGAAAGTTCACTTCAATAGTTTTGTTGGAGCAGCAGCCCATACCCACATGCCGGTGACATTCGATACTTGGATAGAAGTACCGAACTTGGTGAAAAAAAACCTTTGGATTGAAATCTCGGTATAAGTTTATTAGCGTAATGCCTCTTTCATTACTGTTTATAGCCTATATTGTATACATATATTAACATAAACGCATGTCGTTCTTGTGTTTCAAAAAATATTTTTATTTATACGTGAACGAGAAAAACCTCCCCTTGATGAAATTGAAGACCCTCTAGACAGTTGTGGAGCAATGGAGAGGCGTCAAGTCTAACTATGTGATGCTTGGGTTTACAAAACAAAGGAGACAAACGCAAAAGGTAGACCATGAAAGGTTTAAACCTTCATAATCGAGGATGAAAGGAAGAAGTTCGAAGAATGTGTCTCCTCCGAAGAATTTCGGGTAACTTGAACATTCGTTCTATTTTTTTAAAGTATAGTAATTTTTTTGAATTGTTAGGGCACTACAAAAAAACACAAAATATAGCGACGGAAAATGTCAAACGAGTTCGGAGCCCGTCGAACGAGTTCGATGGGTATTCCGACAAGATTTTGACGAGCAGTTTTTTTTTTTAGGAATTCGGCGGGATTTACATCGTAATTCCGACAGGCTCAATGTAATTCCCATCGGAATTTTTGACAAGCCCGTCGGTCAATTCGTACCGACGAGTAGAATTTAGACGTACGGAATTCGTACCATCGGAAATCCTGTCGTTATTTTAGATATTTTTGTAGTGGGGTAATTAAAATATTAGAGTGTCATATATTATTGTATTTTTAAAATGTTTACTTACACGGACCCTAAGTGAAACCAACAGGAAGAGGATTAAGTGTAATGTGAATCCCCACGTGATGTTCCTTAAGGGATACGCAATGGTGAATGAGAAGTTGTTGAAGTAGAAGCTTGAACGACTTCGAAATGAAGTCGGTGAAGGTTTTTTCTGAATATATAAAGCTGTAATTTCAGTTAATGTAACACTTACAATTTATTAATATGACGTCTCAAATTTAATTCGTATATTATCGTCCGATGCGAATTAGGACATCGAAGAGTTCCCTGTAAGAAGAAGACTACCAATTCAGTTGACGAGTAATAAAACAGAGCAATCGGTGGTCGATCATCCTCCGGAGAAACTTAATGAAACCGAAGTTCTCCAATATGTTCACGATTTAGTTTCTAAGTGGACTGTACATCTCCCGATTTGGAAAAGCAATTGCCATCATACAAAGTAGTTCGGACCACAACATGAAAACTTGTGTTGGGGTATGATGATGATGGTGAGAAGGGCTTGGTCATCTTCCTAGAGGACGTATCGAATTTCGTAAAGATGTTGAAGATAAACACAAACACTATTATGCTCGACATTATGTGTGTTACTATATATAAGTTCATTTACGTTAAGTTTTATTTCTAACTACTTACGTAAAATTAAGATGTACTAGATGGATCCACGAGGTGACTCGCAACATGGGCATCGAGTTTATCTAGTTTTGTTGCATGGAAGCAATCCCATCCATAGGTCGGTTGCATCAGGAGAGGTTCAAATTCATATCCAACCTAATGATGAGGACGAGGAAGACATGTTATTTGGCACCATTTATTGAGAATTAAGTGAATAGACCCAAATAATTAACCTAAAAAATTTATTAGTACAAGTTCTTGTTTGCATTTGATGTTGTTTGTGTCGACGTAGTCGTCATTGGAGGTGTTATGTCATTTATCCGAGGCATAACATGGCATACTAGCTTGATCTTACGGGTCAATCCGTGAAGATAGACATTCGACGTCTTATCAAGTTGTGAGTTTACTATTGCATTATTGTATACCTTTATGATATATTTCAACAATACATGATCACAATTTCAATTTTTATTCATCAAATTCATAAATGCTACTCTCGGAGGTAACGAGTTTCCAAGGAGGCCCGAGAACACATCAAAGGGGTCGTAAACTAGCAATTGTTATTAATGTTAAAGTGAGGTTTTCTTACTTAGTTTTAAATTAGTGTTTTCCAGCTAAATTACTTAAATATGTAGTTATATTAATATCCGTGTTGGGAATCTATATATATATTTCAATCATTTGTAATGCTATAAGCAATTCGGGAACATAGAGTGTGACTTCTACATTCTACAATATATGAAGGAACATATGACACTCGGTGGACTTTGATAATTCCAAAACTACTCTGGAAAAGGTACTTCAAACCACCCTTATTTACTATTACTATTTAACCAAAATTGAATCGATCGGGAATTTTTAGTAGTTTCACTTGACGTAAACATTAATTTTACAACATTGGTCTCAATAATTTTCTACAAAGACACTCGTCACCCCTTATACAAAAGCCATAATAGATTAGCTCTGAAAAGGATGAGTGCAATTTGTGTATAAACTTGTAAACAAGTCTATGAATGTCTCATGGTTAGTTATATTGTATATTTATATATTTGTTTTTTAGTTACTTGTGTATGTTTTTGCATTTGAATGGTAAATTTATATTCGAGACAACTCTGTTCGTTGACAAATTAATAATATTGGATGTTATTTTGAGATAACTCTATTTGTTGAAAAATGAATAATATTGGATGTTATTTTGAACTGTGTCAAACAAATAACATGGGTAATAAGCTCACCTCTCTCTCTCTCTACGCGGGTTTGTGGGCTAATGGGAATTTCGATTTTTTATTATACCCATTATTACTCGAAAATTGGCTTCTTCTTCCTCGTCTTTCTATTATTTACTCCAAAGCAACAACAACCAATCATCTTCAGAAATCATCGATGAATGGCACCATAATTACGCCATTAGCGGCATTAACAACACTCATATCTGGGATAATTGTAATTACTGCGATTACAATTACCCTACCTCTGTTGGTGCTGCCAGCTTGGACGAGTGTCAACAATGGCGGCCGAATCTGAACTCCTCGTTGCCCGAAATGGAGGAGAACGGCGGAGCTCCGGCCGCGGTGGTGGAGCGGCCGAAACGACGACGTTAACCCAGGACGAAGAAGAGCAAGGAGGAAATTGAGAACCAGAGGATGACTCACATTGCAGTCGAGAGGAATCGAAGGAAGCAAATGAATGATTATCTATCCGGCCCCGTTGCCCAACTATACCTATCATTTAATAAGTAAATTTAGAATTATAAAAGAACCAAGACAGCTCTGCTAACCTTTATGCTTGACTTGGTCAAACCTCAACTTGAGCTTGGAAAGTTCGGCTCGACTCGGATGCCAATCAAGCTGAGCCAAAGCTTGAGAGCTTCAGCTTGACTGAGCTCGGTTGAACTCATTTTAGTATTTTGTGTGGAAAGTAATCATATTTCGTGTTTATTATGCCTTGAACTTGTACTACTTCGGCTAATTATTAAATTTTTCTTTAGTGGTAGTTGCAGTATTTTTAATTTAAAAACTTTCAATAATTTTTAAGTTAAAGTTGGACAAAGATCTAACCCATAAAATGAAAAATTAAACAATCCACTGTTCCACTATAAAAGCTTGAGCTGTAAGCTAAGTTAGAATTCAACTTGGTTAAAACTCAATTTAGATTCGAACTCAGGACTCGACTTGTACGCTTACTTAGCTCGACTTGGCTTCATTACACCTGTATGCAAGTAACACTTAGGTTTGTTATAATTGCCGAATCATGTGGTTGTGGTAAGGGTATGAAAAGACATACATATTTGAAAATGATGTTTAAAAATTTTAGGATGACGAATTAATTAACAATATTGGAGTAAATTTTTATTGGAGAATTATTCTAATTTGTATATCATTTAATTAGGTAATTCATAATTTCTTAACAAAAAAGAAATATATTAATCTCATGGTAATATACTATTTTGGATGAAGTTGATTCATTCATTCCAATTCAAACTAAACTTAAAACAAAGCAACCATTTCATTTTTCTTGGGTAGCACTTTTCTCCAAGAAAAATTGAGATGTTTAATAATTTTAAAATTTTTTACTCCCTCCATCCTGCTGTATCTGTTCAAATTGTTTTTTTTTTTTTTTGGTTAATTTTAATAACTTTGATCATAGATTAAAGAAAAATATAATTAAATTAGCATTTTGACCACTTATGATCGAAAGTATTACCTTTAAATTTTTTTAAATACTTTTTTAATAAAAAATATTCTGATATGTAATATTTCAAGATAATATTTTAATATAAAGTTAACAAACTTCAAATGTTTTTTTCTTCAAATTAAAAAAATGCAAGTAAGAAACTAGAGTATCACGAGCATTTTTTTGTTTGTCTAAATAAGTCACAAAGGACGGTACAATACAAAAGGGAGGTAAAAAACGAACATGATACTTAATGTATCCAGGACCTTAGTGTAAGACCCGAAATTTCGGGTGTTTGCTTGCTAGTGAATTAGAATTTTTCCGAGTCGAATTAAAAACCCGAGAACCGAAGCCGAGCATGGGCTAGCTTATTGGGCCTATTGAAATTGAAGTTGGGCCCAATTAGAATGAAAAGAAAGGAAATGAGAAATGAAGAAGGATGAGTGGCATTAGAGGAGGATCCGGTAGATGATTAGAGCAAGGAGAAAGGGGTCCAATGGGAAATAGGCAAGCAAAGCCCATTAGGTGTGATGAGGAAAAGAAGAGAGAGAGTGGGATTGAGACGTAGAAGGAAAGAAGCGAGGAAAGAAAAGAACGGGAAAGCGAAACAGGGGAAAACGAGAGAGGGAGCGAGAGGAAAGCGAGAGAGGGAAAGGGCGCGAGAGGCTGGTGGCCACCTGAACGGCAAGGCGCCGCTGCCGGTGGGCAAAGGAGAGCGAGAGCTCGGGAGGCCGAGCAAGGCTAAGGAAAAGGGGAAAAGCGAGAGACCGGGAGACAGAGACCACGAAGGGGAAGCGAACGCGAGGGCCGAGGAAGGCGATCGGTGAGCACGGAACCGCGGCCGACGGCCGGCGAGCGAGAGGAGGAAAACAGCGAGACCGGTTCGAGGCCGAGGGCAAGGAGAACGAGAGGCAGAGCAGAGAAACAGAGGAAAATGAGTTAGAGCCCGAGAGAGAGCGATTGTGGGAAGCAGAGAGCGAAAGAAGAAGGTTTGAGGGAGCAGGAGCTAGACTAGAAATCGAAAGGCGTAAGAAGAAGCAAACCCCAATCTGAAATTCAATCCTCCAAAATTGCAATTCTTAGAACCTCTAAGAATCTAAGGTGAGTAATCTAAATTCATCCTCTGAAATAAAATGAATTAGGTGGATTGAACTTGAATTTGAAGTATGAAATTGGAAACCCTAAGTTAATTGAAGAAGCTAGAGGCCTAAATTCACGAATTAGCAACTCACGAATTGAAAAGCATGTTGCGAATTTGATGTCCGATTCATGAATTTAGTGATTATTGACCATCCTTAAGCATGATTATTGAACTATATATTGAGAATTTGATGAAAATAGCTTGAATAGGTTTAGTGAGAAAAATCAGAAAATTGAATTCATGATTTAGTGCAGATTTTTCGGTGAATAAAGTCTGCTGTCCGCATTATTGTGCTGTCATGTGTAGCTCAAAATTCTTGAAATTTTTACTGCAGCTACCTGATAATTTATGAGAATTTCCTATAAATTTTGGTATGTGTTGGATGAGTAGATTGGGAGATATGCAATTTTATGTGACAATGTCCTGTTTTCGACAAAATCGGAACTAAATGAGCAAGCTGAATTAAGAACTGAAATTTAAGAAGCTATATGGCTAGAGTAAGAGATACTTGATGATTAAGAAAAGTTATAGAACCATTAACCACTAATACGCGATAATACGCGGGCACGAAAACGATGAGTTCATTGATGGAAATCCTAGTTGGCATGTTTATGTGATTATGTGTTTATCCTGAATTACATTGATTATGAATGGCATAAGCATGCGTATGTGAAATGAATTGATTGAGTTTGAGTTGAAACTTGCTTATGTGAATTGCTTGTTTTGAAGAAGTTACGCATGAACGTATCGAGCATGAATTATATGAATTAAGTATATCTTATGTATAAGTAATAAGAAGTAATAAGAAGATAAGAGACATAAAGAACTAAAGAAGGGAGAAAGGATTGTGTTATTGATCTAAGACCCCACGAATTAAAGAACCCTCTGAAACTATGACCATAGAAGTGTCTGTCAACCCGAAGCCACGAATTATTTTGCTTCTACAAATTATTGACGGTATGCGTCCTTCGGGGAAGAGAGGCTGCCTCGAGGCCACGAATTATTTTGCCTTGAGGCCACGAATTATATGCCTCCGTGAACCGAGGCCACGAATTATTTTGGCTCTAAGAACTGGGTCTTTAGAGCAGAGTATAAATTTTCTTTCCATTTGAAACTAAGAAAACTTAAAAGAATTACGATATGAAGAATCGAATGATCATGCATGATGAACAAGAAAGAACCAATGATTTATGAAATGCATGATTGAACTCAAGAAAAAGAATAAGAGGAAGAACGAATCCTGTTTTCATGAGAAATGAATGCGATAAGAACTAAGATATGATTTACGTGACGAATAATTTACATGATAAATGATTCCGTGACTTACTTGCGTAGAAAGATGAATGAATTATGTTTGATTGAATTCATAAGTAAGTGATGTCATTATGTTTCTCGGCAAGTTGGTAAGTTTAGAATCTCACATGTCGTAAGCATGTATGATCCGAATCGCATGTTATGAATGAATTGTGAACTTACGTGTGGTTGTTAATGAATTAATGTGCAAAGTGAAACCGGGGTTGGGTTTGGATTATTCACTCGGGCTAGTGAGCTCATGACCCCACCAACATTTCAAGTACGAAGTTAAGACTCGCGAGAGTTGCCTTTGGCTTTCGAAATAGCAGTTGGATAGGAGATGCCGGTCTTACTTGCATGTTTATTTTCTTTTGTTTGTAAGGATGTTGTAAAGATCGGTTGTATTTGAACTTAAGTTTTGACCATGAATGTAAAAGCCCTATGTGAATACTCCGAGCGTGTGGCTCGTTGAGTTGTGTTGTGATACTCCGAGCGTGTGGCTCGTTGAGTTTAAGATTGTGTTTCGTGTAGGGTCAAGGCTTTAAGCCTATGGGATTAACCATATTACGGAGGAAACTCGCCAAAATTTCGGAAAAACTTTTGAAAACCTAGAATTACGCTTCCGCCAATCCAAGAAAGGGTTATTAACCCTAAGTTGAGATCTTAAGCGGCCTTACGGGTTCCTCTCGGGGAACCCCGGCATGTAATACTCCTAGGGTGGGTCTAAGGGTGTTACACTTAACTTTCAGCATTAAGCCAATACTCCATTGATTCTTTTTGAATTATTCATTGTAACATCTTGCTTTATCAATTAATGATCGGATTAAAATAGCTACTAAACTTTTTTTTGGGGGGTTTGTTGAAGTTGCAAAGAGCAGTATAATATATAAGGGATCAAACCCGATACTTAATATACTCAAAGCCTCAATTTTAACGATAAGACCTCATTAATTAGTCACTAAACCATACGAAGGCACGAGGTTGAAATTGCAAGCTGGATAGCAGTAATGTGGTGGCTTGATAAAGGCAGTATTGTTTGTTTCTTGGTAGTTTTAATTTAGGTATTTATTACGCGATCTTATTTATACTCTTAGCCAATTTTACTTTAATAATCGGAAAAAAAAATCTATACGAAGAAAAGAACTCCTTAACAAGCAGGATATAAATGTGCCTTGACTTTAGACCTGGCTTACTACTCACAAACTATAATCTACCATATTTTTGTAAGAAATCAAGTTCTATTATTTTGTTAAAAAAAATTTTCAAATTTGATGAGTTTGAGGACAAAAATGTCAACAAGTTATCAAATTTTTTTCTCAATGTGGGCCTCAGTTTTTTTAACCTTTATGTCACTATGGTAGTAAATTGGGAAAAATATACCATTAAGTAGTGTTGATAAAAGTTTGGGTTCGGATTAGATAAGTAGATCATCAAACAATTCTTTGTCCGATACTTGATTTTTTCGGAAAGACAATTCGGATAAGTCTAAATTTGAGTTAAAATCGAGTTCGAACTATAGAAATAAGAAAATCATTTATCTGCATTTAAAATTCAGACAAAAAAATTATAATTGGATTTGATTTTTCGAGTCGGATAAATTCGGATAATTAAGTCTTACAAAAATTTACTAACACTAACATTGAGTTATTTAGTATTTTTTCGATCTCTCACTGAGTTATTAGCATTTTTCCCCCAGTTAGCCATCCACAATAACAAGTTGCAGAGCCACTTGGTGGTAAATTGGACAAAAAAATACTGTATGATAGCATTAAAAAGAACAAATGACTTTGTAGTAGATTGAAAAAAATTAACAATTTGATAATATTGCTGCAGCCAGGAGTCGAACCTGGAATCTTCATCAAGATTTGCCAACTGTGCTACTGCAGCTTCGTGTGCATACATCCCGCAGAAATTTATTTATATAAATTGCGTGTGCGATAAACCAAAAGAAAAAAATATATAGATTTCGCATAAGTAGGACTTGGAAATTTGAATCCTATATTTTTGTGGTCTATAAATTTAATGTTTGAAATCTTCGGCTCTTAATTTTTTTACGTTGATTGTCAAAAAGTTTCATTATTTGAATCTTTCCATACTCTACAAAAACGGGATGCATATTAGATGTTTTTATTCTAATTTTAAAAAATTTTAAAATTTTCAACCATCAAATTGAAGGATTATAAGACTACAACTCTGTCCATCTCGACTTATGAAATTTCAGAAATCTAATGCTAAGGTCAAAACTTGGTAAATATTCAACATCGAATAGTCAAACCCAACTCGGTTTGATCTCAGTAAAAGTCCAAATGAGTCACATCAAGTTTGGACTTAGGTTGATAACACTCTAACTATAATGTAACATATTTCGTTAAGAATTAATTTCGGGTGCTTTATACGATAATTAATATTTGAATTTGATCCTTGAAGATTACAATGAATTACTGATTAGTTTAGAGAATATTAATAGTATTTACGGAATTAGAGTTTGTTGATAAATGTTTAAATTTTTCGGTTGGGTTTAAAAATTCCACTTTTAATCTCAGCCATTGAATCAAAATTCAATGGTTGAGATTAAAAGTGTTCACCTAATGGGTGAGCTCACCTAAAGGGAACTACAAGTGAGAGCAAAATAAGTGAGTTGGAGTCATTTATTTGATCAAGTGCTCCCGATCAAATCGACATTCTCCCACCTAAGCAATGCAATACGAAAGGAAGTGGTAAACGAATTAAAGGTGGAAAAGAGAAAGCAGTGGAGCAACAAGCCAAGAGGTTAAGACTTTTGTAAAACTTGTGGACAACAAGCCTACCACGACAATCGAAATTGTCCTTCAAAGAACTTATAAAGGTAAAAATTTCTTATATTATTTGTATTTGGAATAGCTTTGTCATGGTCTAATTGTAGTATTTTATTTTATTTTATTTTATATTTTTGAGGTGGAAGATGTTGGATAATACGTGGAAGTGGAATTTTCAAGTGAGAACATGCTTTGAAGATGTTGGACAAAACGTGGAAGTGCATCTTTCAAGTGGGAACAAGCTTATGTGATTCGATTTTACATTTGATTTAATTTTGTTGTTGTTTTGTAGTAGGAACATGCTTGTCTTAGCTTTTGAAACATCTTCGTAAAAGGTTAATGTCTGTCAAATTGACTTGTATTCCCCTTGGTTGGTGATAATTAATGGAAGAGGTTGAAGTCTTTGTTATTGAATTTTCCTTGTACCTCTCAAGTTTATTTGGATTTGTATGCATATGGGAATCATGTCCGACAAAATAAAAATTCTGCTGAAAATTAGGAACTCATTATGCTGAAATCGGAACTCTTACTTTTACTACTCTTTCCTCTATGATATAACCTTCTAACTTCATTTTTAGGCGTGCACTGTAGCCCTAGTTGCTCAAAAATAAACTTCGTTCAACTTTTATGCGCATGTCTTGCTAGCAACGGCATTTGTTCTATCCTACACTGAACTTGCTAGCAACAGCACTTATTCGGTCAATTGGAGGGCATATTCATCATAAGATGTGTAAAATATAACTAAAAACTAGGTTAAATATTACATACTAATAAATGGAAAAAATGTCCGAAAAATAAAAAATTCTGCTGAAAATTAAGAACTCATTATGCTGAAATCGGAACTCTTACTTTTACTACTCTTTCGTCTATAATATAACCTTCTAACTTCATTTTTAGGCGTGCTCGTAGCCCTGGCTGCTCAAAAATAAACTTCGTTCAACTTTTACGCGCATGTCTTGCTAGCAACGGCACTTGTTCTATCCTACACTGAACTTGCTAGCAACGGCACTTATTCGGTCAATTGGAGGGCATATCCAACATAAGATGTGTAAAATATAACTAAAAACTAGGTTAAATATTACATACCAATAAATGGAAAAAATGTCTGAAAAATAAAAAATTCTGCTGAAAATTAGGAACTCATTATGCTGAAATCGGAACTCTTGCTTTTACTACCCTTTCGTCTATAATATAACCTTCTAACTTCATTTTTAGGCGTGCCTGTAGCCCTGGCTGCTCAAAAATAAACTTCATTCAACTTTTACGCGCATGTCTTGCTAGCAACGACACTTGTTCTATCCTACACTTAACTTGCTAGCAACGGCATTTATTCGGTCAATTGGAGGGCATATCCATCATAAGATGTGTAAAATATAACTAAAAACTAGGTTAAATATTACATACCAATAAATGGAAAAAATGTTTGAAAAATAAAAATTCTGCTGAAAATTAGGAACTCATTATGCTAAAATCGGAACTCTTGCTTTTACTACTCTTTCGTCTATAATATAACCTTCTAACTTCATTTTTAGGCATGCCTGTAGCCCTGGCTGCTCAAAAATAATCTTCCTTCAACTTTTACACGCATGTCTTGCTAGCAACGGCAATTGTTCTATCCTACACTGAACTTGCTAGCAACGGCACTTATTCGGTCAATTGGAGGGCATATCCATCGTAAGATGTGTAAAATATAACTAAAAACTAGGTTAAATATTACATACCAATAAATGGAAAAAATGTTTGAAAAATAAAAAATTCTGCTGAAAATTAGGAACTCATTATGCTAAAATCGGAACTCTTGCTTTTACTACTCTTTCGTCTATAATATAACCTTCTAACTTCATTTTTAGGCGTGCCTGTAGCCCTGGCTGCTCAAAAATAATCTTCCTTCAACTTTTACGCGCATGTCTTGCTAACAACGGCACTTGTTCTATCCTACACTAAACTTGCTAGCAACTCGCACTTATTCGGTCAACTTTTATGCATGTTTCTAGTTTTGTTTTCAGCCTATGTGGGATTTGAACCCACATCTTTGTGTAATAACACAAATGCTCTACCAATTGAGCTAATAGGCGTCCAAGGTTTCATAAACATGTGTGTTAAATGTAAAAGCAAGAGAGTTGCAACAACCGTGTGGGGGGTGGGGGCAGCAGTAGGCATCTTTTCTCAGCATCTTTTCTCATCCGAATAAGAGTATATTTACTTAGTGAAGACAACTTCATTTTGCCTTTTCATGTGCTGTGTGTGTTAGGGGGAGCAGTAGGCATCTTTTCTCAGCATCTTTTCTCATCTCGAATAAGAGTATATTTACTTAGTGAAGACAACTTAATTTTGCCTTTTCATGTGCTGTGTGGGGGCAGCGAGTAGGCATCTTTTCTCAGCATTGAGAGATTGCAAAAACAAAGCTAGCCATTGAACCTAATTTGCAGGTCACATGTAATTAGTAAGAGATGCCTTAAAGACCATTGGATACTTGCATATATTCCGATACAGGAAGTAGAAAAATATATGGGCATTAATGTGATTATTTACGCACCCAAATATAGCTACAATTCATGAATCCTATATTCAATTTTGTAACAACCCGACCCTAAATCACATTATTTATTTTAAATCACATTATTTGTTTTATTAATTACACAATTTATATAATTGAGCGCGTGCACTTCAATTCGATATTTTGTATTTACATTATCCCTATACATGTGTTATGCAGCTAAGGCGACGAAGTGGTCCTAATAAAAATCTCATAATGAGATTTTAATTTGTGAACATCATTATTAAAACAAAATTAAAAGTAACGGAAATAACAAATAAATAAATAAATACACAAAAATAAACATAAAAATAAAATAAAATAAAATAGAAAAATAATAATAATCATTAAGTAGATTTTTCTCGGAAAAATCCAGAGTCATCTGGAACTGAAAAAAAAAAAAAAAAAAAGAGAGAGGCGGTTAAGATCAATTAATCGGGCAATGCAAATTAAACCCCCTCAGCTGCTCTGCTATTCCCATTCCTCCCTTCCTCCCCTGCTCCCCTGGTTCCCTTCTTCACCTCCTCTCGCCTCTCGCTCTGCTCGCTGCTGCCTTCTACTTCGGCCACCGGCCGCCACCCACGCCGGCCGAAGCCGGCGCTAGGCGCTGCCCGACAGGAGCCGGCTCGCCCGCTCGCACGGTGTCTCTCTCTCTCGCTCCCTCGCGTTCCTCTGCCTCTCCCCTGTCGTTGCTCTGCCTCTCCAAGCCCCGGTCACGCCGGTTCCGGCGACCAGGTACCGCTAACGCTAGACGAAAGCCGGCGCTAGCACCGGCCGAGGCCACCGGCCTCCCCTCTCACGCTATCGCTCTCGCCTCCCTCGCGTGCTCTGTCTCCCCATCTGCCTCCACCTCTGCCGCGGGCCACCTGTCGACCACCCACAAGTAGCAACGGCTGCCGGAGCCAGCCGCCGTCCCCTGCTCAATGGTCGCCGGGCAGCCGCCACGCACCACCACGCCCTGCTCTTGCTCCCGGCTTCTAGCTCCGTGAATTTGAAGGTAAAACCTCAAACCCTAAATTACTACAGTTTGTCATTTACTCGGTTCTTGTAGTTGTGAAATTGAATTATCGGATTTATAGACATGTTTGTGTAGTGAACTTAAAGACTAATTTGGGGAAAATTCGAATTGGCGTGAAGAATTTAGGTTTGGTGTTGTGGCAAATTGAGGGTACGAATGTGAATAAATGTGATTCCTTTTGGGAAATTATGAATTAACGAATGGGATTGAGGAGGCTTTATTAGCAAAGGGAACAATTGGGTGGAACTATTACATTTTGGAAATAAATTGAGCAAACGAAGGAGAAGGTGTGCGTAGAAGTTGAAATTGATAATGTACAAGTGTACAGGCATAGAAAATAATTGAGCATTAGGTTTGCCTAATTGCGATTGTGAATGTGAATGTGAATGTTATTGTGAGAATAAGGCTCACGACCTTAAGTTGGTATATGAATGAAATTTTGAGCAATTTGGGTAATTATAAGGCCTACCTATGGAAAGGCATCGGTAGATTAAATAATCGCTTAACTATGGGCTTTGAGTGCAAAGAAGGGAGAAGTGAGGAAGGAATTAAAAATAAGTGTTTGGGCATGCATATATATAGACACCATTTTCAATCCAAGTCAGCTAGCAAATCAAATAACACCAACATCATTGGATATTTAGATAGACTAATCAACTTCTTTAATCAATATAAATTGTATTCAATAAACGCAGTAAAGCTAAGTAATACAAACATTAGTTTAATCGATTTTCATACGAACATAAGAAATGAAATACATTACTAAAGCTTATAAAAATTCAAGCATTAAAATTCAAGAAAACATTATTAACCCTAGAGATCCATTTTAAACAGAGCTGAGGCCACTTCCGTTGCCGAACAGTCGCTGACTCAAATCTCTACAAAAGGGGAGAAACAAATATTTTCAATTCAGGTACGTTCATTGCCTGTACCTTTCGAAAATTCACATGTTTCATCAAATCTCAACATTTCTCGTATATACAAATAACAATGAATCATTTACAAGGCAAGTTTTGCCACCTAATTAAGTGGTCCCCGCCCAATTATCAATTACCAAGGGCTTAGGCCCGCTAATTATACCAGCGCGGCGTCAACTCGGGTTATCGATCGGCCGGGGGTGACACCTGTTCAACGATCGTATCAATTACCAAGGGGTTCCACTTCCGGATAATAACCGGCAAGCAATTTTACTTATATTCTCTCCCCCGATTTCAAACTAAAATGAATTGAAATGCGCGCGCTCAATCAATATATTCTTCAAAGTTATTTTACAGGTAAAGGAATGTTCGTACTGAGTTTCGACTCACTTTTCCAAATATTTTATTGTTTTTGTTTTAGGAAGAAGCACTGGCGAACAATCAACCATTTATTAAGTCCGACGCAGGCAAACCCTAGCCAGCCTCGTGGCATTCGCAAACCTGAAGGTACATAGACGCTCACAGTGATTTTACCTTCAACCAGGGTTAGGTATGACCTTGGGAATTGTTGTACATTATCTTGTGGATTAGACAAAAGTCTAGGTTGTATAAATATTGCATTGCTAAACCCGTAAACTGTATTTTGGGATGACATAGCTACTTGGGTATTAAGTAGTTACTCCTAATAGCATTTTTGAAAAAAGAACCGTGGATGCCCAAACCGTATTTCATTTTATTTCAATTATTTAGCCTTGTCTTTTTTGGACGGCGGTAACGCCTTCGATTATTACCTTCCGCTGCGACATTACGTATTAGTCCCTAATGAAGGGATTATTAAGTAATGGTGATTGGAGGCGTTACAAATTTGATGGGTCGAGATCGTTGTACATTAGCTAATTCTAATGAAGTGAGGCACACCAAATCAACCAAGCCACGGCAACAAAGCCTGGCAACAAAAGATCGTTGTACATTAACTACAATTCATGAATCCTATATTCCATCCATAATGGTTTGTGCTTGTAACACTGGCCGTCCAATCAACCAAGCCAGGCAACAAAGGATCGAGTAAATTCACATAGGATAGCCAGATCTACATCGGTTGATGTTTACAACTTATGAGATGTAAAGCCAAGAGAAATGTAAATTGCAGAAAGCAACCTCCATGTTTGCAAGCGAAGTTCAAATGATTTCGAACAAAGCACACCAAATCTACAGACAATTTCAGATCCAACTCCATTCAATCAACCATTACAAAACCAATTTCGAGTTAATTTTAACCCCAAAACATTGTTACAAACCAACATTAATCAACCCGGAAAATACACAAGAAAAAAATAGTGGATACCGCAATTTTCTCTTCCCCAATTCGATTTTGAGCGCCACCAAAGTGAGAGAGAGAGAGAGTGAGCACGGGTATTGGACGCCGGCGGTCAGCAACGAGAGAAAGAGAGCGAGGTCGGGCATTGGACGCCGACGGTGAGCAACGAGAGAGAGAGCGAGGTCGGGTATTGGCGCCGGCGGTGAGCAACGAGAGAGAGAGAGCGAAGGGGCTCGAGGGGTTAGCGACGACAGAGAGAGAGATGGGGGTCACCGACGATTGAGAAATCCCACCGGCGTCAGCAACAACGAGAGAGAGGGAAGGGACTCGGGGTCGGCGACTAGAGCAACGAGAGAGAGGGCCACGACGTTCAACCGAAGCAGCGACAAAGAGGAAGGAGGGCATTAAGAGAGAGGATAGCGGCCGGAGGTAGGGACTCGGGGTCTGCAGATGCGAGAGAGAGCGCTTGGGAGGGTTGGAGAGGATGGAAAATGACGATGATTTTCCAGTCCTCCCCCTCCCAGGAAAAAAAAAATTTTTAAAAATCAAAAATTTCCCTTTTAATCTTAGCCATTGAATTAAAATTCTATGGTTGAGATTAAAAGTGCTCACCTAATGGGTGAGCTCACCTAAAGGGAGGACTCACTTGAACCCTCCCTATATATATATATATATATATATATATATATATATATATATATATATATATATATATATATATATATATATATATATATATATATATATATATATATATATATATATATATATATATATATATATATATAACTGATTGATTTATTGTAGGTTAGGTATGTTGCATAATACTATTAGTTAATTTTTTAATTTATTTTTATCATTTTTAAAAAATATTTTGAAACACCCACTATTACTAAGTTTATAGATGATTTTTTAAAAAAATTGAAGATAAGTTGTTAATGTTTTAATGAATAAATTTTATTTATTAATTATATTTAAGTGTGCAATAATGCCATATTTTATAACATCTCATCTAATTTCTTAACTATTTTGATTATATTATATTAGATTTTGTTTTTCAGATTTTTATTTTCATATGTTGGTAAAATATAATTTAGTAGATTTTCTTTCTTTTAGGTTTTACATTAGCAAATTTCTTACTTATTAACAAGAATTATTGGTATAATCAGTTTGGAATTGTGAAGATTCATTTATCTAAGCTTATTGTTATTTTTTCACATCTACTTTTTCCTGCATTCTTTCAAGTTTAGTGGGTGCTGCTAATTATAAAAGAACAAAGTCAGGTCTGTTTCCTCCCCTTCCACCCTCCTAATTTTCTTCTTTTTAAGCTATTGCTATAGAATGAATAGAATTATAGTCTTTAATAAAATTTAAATATTACTTTTTAGATGAGTTTAATATTTAATGAGATTTTGTGTATTTTTTTCAGTTATTATTTTTTTAAATATTATAATTAGTTTATTAAGAATGAATTGAGTATGATTTAGAATGAATAGAATTATAGTCTTTAATAAAATTTAAATATGGATTATGGAACCATCCAAAAAGAGTTCATTGAACCATTATCTTGGTAAAGTTTTTTTTTTTTTTTTTAGCCAAAATTATCTAGGTAAATTATATGGTGGGATTAGAGAATATTTTATTTTGTCAACTCTATATGCAAATTATATGTACTATTTTATAAATTTCATATGAATATATGAAGAACGTGTGTGTTCATTTGATAAGTGCCTATTATTAGGCAGCATAAATTGATAGAGTGATAAGGTTACAAATAAAGGTATATTTATAGATAGATTTCAGTTATCAATTAAATTAACACATTATTTTCCTTCTTTATTTGATTATAAAAATTTGTACATATAATTTTTTTCTCTCTCTATATATTTCAAATTAAAGTTATTTCTTTATATATTTTATACATTTTAACCAATATAAACATATAAATTATAAAAATATAAAAACAGGGAAATAGAGAGAGAACACTTTTCCTATTTCACAGATTCCCCCTCCCCAAAACATGTTAGGGTGTGATGATTTTGACACAAAAACTACGTTCATCTGTAATTTTTTAATTACAATTTTTGGTCCATCTAAAGTTTATTTTATAAAAAAATTAAAATTGACTAATTATCAACCTGTCTCTGAAATTATTTTTGATTTTTCTAAAATGTGTACATATTTTTAATTGCATTATAAGTAAGAAGTAAGATTACAATATTTTTTAATAAAGATTACAATATTTATTGTTTTAATTATCATTAAGATCGATGATTATATTAACATGTCCATTTAGTACGTTAAGGTATATAAAAAGTTATCTTCCAACGGATTTTTTTATTCTATTTTACATACAAATCTTAACCATTTAGTTTGAAGGATGATACTCAATCCATTAACCATGGTAACTTTTATTTGCAAAATATAATATTTCCATTCTTAGTCCCATGTAAAATGCAAAAGATATAACATAAGGAGTGAATATATGTTACGACTAAACCTTTAAGATATATATTATTAGTAAAGATATAATATATAAGTAAGATATAATAGTTACGACTAAACCTTTGAGATATATTACTTATTATTTCAGTTTGTCGAACATTTAATCCATAGAAATAACGTTAGCACATTCAACATATTTTTGATATGCCTAAAAATTGTAAGAATCTATTTATAAAGCAATTTAATAATTAGTAGTTAACATACTCTTATAAACTATACTTATTTTTTAAATAAATTATAAACTATACTTGTTATACAGTATCATATATACCAAATTTATAATGTTACTTTTGTGAACTGTAAATATTAGAATAAATTGTAATCAACTATAAATATCACAATAATTATCAACTTAAGCTCTGATAGTACCGTTAATATATATAAAAACTAATTAATTTAATAATCATTAAATTGAAGTGTAACAAATTTTCGCTAATGTAACTGAACTTATATGAATGTTTAGTATTATTATAATAAAAATATTATTCAATCTTATGACAAACTTAATATTTAATCCATTGAAATAACAAAAACTTACTTAGCTGTAAGTTTATCATAATGCATTTAAGAGCTTAATTCCATCAAATTGTTGGTTTCATATCTTTAGAAGGTGAGGAAAATATTAGTTTTAAAAAATTGTGGTATATTGTTTATACTTCCTTTATCTTTTAGTATCAAGATGTTTTTTGGTTTTCGTTGATCATGGCGATAAGTGAGAAGATTAGCGAGATGCTGAATTTTGCATATGCACTAGTTTTTAATCCATGGTAATGCACAGAGTATGTTTATAATATTTGTCTAAAAATTATATGACGTATATTATATTATATTTTTTTCTAATCTTTTTTAAAAAAATTCTATTAGTTTGATCACAGAAAATAATATAGTTTAATAGTTAGTTATATACATCTTGACCATCAAAAAGTAATATAATTTAATTTTGAGTTACATGTAAAATGAGTGAGCTTAATTTTTTTAATTTAAAAATTATTTTTAATAAGATATAATTATCTTTAAAAATAATATTATAGTTCAAAAAGAATTTTTTACTAATACTATAAAATTTTAAATTATTAGATTAGATTATATAATAATTATATAACAACACTGTTATATTACTATTTTATAATAAATTTTAATTTTAATTTATTTTATATTGGTTAAATAATAGTTATTTATTTCTATTAATACAAACTATTAATTTTTTAACATTATATTTGTATTAGTAATAATCCATAAACACTCCATTTAAAGAAAAGAGAGGAAAAATATCAACTAATGAATGTAACATTTAATAGCAACTTGTGAAACAATCTCAAAACCCAATATTCATATTTGAAAATAGAAAATTATATATTGTGTTATACATTTTTTTCTAAATTCATAGTGCATGTATTAATTTTTGAAGATACACAATAAATAGACTTCATGTACAATATATAATATTTCTTAGTTAAATACTAATCAAACCGTTGGACTTTCCGACATTTAAAAAAACATATCATCGGTTCTCGGCGGATTACCCGTCAAACTATTTCCATCGCTATTTTAATAAATTTTTGTAGTGGTACAAACTATTGAATGTTGCTTTAAATTACAAAATATTATTATCATCAACACTTTAAAAACTTGTGAGATACATGTGAACACCATAATATTTATATTGGTCTCTTTTAAAAAACTTATTTATAATTTTTTCAAGTCTTATATTTTGACTTATCTTCCTTTTTGTTCAAATTTATGACATAAATTTATTTTTAAAATGGATTTATAATTTATAAGAGTATGTAAATAGATAATAATAAATAAACAATATATTTTTTAAAGGTATGTACAAATATGATCACAAAGAAAGAAAAATGATCATCATGATCAGTTAGCCAACATTAATGGAGTTGTATTAGTGATACTTTCTTTACTTGATCTACTGATTCTAATGCAGGATTTATGATGATGATGATGACGATATTAAAAAAGGTGTACTAATATAGGCTTGAACTTCTTGGCCTCTAACGATTAGTTTGATAAAGGAATATTTTAAATTGATAATCGGAATAAATTTTACATAAGAATACAATTAATTTTTTTAGAAGGAGATGTTTTTAACTATTAATAGTAAAGAATAAAATTAAGCGGCATACTAAATAGAAATCATAAAATACTTTAATAGTCTTTTACTAAATTATTTATTTGCTTGCTCATGAATAAATTTTACCTTAATATTATTAAATTAAAAAATAAAAAGAAAAAATAGCTACTAAAATGCAAAAACCAACAATTAAAACCCTATAAATATAAAAAGGAAAAGTAAATAACTAATTTAATATATTTTATTTTTTTTATTTTATAGCATTTAATACTTCTTCTAAATCCAACTTCAAAATCCATATATATATTGTTCTTCCGATACAAATAATATATAACGGTGACTTTTTAGGTAAAGTTCAAACTTAAGTCTAAAGTAATATTTCAAGAAGCCTTATCAGTTGAACTAATTGTTATTCACAAAATCATACTCTAGCTCTTTTTGTAACCTTCAATTACTATGATATATTCTTTTTTTGGTCAAGAGGAATAAGAGGGGAGGGGCAACTGAACATTAAGCCTAGTGTAACCATTACCAATATCTCATTGGTAATTGTTATATTATCTTAAATTGCCTTCTTTTTTTTTTTGTCATTGCTTGGTACGTTTTTGTAATACAGAAACTCAGTACTTATGATTTATTTAAATTTTTAAAAACTTATTATCATAATTTTGATATTATTTTTCTAACATTAATATTAGAGGTGTGTGTTTGACAATGACATTAGCACCAAAATATAGTTAACATTTAATTTCGGAGTTGATTAGAGAAAGGAGATGTCAAAAGATGGTAAGTACTGAGATGACCTTAATTGATAAAAAATGTTTTAACTTCTAAGCTATCTCAACTAACCAAAAAATAATAAATCTAAATTATTTTAACATGTTTAATTTTTTCCCCCAAGAATAATATGTTTTTGGTTTCCCTATAAAAAAAGTTTCTTTATTTCATTTTCCTTGCTCAAATTTTATTACATTCATGCATAATTAACGGGGATTTTTCTTAATAAATTATTTAAATATATATTATATCATGAACATGCGAAGCATGAGATTTACACTAGTATTTTTAATAATGTTAAACCTCATTTTTGTCGGTTTTTAAGGCATTATTTAACCCAATTTCATGATGATTTCAATGATATTTATTTAGTTTTGGGGTAGATTTTGTTTTTTTCTCTTTATCGTCACCTAAGCTCGTAAATCTCTTTATTATAGGTTTTTGGGCTTAAATTTGAGAGATTCGAGGAAAAATTGATGAAAAGCGATGAAGAGAAGAGTTCGGGACCAAGAGGAGGCAAGAAAGAAGCCTAAAGCACATCAAGAGACCTTGCACGGCCCCTGTGCGAAGCCGCACAGCCGTGCGGATCATCGAGCGAAAGGCCCGAAGTCAAGGAAGACCGCAAGGCCCCCTGTGCACACCTTGCACGGCCGTGCGACAAGTTACGGAAGATTAAAGCCGCGCACGTAACCCCGTGCAGAATCCGCACGACCGTGCGAAATGGGCAGAGAGTTCGGGGTTTTCGCACGAGCCCCGTGCGGAACCCGCACGTGCTGTGCGAACGGCGGCAGAATTTTGCACGGTACTCCGTGCGACTTTCGCACGGCCGTGCGACTATTGTTTCGGCGATAATTTAAGTTTCCTAATTGTAATTGTTGAAGGATTCTATTCCATAATTTAGAGATTTAGCTAGGATTTTCGAGAGGAGCTCCGAGAGGAGACTCAAGAACACTCATTATTGTTATTCTACTTCAAGTTTTTATGATTGAATCGCATCAAGCTTTTTATTCGGTAATCGTAATTTCTTCTCTTTGTGTTTTCTTCACAATTTCTCTTCGTTTCTCTATGGCTGTTTTCCCCAATCTTTGTCAATTGTTTAGTATCATGTCTAGAGGCTAAATTCTCTACTTAGGTTGGGATTGATCCCTATTATGCCCTGATAATCATGAATTGAGTACCAATTGAGTTGTTCTATGCTTGTTAGGTTAGAATTCACTTCATTCATCACTTTTTCATTTATTACCTCGAAAGAGGACTCTTTTGCTCTTATTAGGGTTTTGTGAACATTGAAAGATGAAAACTTACCTAGAATGATGTTGTGAACGATTAGAACTTCAATATAAAAATAATTAAGGTTTTAATCGGGGTTGTGAGGTACATTCTTTGTGATTTTGCTCTTTATTAATCCCATGAAAATAGGTGATTAGATTGTGCAAGATTAGTCTTTGACCTTCGAAAGTAGGTGAAGATAGGTTTAATTTGGTGTCTCCCCTTCTAAACTGCTAGCATAGGCAAACCTCAAGCGAGTATTTGATGTTGATTTCAGGCATAGTAGTTTGATTAATCCCAATCTAACGCTTGTTATTCATTGATCTTTCTTAGTTATTTTAGTAGTTGAATCCAAAACCAAATCATTGTCGAACTGAGTTTTTACCTAGATTAGAGTTTTTAGGTGGATTTAGTATTTGAAAACGAGTTCCTTGTGGACACGACCCGTACTTGCCGGTTCCTAACTACAGCTACACCGTGCACTTGCGGTAAATATTTCTCCGAACAAATAACTACGGTATAACTACACCAAATAATTTGTGACTATCTTATCTTTATGATATAAATTATCCGAAGGGTAAAAAGGAACATCAAAAGTTATACAGTCATAGAGGAGTCTTGGCTTTATATATAATAATATAACATAGATAGGTTATTGTGGATATTATGATTGTTATTATTATGATTATTTCTATTATTTTTTATGATATTATTAGTTTTTGGAATTCTTCTTCTTCTTCTTCTTCTTCTTCTTCTTCTTCTTCTTCTTCTTCTTCTTCTTCTTCTTCTTCTTCTTATTATTATTATTATTATTATTATTATTATTATTATTACTACTGTGATTGTATTATTTTTGTTTGTTTCTCGCTCGTTTTTTGTTAGTTGTTTCTGTTTCTTTTTCTATTTTTGTATGTTTTTTTAATGTAACTTTTAATAGGCCCTTAAAGTAGAATTCAGTAAATTTTAAGAATTTATCATATGACATCTAAAAGTACATTTGGACTTAAATAAACACAAGTTTTAAGCTTAAAATACAATCTTCATACCCAAAAAAAAATCCTATCTTCATACACATTGATTGCTCGTCTTCCTGTATAAATTATTATTTCTTAGACATAGCACTAAAAAAATAAAAGAACCACAAATTTCTTATATTCTCTTGAGCACCATATTTATATAATATATTATCTTATTAAAGACCACGTTTGAGACAACAAACAGTATTAAAGAATAACTTGATGCTATCAATACTAATGACATACTCTTTAAGGAAAAAAAAAAAAAAAAAAAGAGGACCAATAGCCTTCGTACCACTTGACAGTTGACACCTAGCTATTTCAATAAGATGTATTAAATTTTTGGAAATATTTTTATTTTATGTTATTTACTAATTAAAATTAAACTTTTTTTTTTTGGGTGAAGCAAAATTCTTTGATTGATTGAGATGCTAAATGCCGGTTATAGACAAATATGATTGAGACATAATAATAGTGGGTTAGTTAGAGAAAGTATACCTAAATTGTCAGCATGATTTTTTTAATGGTTGAACAATTAATTGTTTATTCAGGTCTCTCTCTATACTATTCTTTCAGAATTTATATAGAATTTGAGGTAATTACCATGTGCGATATTATACTTTAGAAAATAATATTTTTTTATACAAAGAGAAATTTTATTAATAAAAAGTCATACGGTATTTATAAAGATAATTTTTTAACAAGGATAATATAAATGATCAAAACAAGTAGATCTTTATTTCGATAAAATTAATTGTAAATATACTTTTGTTCGGCTCTATACTTGCAACATCGGTCTGACCACAAACAGTGTTGTTCGATTTCAATATGTCTTTTCGAACGTCGGCGAGCTATTGTATAACTTCATAAAATAGATTTATGTATGATATAATAGATCTAACAATCAATTTGATCGAGTCATATGAGATTTCATTATTGAATCACTCTCAATCAAAATCAATAAAACTAGTTAATAAAATATTAAAATATACCTTATAATCGAATCAACAACCCTAATAAAACTTGCATATATATTGGCAAGAGAAATAACTTGCACGGAGGCGAGAAACAAACTCGTACAAAGGCGAGAAATAAGACTTTCATAAGAAGGAGAGAAACTTTAAGTCTCACAGACAAGGACATAAACCCAAACTCTCACAAGAAAGACAGAAAAACTGATTAGAAAGAAAATAACAATACTTTTAGATTTTAATTCATCTGAAGAAATTGATGTAAAATGGGTTTACCATTGACTGTAATTAGGACAATAGTGGCTCCAACAATTTAAAAAGGAGAAAAATAGTCAATATTACAAGAATAATCATTTATTATGATTTAAAATGACCTTTTATTACGATTCCGAGGCGTCGTTAGTGCTTTAATTATTTGTTTTTAAATAATTTTTTTCATATGTGTGAGAAGCAGAGTTTTTTCATTTTTTGTGATAGTTTAGTTTTTCAACATAAAATTTTATTCTTTCTTTTTGCGAGTTGTTTCTCTTACTTATATATTTAAGTTTCATCGGGGTTGTTATTAAGTTACAATGTATTTTTCTAGTAACTATTAGTTAATTTTTTTTTATTTTGATTATGAATAATTCAATAATAAAAATTCATATGGTGTGTCACGATTAGATATTTTATATCACACATATATCTGCCTTTTGAAATATATACTATAACTGACTAATGTTCGGCACGAATGATGTAGTTTTTGGCCTGAATGATGTGACAACTATTGAGTCATTTAAATATATATTTATCATTAATTTTATTGAAATAGAAATTTTTTTGATATTTTATAGTTATTTTTATAAGAAATATATTAATATAGATGTAATATGAATTTTCTTTTTATGCAACTACTATTAAACAAGTAACGTAATTAATTAAAAAAGGTTCAGAAATTTGAAAAACAAATATATAATAAGGGATTCTTAAAATTTATTAAACGCCTCAAGAATATACTGCCCTTTAACTCTAAGAAGAGCCAATTAGTTGCTATGTTTACTATTGATTTAAATTGAATGAAATTGTTTCATATAAAAAAAGTTACCACCTGACAATTGCCTAAGGAGTGAAAGTGAAATAAAATATATGATATGCAGTTGCCTTATAAGATATTTATTAAGGGTCTTCTGTTCTCTTAAAAATTATAAAAATTATATATTAAATTGAAAAAAAGTATAACTAAAGTATACAATAGTGTTACAGCTTATAATTAGTATATTTTATATATAATTTTTCACAAGTATAAAATTCCACATATGATACATCTTATGTTTGAATCAATTACGGTATTATTTTGTTCCATTGATGTAGCCGATGGATATTAGAACTTCATAGTTAATAACTAATGTAATTATTCAAAATTTGTAATTTTAGACCTTATAATATATTAATTAATTTAAGTTAAAACAAGAAGTATATGACGTGTCTTACTACAAGACATATATCATCACTCATATATTTATAAAATACAAAAAGCCACTCCACTTCAAGAAAAGCCAATACTCACTATTATAGAAACCATTTTAACGAGGGGTCCTTAAAGACGGTTAAAAGGACAAACCGTCATGAAAACTGGATCGGTGACATTTTGTAAATAACGGACATTGTTAACACATTTGACGATGGTTCTTTAACAGAATTGTCGTGAAATGTCGCATATGACGACGGTTCTATGAAAAGCTGTTGTCATATGTCTTTCAGATTAGGTCAAAAATGCGAGAACATAACTGATGTTTGCATGCCCATTTACATCTATTCTCGGTGTTATCGCTTTCTACAATTTTCTCCCCTCCACATACCTCCTCGGATCTGAGAAATTTGTAACTTCCTCGCCGATCGACTTGAATTGGTAAGCCTCTCCTCACCATCGCCGTTTAGATCTCCTCTCTCTTAATCTTTCATTTCTTGAGAGTTTCCTCTTGTCTCTTTTAAGTGTAGATCTCCTCAAACTAATTCTCACTGTTTAGCCTCTCCTCACGCTCGCCGTTGTCGGTTCTTAGGTATGAATCTCTATCCTCTCTTATTTTTCGCTTTAAGTTATTTACAAAATGTATTATATTTAAATGTTGAATGTATCTGCGGCAATTATGTGAATGTTGAGAATGTGGTTAATGTTTGAGATTGTTGAAATGTTGAATATTGAGAATGTGGATAATGTTTGAGTTTGTTGAAATGTTGAATATTGAGAATGTGAGTAACATTTGTTCAATTTATTAAGTTGAAAATTCGTGAAATGTTTGAGAATTTGAGAAATGAGTTTAGGAGTTTAGGATGTGTGGTAATTAAAGCGAAATATGATAGTTAAGGAAAGAGTGCATCCAAATTTGTTTAGGGTTTTAGAGAAATGGAAAGATAATTTGGATATAGGGTCATCCCAAAAACCCTCTCATAAAGATAAATTTGTATCCAAATTTATTTATTATTTTGATGAGGTGATGTTGGGGTGAACTCATTTATCCAATTATCGAAATTGGTATCCAAATATGGTTAGAGTTTAGAGAAATAAAAATATTTATGGTTTAGGGTTTGAGGAAATAGAAAAATTTGTGATTATATGTTTAAGGATCAATAGGGAGAAAATGTAAATGTGAAAATGTAAAAAATTAGAATGGTATTTGGATATATGAATTTCACGAAATACTTGTCATAAAGATAAATTTATTATCAAATTTATTTATTTTGATGAGTTGAAATTGGGGGTGGACTAATTTATCCAATTATCTAAATTTCCTATTTTCTTTTTGGGTGCAAGTTTGTTGTATTATACATGATTGTAAATTAGATGCCATGATTTTTTTAAATTTATATAATTCATAAGACAATAATGAAATATGAATGAAATGTTAAGGCTATCCATTTAGTTTGCTTTAACGATCGAAGATATAACGAGAACCGGAATTCCGTTGTTGTGATTAATAATAAGGTTTGATTTACAAGACAAAAAATGGAGTGTACATGCAATGTAGGCCGATCACCAAATAAGGGTAGAAGGATCGAGGAGTTAAATGGAAACAAAAGGTTACAAACTAGAGTACAAGATTTGTTTTCCATTTGACTCCTCGATCCTTCTACCTTTATTTGTTGATCGGCCTACGTTGCATATACACTCCATTTTTTGTCTTGTAAATCCGACCTCATTATTAATCACAACAAAGGAATTCTGGTTCCTGTTATATCTTGTGTTGTTAAAGGAAATTAAAGGGGTGGCCTCAACATTAAAAAGGAAACCATATATATATTATTACTAATATAATATATACATAAACAATTCTCTTACACAACGAATAGAGAGAAATATATATATATATATATATATATATATATATATATATATATATATGGTTTAAGGATAAAAAAGTATTTGGATATAGGGATCTCCCCAAATACTTGTCATAAAGATAAATTTATTATCAAATTTATTTATTTTGATGAGTTGAAGTTAGAGGTGGACTAATTTATCGACTTACCTAAATTTCTGGTTTCTTTTTAGGGTGCAAGTTTGTTGTATTATACATGATCGTAAAGTAGAGTACATATTTTTTTGAAATTTACGTAATTCTAAGACAATAATGAATATCAAAGAAATGTTGAGGTCATCCATTTAGTTTGCTTTAACAACCCAAGATAGAACTAGAACCGAAGTTCCCATAACCCTTATTGACTTTAGCAATGAGGTCGGATTCACTAGGCAAGACATAGAGTCTATGTGCAGTGTGGGTAAGTATACGAAGAAAGGGAAAAGGGATAAAGGTTGTATTGGAGAAAAATGTGATAAACAATAGGGAATTAATACTAGTTTTGTGATTGTTTATCAACTTTTTCTCTAATAAAGCCTCTACCCTTTTTCCCGTTTTTCGTGTATTGACCCACACTGCATATATACTCCACGTCTTGCCTTCTAAACCCGATTTCATTGTTAAAGACAATAAGGGTTATGGGACCTCCGATTGTGGTTATGTTTTGAGGTCGTTAAAGCGAATTAAAGGGACAACCTCAACATTTTATTCATATTAATTTGTCCAATGCATTATGTAAAATTTCAAATAAAATTATGTCTAGTTTACGATAATGTATAATACATCAAAATTGGAAGCAAAAAGGAAACTATATAATAATAATAATAATAATAATAATAATAATAATAATAATAATAATAATAATAATAATAATAATAATAATAATAATAATAATAATAATAATAATATACATAAACAATTGGAAGCAAAAAATTCTTTGAATGAGAAAAGGGGTAAAGGCTTTATTGAGGGAGTTGGTAAGAATAATTCTTTGGCTTAACTCTTTCCTTTGATCATAGTGAAAATGAGTTACTGAGCACTTCGTGCTAGTTACGAGAAATTGTGCCCACATTTCAATAGGGACCGTGCCGAGCAAGCTGCTCATCGTTGCCAATTGCTGCCTGTCTTTCGTTGTGAAGACATTCTAAAACCTTCGATTAATGATGCCATGGAGCTGGATTTTGTAGACTTTGACGAAACTCATGCTCTCAAACAAGCTGCGTTGCATTTTAACTGGGACCTCCTTGAAGCATGGGTAGAGCGTCACTTTGACCATCTTGTAGAAATCCAGGCAAATAATTCACACTCATCAACAAGTGACGCGGAGGGCGGATGTACTACTTCAAGCATGGGCTCATCGTCTGGTCCCCCTAGAGAACAGTGAATCGGTGAAGGGTCATTTCTCTTGTTCTTCTCCGGTCCGAATGAACTTACTGAAGGAGAAGGGGAGGAACCTCCATAAGGAAAAGAAGAGGAACCTCCCCAAGAAGAAGTGATGTTGTCCAACTCTACCTCTGCAGGAATTCCAAGCAAGCAAACAAAGGACTAAGCTCTCCAGCGGCGGGTTAGAAGATCATCATTCAATGAGGGTCAAAAGGACTAAGCTCTTGAATGTTACCTTCGTCCCTGATTTTCTCATTGCATTTTCCGATAGCTAAGACAGTTTGCCTTGAAAGGTTCATCTCTATTTTTCTAAAGAGATGCTTTTTAGTAGATTGAGTTATGTACTTGTCTTTATGACTATATTATTTGCTTGGAGTTCATGCGGAGATAGCGTGGATAACAAATATGATGTATATATTGTCCAGGCTACCTCTACAACAACTCCAAGCAAGCAATATCATCATAAAGACAATGATATAACTAAATCTACTACAAATGCATTACTTTGGGTAAATATAGATGAGCTTTTTCACATAAATAATGAAAGAGTACTCTTTGTATTATAATTTCACATCATTGTAATATCCATTGCTGAAATTTATTGTGAAAATTATGGAATTGTGTTCTCGAACTTGTTCAATGGATCCTGTTGTGGTTGTAGTAAGTGGGAAGTTTTTATACATATTGGAAAATTGCGGCTATTTGTTATTACTTGTGTAAGTTGTGATGTATTTTGTACTATATGTTGTACAGAGGGTATAGAAAAACAAAAATAACTAATTAAAAAAAATTCAGACCTATCACGACGCTTTTTACATTAGAACCATCGTCATATGCTATGCCTAAACAATTTTTGGCGGTTACATGCGAGTCGTATGACGACGGTTCTAGTAGAAGAACCATCGTCATAGTTAACTATATGACGACGGTTCTTAAATTTGAACCGTCATCATAAGATATCTTTAACTACGGTTTTGAATCGTAGTAAAAGGCGTTACATAAAACGACGGCCACATACATGACGCCGCTTCACCATAGTTAAATGTCATTTTTAACCGTAATTAAAAGTGGATCATGTAGTAGTGATTTTGAGGGAAATTTCGATGGGCATCCATCAAAATTTCCTTCATCGATGTGTGTAGCGATTGATTAATTGGTGTTTTTATAACAATAGTCGCTGACATCGACAGAGAGAATTTTGATATGTACTAGTTAGAAATATGAATTTTTCGAGTGCTCTAAGATTAGTCATTCTAAAAATTTTAGTTGTTGAAGCTATGACACTATGGGATGGCATCAAAATAGCGTGGGAAGTAGATGTCCAATATCTCCAAGTTAAAAGACGAAAACTCATAGTCTTCAACACGAGTGGTCCTGTTCGGTAACGAGCGTTTAGAGTAGCTTTTAGCGTTTTGATCAAGTCAAAACACTAATGAACTAAATATTAGCGTTCGGTAAGGTAGTGTTTTAACTAGCGTTTGCAGTAACTTTTAGCATTTCAAATAGTGTTTCCGAAAAGTTAAGAATATTAGCTTTTCACATTTGAAAGTAGCGTTTCATATTTTTTGACAAAAAATCCCTCCATTAATTTATATTTGACAAATTATTTATATCATTTTACGTCAATTTACAATAATTAGCTAACTCAACCGCTAAATTTACCGAATACATTTATTCAACCGCTCAATTAAACAGCTTATCCACTAACAGCTAAAATCTAACAGCTATCAGCTAACTAAACAGACTATCAGCTACACAAACAACTGTCCGCCACTCGAAACAGACTTATTTTGTCGAACATAACTAATGAATGATATAGTCCATTACACATAGCATTCTACGTAGTCTACTTATCTCACAGTAACTTGTTTTGTGAGACGGTTTTATCGAAGTAATTTTATTTTCTATTACTTATTAGCAATTGATTATTGGTTATAGTTGTGGCAAAACCAACGAAAAAATTTACAATTCTTGCAAATGCTGACAACTTCAATTGTTTGATAAAATAATACCAGTAAAAAACATGGACTACTTCGTTCTTGGACACCTTCCATTCTGTGGTTTCTGTCCCTACGCTCTCTCTCTCTCTCTCTCTCCTTCTTATAAAATGATGATCATAACTTGGAAACCTTCCATTATTCTTCCAGTTGCTAATAAACAGCTGAACTTTCTTTCTCCTCTCTACTCAATCTATTGCTTTTCTCTGATCATTTCGATCATCATCTTCTTCTTTTTCTTCTTCTTCTTCTTCTGCTGCTGCTGCTGCTGTAAGAGAACTTAATTGCAGTTTTCACCACAAGCAACTCTGTGGGTTTCAGAGCACGCAGGAGTGAAGTTTATCTTCCATAATAATTAAGCTGTAAGGCAAATTCCTCCATCTCTGTTACTTTCTTTGTTTTTTCAATCCCAAGAGAAAAAAATGTTGGGCAGTTAATTAAAATGATGGGATTTTAGGAAATGACCAATTATCTATGCATTTCTGGAAATTGATCACTATTTTTTCCTGCTATAGAAGTCCTTTAAATTACAAAGGCATCAAGAAAATATCAGTTACTCCATCCGTTTCAAAATACATGTTGTTTTAAAATTATGCGAGAATATCGAGGAAATACAAAGTTCATGACAAATTTTAAGTTAAAAGACCAAGTTACCCCTATATTTCATTGGAAATGAAGAAAATCAATGAAAAAGAAGAGAAACAAGGCAATTAATAATAAGGATAAAATTAATAAATTAGTAATTAATATGTCATTGGAATTGTAAAGTGACAAGTATTGTAAAATGAGAAAAGTTAGTTAAAATGACATATATTTTGAAATGGAGAGAGTATAATGGGTATTTTCATCCAAGTTCTTTTTTATTTTTGATTGGAATCTTAAATGATCACTTTTCTATTTTTTTTTATTTATAAATTAGACACGAAGGTTGATATAAATAAAATTTAAATTTGAGATAACAATTTTTAAAATCTTTACCAATAAAATCAACTTACACCCACATCACCTTTCTATTATTATTAACTGCATCGTTTGTTTGAATTTAAGTTAGGATATAATTATAATTTTAGAGTAGTTGATGAACTAACTAAGTCATAAGCCCTGGGCCCTGGTCAAACCAAATCCATGTCCAAAATGGCAAGGTCAACTTAGAGGCGATTGCCTTGATTCCCCCTTTGAACCCTAAATAACTGTATTCAAAGCATAATAATATGAGAAATAGTAGAACGTGAATACGTAGCTCAATGTTAGTTAAGAACTTAGGTTGATTTTAGGGTCATGTTTAGCGGATAGCTATTTATGTAACGGATAATTGTTTAATTAGCCGATAAGCTGTTAGATTTTAACTGTTAGTGAATAATTGTTCAATTGAGCGGTTGAATAAATTTGTTCGGTAAATTTAGAAATTGGGTTAATTAATTATTGTAAATTGATATAAAAGAAGATAAAAAATTTGTTAAATATGAATTAATAAAGGGATGGTTTTGTCAAAAAATATGAAATGTTAATTTTAAATTTGAAAAGCTAATGTATTCTTTAACCTTTTGGAAACATTAATTGAAATATCATAAGTTACTGCAAATGCTAGTTAAAATACTACTTTATCGAACATTAATATTTGATTGGTTAGAATTTTAACTTGGTCAAAATACTAGACACTATTTCAAACATTTTGCTGAACAGGACATTGAATTATAGATTTTAGGGTTGTATGGGATATTAAGACTATGTCGCCCAGTAATAAAAAATAAATAATTTTAAGAATTAAACTAAAATAAACCAATTGAAATTATCCAATATTTTTTAATATATTCCCTTTCCTTTTATAATATATCACTTTAATTAAATTTTTTATTTCACAATATCTTCCACTTTACAATTATATTGACATATTTATAACTAATTTATCCATTTTGTTCTTATTAATTATTTTTTTCACTTATTTTTTCATTGACATTGTTTATTTCCAATGAAATTTTAAGACAATTTGATCTTTGAATACAAATTTTATCATAAATTTTGTGCTTTCTTGATATTCCCTTGTAACAAAAAAAATGATAAGTATTGTGAAATGGACGGAATATTTTGTATTAAAAGGACATAATTCCAAAAAAAAAAAAAAACATGTGATTATTTGAAATTTGTAGAATTTTGTGGCCATCAATAAGAATCTCAATAATTAAACATGCCTTGAATGACTATTTTATTATACATATTCAATAACTTCATTTTTTAATTTTATTTTTATTTTTTGGGTGAGGGAGGGGGTTAGTTGGTGTTATTTTCTGTTTGGATTTTTATGTAGGGGAGGGAAGGGGTGTTAATGGAGGGAAAAAATTTGAAGAGCGGGGCAAGGAAACTAATTTTCATTTTATTTAGTTTTGTAAAGGAGGAGAAGGAAAAAAAAAAAAGGTGTGAATTCATTAGTTGAGAAAAAAAAATTGTCACCCCAAATTGCAGAAGGGGGAGTAATTGAGGCAAGGGATGAAAGGAGGTGAATTTTTTTTTGGATCGGTAATCAGATTCATTTAATTTGTGTGTCCTATCTCAGGAAAGTTTAAAAGATTGACTGGATTGAAAGTATTGTTAAAGCTTAATATTTACTCCCCTCATTATTTCCACAAATGAAAAAATTGTTCTCCTCTAAATTCAAACTTTGAGAGATGGGGGGGAATATAGTCACAGTATTCGACATGAAAAGGAGGTGAATTGTTCCTCTCCCTCCCCTCCCTTTAATTTTCTCAATTAAGATTAAACATGTCATCTTTATTCGCCTCCTTTTCTGCTCGGTATTGTCAATCCAAATAGGGTATGTCCTTATTTGAATGTTAGCTTTTTTATTTGCTTTTCACCAAAAATAACTTTTTGAATGTATTTTGCAACCATATAACATATAGAATTGTATGGGAAAGATATAGGAGTCTTTTTTATGCCCCGGGGTAACAGAAGAATGGAAAACTTACTGTACAACAACCAGTATCTAAATTTTCTACGCAAATTGAGAGATCCTTTACCTGATGTCAAAAAATATATAAATAATTAGTTTGCTATTATGTTCGATCTCTGAAAATTTTATTGTAGTCCCGAATATACCTCTACTAAGATAGCCATGAGTTACAATGTTTTTTCCTTTTGTATTATCTAAACCTTCCTATTTTTTCTTTTTGTCCAAACATCTATTAACATATCACCCGTCGCCCGATATTATAACGAATTATACGTAAGGGAATTACGGTCTAACAACTACGTGGTCTCCTTGTACTCATTTTTATCTTAATTTAGTATTTTGCTTTGTTGCACTCGTTCTATTGGGTCGGTTAAGAAATTAAAGGACTGATAAGTTGTAAAAATTAAATGCAATTGAATTTGGGCTTTCTTTTTAAAAGCTTCTGTCTCTAGATTTGGAAATCTAGCTTTAAGTCTCACTTTTGTGTTAGATGGTTGAATATTTCTTCTCCTTGCACTATTTATCAGTCATTAGCCAAGAATTAAACTACTTTTGACTCGTAACTTATAACGAATAGAACTCTGTCGACGTAGTTCTTCTCCATTGATAATAACAATACAATCCTAGGCCTTATTTAAGTCAAGCTGTGTCCATATGATTATTGTGTTAGTAAAGTACACATTGAGCATTTTTTTTTCTTCTAATGATACCCTTGAAAGAGGAAATTATCTCTTCTGATGAAAATCATTTACCTATTTCGTATGAACATCTTTCTATCATTGAGTTCATGGAATTTACTCCCACTTTGCTTTTGTTTGTATGTTTTGACTTCCACATTAGACAAGAGAAAGACACCATGCTTGGGAATGGAGTTGTTGGGATCCTTTCAGAGACTTGTATCAAGTGGGAAAGGCGGGTGCCTTTAACCCCAGCTCATTGTGCCCGTCTTCTACACAAAGGAGATGTGAAACGAATAATAATTCAACCATCGACTAAGAGAATTTACCACGATTCCCTCTATGAAGATGTTGGTTGTGAGGTGTCTGAGGACTTGTCAGAATGCGGTCTCATTGTAGGAGTTAAACAACCAAAGGTATGTAACATGTTGGCATTCCACAGTACAACATTATTTATGCTAGAGTGCAGATATAGGAATATGAAGGTGCTTATCAATTGGTCATTGCAGTTGGAAATGATTCTTCCTGATAGAGCTTATGCTTTCTTCTCACATACCCACAAGGCACAGAAAGAAAACATGCCTTTGTTAGACAAGGTGTGCAATCAACCTTTTTTTTTTTTTTTTTTTTTGAGGAGGCGGTTATATTTTGAACTTTGTGTTTCAACTTATTGTTAGTTTGATGTGTTGTAGATTCTAGAAGAAAGGGTGACATTGTATGATTATGAGCTCATCGTTGGAGATCATGGCAACAGATTGCTCGCATTTGGAAAATTTGCAGGCAGGGCCGGGATGATGGACTTCTTACATGGTTTAGGACAACGTATGTGCTTTCTCCATATCGTATGTCTTTGGCCATTTTAACCGTAAAACTCTGTATATATTTATAGAAATACTCATAAAATGAAGTTGTGATTTTTCCTCCAGTTTTGGAAAATCTTATAGATTTTGCATTTTGGACTTTGCATTGGGAATTTAGGTTAGGTTTTGGAAGTTCGATCTTTTGCTGATTACCTTGATTTTCTATCTTCAAATATAGGATACTTGAGCTTTGGATACTCCACGCCTTTCCTCTCCCTCGGTTTATCTTACATGTATCCTTCATTAGCTGCTGCCAAGGCTGCTATTATATCCGTGGGTGAAGAGATCTCTACTCAGGGATTGCCCTCTGAAATCTGTCCTCTGGTTTTTGTGTTTACTGGCACAGGAAATGGTATTTTTCCATCATTTTCTCTTGTGCTTATCTGTGCAATAAGTTCTACATTTCATGTCGCAATAATTGGTCATTGTATTTAATTCTTATTGTTGTTACTTAAAAAACATATGTATTTTAACTAATTCTATACCTAATATGACTTCTACTATAGTTTCCCAAGGTGCACAGGAGATATTCAGACTTCTTCCTCATACATTTGTGGATCCAAGCAAACTTCCAGAGCTGTATGAAATGGTAAATGCTAATTTTTCAGCTGTGAATCCCATACAATCTAATCGATAATTATGAGGAATGTCCATTGCCCTCACTATTCACATTCTCAGGTTGAAGGATTGATCATAAGTACCTACTTGTTGTGCAGGCTAGAGGTCAGAACCAGAATTCTCGAATGTCAAAGAGAACTTTCCAAGTCTATGGTTGCATTGTGACTAGCAAGGACATGGTTGAACCTAAAGATCCTAACAAAATGTTTGATAAAGTATATCAGCATCCTCATAGATTTATCCAGACATTTGACAATTTTGTGTATCATGTTCGGGAATAAATACTAACATCAAATGCCTTCTCTTCTCTCAGGATGACTACTACTTATATCCAGAGTATTACAGCCCGGTTTTTCATGACAAGATTTCCCCCTATGCATCTGTTATCGGTAAGTGATATTTATTCACTTTCTTACATGTTCTTTTATACAACGCCAATGTGGATCTAAAATGTATATTTGTATACAACACATCTTTTTAGAATTCACTTACATTGAGTACTTTAGCCTACACATAATGAAAACACTATATTATTTGGTTCTTGAAGCTTGATTGTGTATTTATTTCAGTAAATTGCATGTACTGGGAGCCTAAATTTCCGAGACTATTAACTAGCAAGCAGCTTCAACACCTGATGAGCCAAGAAAGATGCCCACTTATTGGTATTGCAGATATAAGTTGTGATATAGGAGGATCCATTGAGTTTGTTAACCAAGCTACAACTATCGACTCTCCTTTCTTCAGGTATTGTGGTAGAAATTCATTACTGTATGGGAAATTAACATCTTCAAAGTGTTCTTGGCAATTTAAATTTTTAATTTTGGTTTGTTATTGCTGACTTCCCCCTGGTTGTCATATTTAATAACTCTAGCTATGATGATCAAGGATATTTAAGAGCTTGACCAGATCGAATTCCTCTGGCTGATGAATTTGTATGGGCTAAGAGCTTCTTCCTTGGGCTGATGTTATGTTGAGACGTCAAATCGTGTTCTTCCAATGCAACTTCAAATTTACTTCTTATTTCTCTTATACTTGCCTTCATGAGATACAAGGAGCAAGAAGCGTCCACTACAAATGAATCTTCACCTTAAGATAAACCTCCATTAGTTCTAAGAGTTGCTCAAATTCAAAATGTTTGACTATAGAGTTTTTAAAAATGGTTCTCTTTAAATGAAAAATGCTTCTTTGATGATAAAAGTAATCGTATCAAATCCTTTAAACCTACTTACACCACACCTTGTGGTGTTATGATCCCTGTGCTTGAGCTAATTGTGTATTTAGTTTGTTGATATAAGCTAGCTAAGATCTATGAACCTGAATCTTGTGTTCGCAGATATGACCCATCAACAAATTCTTACCATTATGATATGGATGGTAAAGGTTTGATATGCTCTGCTGTAGATATTCTTCCAACCGAGCTTGCAAAAGAGGTATTTTGCTATGCCCATATCAGGGTTTCACTTTCTAACATGGCATGAAGATTTTTGCCTGAAGTTGTTATAACTGCACCTAACAAATTGTTTTTCCATTGAAGGCGTCTGCACACTTTGCAAACATTTTGTCACAATTTATAGAGCAATTGGCCTCCACAAAAGATATCGGGGAATTACCTCCCCACTTGAAGCAAGCATGTATCGTTCATAAAGGTGCACTTACACCCTCGTATAAGTACATTCTTCGTATGCGGGAATCTGCTTCAGAGCGAATGTCACAGGCAAGATTTCGAGATCACATACATTCATCGACTCTGAAATGTGGAGATCAATTACATGTTACCATGAATGGTTCGTCTGATAGAAATGGTTATAAATACAGAGGTCTTTAGATGTCTTCAGTGAGCAGCAATCAAAGAGCAAAATACGAAAGGGGATGGTGAGTTTGTAAGAAAGGGGAAAAAGGGTGTCTTCAGTGAGCAGCAATCTAGTTTGTATTGTGTGCTGAAATTACGTGTAAAAAACTGAACTTATTAGAATGTAAGAGAAACAGTTGTGTTCTACTGATGTTGAAAAATAAGTTTCGGGGCACATAATAAAAAACTTAATATGAAAATTAACCTTGCACTCGTACTTTGCTCTAATCAACACCAGTTTATTCTTGTCCCCTATGATCTGTAGAAAATTTTTAAGTAGGGTTAGAGACAAATAATTAGAGCCTGTCACAATGAAAAACATTAACCAGATCGAGATTGGTACATTTTACAAGCTAGCCAAATTTTGGCTAATCTAGTTAGTGGTCAGGAACCACATACATTGATGGATGGATGTACTTATACTAGTGTCGTCAGACATGTTAATTAAAAAAGTATTCTAAATTTTTATGAAATTGTCCAAAATTTGTAAATGGAGCATCCAAAATTAATTTAATTTATCAATTTTATAAGTTTAAAAGTGAATACCGTTGTAGAAATTTTGCAACTTTTTCACTGATTATAATAGCTTCGAGAACACCAAAAGGGAAAACTCGTACCTGGAGATGGACATTCGTACCCCATCCTATTCCAACTATCTGTACCCCAAAAGGGGAAAAACTTCAGACATGAAGTGGTTTGAGGGGATACCCGGAGATTGACATTAGCTTGGAAGAGACCACTCAATAAGGAAGAGCAGAAGAATGCCTCAAGACTGAACAACCAGATGCTGCAGTGCAAACCACAAAAAAAATCACAAAGATCAAATACAGTGGAGTGGAAATCAGGAATTCTCACTCAAAAGTCTCACTGCCAGCTCTCAAAAACTAGCACTCCAGGGGATACACATTGACAATCTAGTATGCTCAGTCTGGATGAAGTTAGCACCTCCAAAAGTGGAGTTCATAGTGTGTTTGGCTTTACTTGACACGATAAACACAAAGCAAATGCCATGCAGGAAAGGAATTTTCGACTGAACAAGGTAATACTTGCACCTTCTGCTCAAACCACAGAGAGAATTTGGATCACTACTGGTGCACTGTCAATTTGCATGGAATATATGGTTCACAACTGCAGCTAAACCAGGTACTTGTATTCTAAAGCAAGATAGCTTGAGGAGCCTTTATGAAACCTGGGTGAGCAAAAGAGTCTCAAACAAAGTAAGGAAAAATCTCTGGCTTGCGAGTTTCTCTGCTATTACGTGGAGCCTCTGGCTTCATAGAAATGCAGTGGTTTTTGAGAACAAAAACTGTGATGCAATTGAATTAAGTCAGTTTAGCCAGATATATCGAAATCAAGGGCTCACATTACAATCAGCCTCTCTCTCTCTCTGATTTGTTTGCAAGGCTCAGATTGCCCAGGTCTTCTTCTCCATTAATGAAGAGAACCAACATCAGCCATATATTCCACTCAACAATTTCAGAGCAAGCAAGATTAAAGAACAGAGCAGCCAAATCGAAACAGGGGCACAAATTGAACCAAACAACGAACCAAAGGAGGGGAAAAGATCTGAACTTTGAGCCGATCAATTGTAATTTCAACACCAAATTCCAAACTCTGACAAATTCACCAAAGTCAATAAACAAAATATATTCTATTAACATATAATTTATGCTTGAAGATGAATTGATTGAAAAAACAAAGGTTCTTGAAGGTAAACTGAAAAGAAAAAACCAGACTCATGGAAAATGAAGAGGGAAATGAGAGAGAGAGTGTTTATTTCTTAAATTAAATAAATCGCTAGAGAGAGAATGTGGCACGTGGGAAGTGCATTTTGGAAAGTGGGTGAGTGGGTTGGGGTTAACTTGCTTTCTAGGTTAGAGGTAATAATTTTTAATGGTTAAGATTTGTTCAATTTATATTAATGGTTGAGATTAATCAATTATTATAATTGGAAAATTTTAACTACGGTAGAATTTTATAAAATAAAATGATCGCTTCGAGAAACTCTCGGTTCTAACCTGTATATCTTTGTTAGTAAAAAGAGGATTGTTAAATAAAAAGTAAAAAAACGAATTTTAAATAAAAATTGGTTTTGGGTAATTTTAGTTCATTGTAAAATAATTTTATTTGAGAGATTAATCAACTAAGCTGTAGTAGCACACTTAGTAAATCTTGATGTTAAGATTTTAGGTTTAAATCATGTTTAAAGCTTTATTTTGAGGGAATCAGTAGCAAGGAGCTGCAGTAGCACACTTGGCAAATCTTGATGAGAAGATTCCAGGTTCGACTCCTGGCTGCAGCATTGATTTTGTTATTATTTTCCTCCTTTATGGACAAAATTGCTACCAAAAAACAACTCAATAGCACATTGGAAAAAACAAAAAATTCCGAATGGATGGTTGGGTGGTATTAATATTATGTTCAAAAATAATTCCTCCTTTTATTGTGGATGATGTTGACTCCGAAGACTACTGTAATTTTTCAGTTTTAGATAAATACAATTACCCTCCTTGTTGCTAAAAAAAACATTCAGAAAAGATTACTTTATTATTTTAAAATATAACTGAATCCTTCATGAAATATAAATAAATAAATAATATTAAGATAGAAAGATATATAAAATGAGAAATATGAATGATGAAAACTAGGTTGCTAGAATAAGCTATATAAAAATTACAAACAAAAGGCTTCTATTTTTAATTATTTAAATAAAAATATATTAAATTATATTTTTAAAATTAACTAATCCCTTGTATAGAAAGGGTTATCATCCTAACAAGTGAAAAAAATATCTACATGTCAAAGAGTGGCTATAAAGATTTGACCAATGGAGGATTTTTTCCCTACTATTTAAATTGAGTTCTAGCATATTTTTCAACCCTTCACCAATAAACAGGATACGAAAATTAAGTTTATGTTTTGAGAATCTATTCCTATATCAGTACCCATTTTTTAACATAATAATAATCTCCAACCATTGAGGAGTTTATGGATAAAAACGTCACCAATTTAATTTTTTTCCCCAATGTGCCATGGAGTGAGTTTTTGGTAGCAATTTTGTCCATAAAGGAGAAAAATAAAAAGAAAAACAATGCTGCAGCCAGAAGTCGAACCTGGAATCTTCTCATCAAGATTTGCCACGTATGCTACTGCAACTTCTTGTTACTCTCCTCCCGCAAAATGAATATTTAAACACGTTTGCGGTAGTAACAAACCACATAGTGTACATCTGGCATAAGTAGAACTTGAAAATTCCAAAGTAGTTTTCTTATTTCCACAAGCGGACAAATTATATTTTAAAACACAGAATTTTGCAATAAAATTTAAAGAGTAAAATTAAAAAAAGTCTAGAAATGGAACCCGATTTCTCAAGTGACAACCTAGCATTGAAAGGGTCTATATTTTTTGCGGTTTATGAATCCATTCCAAATTCAATCACAATTGTCAAAAACATAGCTTAGTTACTAAAGACTAGTCAATAATATATACACATAATATTTGGGTGTGTTTATCACTAACTTTTGAGTTAGTTGTTAGTATTTTGGAGGAGGTAAAAAACTACTTATCTAAAATTCAATTTAAATAATAGAAAAAAAATACTCCTAAATGTCAAATCTCTATAGCCACACTTTTATATGTACGATTTATTTTCGAACTTTTTGCTAGGATCTTAACCCTTTCTATGCAAGGGATTAGTTAATTTTAAAAATATAATTTGATATATTTTTATTTAAAAAATTAAAAATAGAAACCTTTTTCTGTAATTTTTATACAGCTTATTCTAGCAACCTATTTTTCATCATTCATATTCAACTCATTTTATATATCTTTCTATCTTAATATTATTTATTTATTATCTTAATATTATTTATTTAGTTATATTTCATTAGGGATTCAGTTATATTTTAAAATAATAAAGTAATCCTTTTTTAATGTTTAAATCAATAGTTTATGAAAATATTTTAAAATATGATGCATATTAAGACAACAGTGAATGATTTTATGTGGAAAAATACATGTAACAGGAGTAATAAATATCAATGCACTTAATAATTAAAAATTTAATTGATTCACATATACCAAATCAATTATTTTAGGCCACATATTATTCAAACATAGTTTATATACCTTAATTTTAATATTTTCAATTCAATTTATTCCTTGAATTTGGCATAATAATATTCCATTGTGATAAAATTTTCCTTGAATATCAATTTCCTCATATGTAGACAGCGAAAAATGGAATATTTTTTGCTTACAGAACTTTTAATTTTTGTGATTCTAACTGAGTATTTTTTTATTAGCAATTTGGCATCCCTAAAAATCAGTCATTAAAACACAAGATGTATCCGAATAATATAAGGCATGGTTAATAAATCCTATGATTCTACGATCTAAAAACATTCCATCGATCTAATTCCCATTAGAATCTTAAATGTATTAGAATCTTAAGATCTTAATTTAGTTCAAAAAATTTGTGGTATCGTAATACGATTCTACGACTCTTCCATTCAATTTGCGATCCTAAATAAATTTTATGAACTGTTGACACGTAATTTTATGCGAAAATTCATCACAACACTATGCTTTTGAAATAAAATCTTTCACATAAATGTATAGTTGAATTTGATTCTTATAATGTTTATAAATATTTGTTAAGATTCTTATTCTTATAAAAAATTTTACGATTACAAATAAATATTAGAATCTTACGATGTTTGATCCGATTCTACAATTTCAATTCTAACCACCTGCAATCCATTCTGATTAAGATCGCAATTATAACAACCTTGATATGAGGGATACCTTACGTTCTCTATATATAGCTGAATAAATTTTGTAAACCCCAAAAACTCAATGAATATGAGTGTAAGTATAATATTAATTCTTAAAATATGATAAATATGTGTATAAATTTCTTTTATTAAAAAGTGGATACAAATACGAGTATGGCTCCATCACGTTCCAATCGCCCAACACGCTCATCCCCACCTTCGAGCGCTGCTTATGCTGGTTTGTGAGTTACAGTGGGAGACCCTGAATCATTTACGTTGTTGTGTACAATTATAGTTAGTTTTCCAGCATTAGATTACAATCTGTAGCCAAAAATTTAACATCCTACTAAGATTTCCAGCATTACATTTATTGACCAAAAAAAAAAAAAATAGTATTCTTCTAATTATAAAGGATCCAAATTTGTTAAGACCTTTCAGTATCAGGTTTACTAGAGAAATCTGATTACATCTCTAGGCTATTTCTTTAATCTTTAAATTTTATTGCTAAATTCTATTTTTTTAAAAATAATTTGGTAGCTTGAGGAAATAAGACAACTACTTTTAAAATTTTCAAGTTGTACTTATGACAAATCTATACTAAATGGTTTGTTCAGTATGGCAATGATAGAGGCGAAAGTATATACTCTCCAGAATATATATTATATGCTTGATAGTATATGCTCCCATCACATATATCAACATCTATCATATGTTAATAATTTATTGACATATGTCTTGGGAGCATAAACTCCCAAGTGTATAATAGATGCTCTGAATTTTGTGGACCAAACATAATGACCCTTGTATGGATAATGAGATGACTACTTGTATTGATTTTTCATCTAGTACACTATATATAATAGAAATCTTTTCAAAATTATGAAATGGTGGTTTGAGAGTGAATTTAGGAGCTTTGTTCAATATAAAAATAATAATTTATCCTTAAAAAATATAGGTTTTCACTCATCTATGGACTCTCTAAGTCTCACTTGTCACAGATAATTAAATAATAATAATAATAATAATAATAATAATAATATTATTATTATTATTATTATTATTATTATTATTAATCTATACTATATAATAGCAATCTTTTCAAAAATATGAAATAGTGGTCTGAGAGTGAATTTAGGAGTTTCTTCCAATAAAAAAAACAATTTATCCTTGAAAAACATAGGTTTACACTCATTTATAAACTCTCTTTTACTCCTTGCCACAATAATAATAATAATAATAATAATAATAATAATAATAATAATAATAATAATAATAATAATAATAATAATAATAATAATAATAATAATCTAACTACATCTAACTACATATAATAGTAATCTTTTCAAAATTGTTAAATGGTGGCCTAGGAGTGAATGTAGGAGGTTTATCCAATAAAAAATAATACTTTATTCTTGAAAAAAATAACTTTCCATTCATGTATAGACTCTTTGAGACTCACTTTTCACAAGTTGTATATTCATATTTATTTAGTCATTTATATTTCGGTTTTTAAAATGAAGATAGTTGTAAAATAAAATTATATGAAAGTTAAAATGAAAATATTAGAAAATTAAGAAACTTAAAATGAAGATAGTTGTATGAAAGCTAAAATTATATGAAAGTTAAAATATGTCTCCTGAGTTGTTAGGGTTGATTTCTGAATCTTTGTTGAGGTAGAAGTATCACCTTGGCATGATTGTACGTAAAGCTCATTATATTTGTGATTAACTGGAATCCGTTGAACTTCTTGTTTGTGCTTTTTTTGAGATTCACATGCTATGCATGTTTATTGGTTCATCTTCTTTCATCCTATTTTTCATTCTGGGCACTGCACTATGCTCTCTATATAGAGAACGCTAAGTATTGAGACTTCCAGTATTCCTTCTTCATTTTGCAGAATCGTTTTCAAGGACATTCAGGTCCGTTTGTATGTGTTAGCTGCTGATCCGGATATTTCCCGGACAGTTCCATCTCACCCGCCATATCACTAGCCATTTGTGTCTAATCAGTCGGACAATGGAGATATCAGCTCAAGCCTACTCTTAACGGGGTAGGTAAAAGCCCAAAGCCCATTAGGGATAGGGTTCCCTCCTAAATCATGGTAAATTACTATCTTACCCTGTCAAAATCCTCTATAAATACTCACCAACCTTCACCCTCAAGAGACATGTCCACATGCTCACAAGTTCACAACATCAATCCCAAGACTTTCCTCTCTTGGAAAATCCCACAAATCCCAAAAAGCCTTACTCCGGTAAGCAAATCCTAAAGAAATTCCCCTTTGCGCACATCGAGACAGATTTTCTCGATTCATTCAATCAGTTCATCACTAACTTGAGCGTCGGAGGGGCATTCTTTGAGATCCACCCTCGGGACTTCACCTTTTGTAGGTTTCATAGCGGCCATGTGGAATCCATCCGATTGCGTCACGCCTTCACAACCGGAGTAGTAAATCCTTTCTCCCTCCGAATCATCACCCACATCATCACACCGTTTTCCTCTGGAAACAACTGTAAATTTGTAGGTGCTTATTAGGTGTAAGCTAGTTTCCATGTCAGAGGGTGGCATTTTTTAGGGATTATTTGACTGAAACAGTCAGCTAACGAGCTATGGATGAGAATAAGGGAAATCATACAGGCAATCAGGTACATAGCCCCATAGAAATAAGTAAGTCCTTGTGACACTTTTTCTAGAACTATGCCATATCTATAATGCTCATTAAGTATATATTCTATCTTGAAGCGATGAATCATGGTCATCCTTTTTCACGCAATAAAATTTTTATGTTTTATCTTTCTTAATTGGTTTATAACTTGATGTTAATTTTTCTTTTCATTTCCCATGTAATGCTTACTGAATTTAGAAGCCTCTTCCTCCATTGTTTGAAGCAACACCTACTAAAGAATTGACCTTAGCAAGTAAGTACATCATGGGTGGCTATACACTTAATCTGATTTTTAAACTAGTATTTATGGTAGCTTATGTTCGAGTTTTACTTACATGTCTTTGTTGATGGTTTAATGATCTTAGGGTCCTTATATGAGTACGTTGTTTTGTTGAGTGTCAAGATGAAGAATCAAGAAGCATTTGAGAGGGGTCTTCCGCTAGTGAAATTTCAGTACACCGATATCGGGTAACATTAATTGGCTTAGGAATCCCAAACCATCATGATTTAGTACACACATTATATGCAAAAGGTCAAGGGTGATTGGATGAGTGAGGTACTAAATAATAACTTAGGTCAGGGATAATATTTAAATTAAGAGCTATTGTGCCTTTTAAGTTAGTCTTTCAATTATTTCCTCCAAGCTTCAATAAGTTGTTCTTGCTTCCTAATCAACTACGATATCATAAAATTGAAAAGTAGAATAAATAGTTCTGTCATTTGGGATGGTCGGTCTTTGCATTGCATACCAATGAAATGCAACTGAAGCTTCTTAGTTGCCTCCATGAAGTCTCTTACATGTCTTTCAACATCAAAAGAAATGATTTATTGAAAAACTAACATTAGTTTACGAGACATGGGTATATCATACGTGACCATTAAAAAAAAAGCAGAAATATGTTATTAGGTTTTCGAACACCGATATGATTCTCTCATTTGGCAAATAACCCAAAAGAAACTACCTTGTAAACGAAATAACCTCAAAAATGGAAAAAGAAGTTCGACTACCCTCTATCCAGGCATTCAATCAATCTTGATCCATATGATATGGTATATCTCGCCTTTGATCCATATGATATGGTATATCTCGCCCCCCAAAAAAAGGAAAAGGTGACATGTGTTAGCTGAGTTTCCTTTTCTTTCCCTTTTTCTCGCCCGAATGGAAAGTCTAGTATGTGAACTGAAAATTCCTTATTCCTAAAAAGTTTGGAATTGAAATGATTTGTAATTTGTTTACTTGGTGTAGGTTTCTCAAATATATTGCGAGTCAAGTAGTTTGCTTGTTGGTGGTATCTAAACTTCCATTCTTGAAAAGTTTGGAACCGAAATAAGGAGAGTTTTGTTAACTTAGTGTTGGTATCTCAAATTTGTTTTAGCCAAGTAATTTGCTTGTTGGTGGTATATGAAATATGTTTGCTTTAAATTTCTTTTTGGTATCTGAAAAGTGTGAAGAGTAATATCTAAATTGAAAATTTTCCATTCTTGTAAAGTGGTGAACTCACATGAGGAGATATTTGTTAACACGGTGCTGGTATCTCAAATTTTCTTTAAATTTGCTTCAAATTGTTCTAGGTATAAACTTCATGTTTTTGGTACCTATGATTTGGGTATAAAATTATGTTTTTTACTTTTTTCTTTAGAGATTTCTTTTTATCCTTTTTGTAGGGGATACCGGAAAAAATAATCTCTTCAATTGAGCTTGATGATGAAAACAATGAAAATGCAAATAATCAAGAATTTGAAGAGGATGATGCTGTGGATGATGGAGAATAAAATGAAGGGGAGAAGATGAAGACAATGACCCATATGAAGAATAAGATTATATAGTATAGTTCGTATTTTCTTAATTTACTAATTGTATGGTTTGAATTTTAACAATAAATAGTATGCTTTTGTAAAGACTAAATGATCATCCTTTATAAACTTTTATAATCCAATTGTGATAAAGATCCAAATTATTGTGTGAATATGATTTTTGTTTAATATGTACAATATGATGTTAAGCTAAAAATAGCAACAGGTGTTTAGGTTACCCCTTCCAACAGTTTGTAATGTAGATATTTTTTATTGGAAAAATCAAATTTTACCAACAGATAATGCTGATTGAATATTTTTTACCAACAAATAATGTGCTCATAAAATATGTTTTACCAACAGAACTTGTTGGAGAGATGCGTTTTTACCAACGAGATATTTATGTTGGATATAATTATGACGCCAAAATGACCATTACCAACGTATATATTTGTTGGTATTAACACATAACACCAACATATATACTTCTGTTGGTATTGGTGAAAGTATTACAAACAAAACTCATTTGTTGGTACTAAACATTAATAGTAACAGATCCACTTTATCCGTTGGTAAAACTTTTAACCACCGAGTTTTTACCAACAGTTTAGTAACAAATATTTTTTGTTGGTAAAACCTTTTACCAACAAAAAAGTGACTTTACCAATAGATATGACCCTATTAAAAGTCACTTTTTTTTCTAGTGATTGGAAAAATAAGTGTGTTGTCGTTTCAAGGTGTTCTCCACAAAATACTCAACTTATGTCTAAAATTGATATGCCCATGTTAGCCAATCTCTCCCTAGTCTTCGATCCGCCTGCAGACAACATCTACATTATGCGGTTATGCTTTGGTACATAGATAGGGGACCATATCATTTTCCAGTAGTGGAAAAGTATCCCCTGCCCCATGAGCATTTGATAACCAGATTTGATTGTATATACATTGCTAATATTCCGGATACCATCAATATAGGCTTGCGTGAATCTGTCCTTCAGCTTGTGTAATCTCCTCTAATACCAACAGGTACTTATTGGAGGGTATATTCCCGAAGTTTTGGTTCTTAAATATACCTCATTTATCCATTTGACCCAAAGTGAGTAAGCTTTTGAGGACCCAGCCTATATAAGCTTACCTATCACAACTATATTCCAGATTTTGCAATCCACGATGTTTAATCCACCTTCTTTTTTACTTCGCATATGTGTTGCCATGCTATGGGATAAAACCCTTTCCTGTTATCCTTTCCCCATAAGAAATCCCTGCATGATTGCTATTTGTTTGATAATTGCACTGGGGTAACATAAATATAGAGGACCAATATGAGAGTACTGACATTATCAAAGTGTTGATGACTTGAACTTTTGTTGCATATGATAAATTCCTTGAGGCAAGTGCTTGTCGGTCTAGCTTGAATTTTCTCTACAATCCTGAGGTAGTCTTTTATATTCCATTTTGCTGGTGATAGTGGCATGCCTAGATAGTTCATGGAGAAGCAACACTGTAGCAAAATTAGTTCTCTGTATGATCATTGCCTGTTGGGAGTCCGGTACACCATTAAGGTATACCCGTGATTTTGTTTTGTTTGCTACCATTCCGAGTAGCCTCAACAAAATGCTCAAAACCCATCATGACTAGATCTACTTATTGCAAGGTACCTTTACAAAAGAACATGAGGTACCTTTACAAAAGAACATGAGGTCATTAGCAAAACATAGGTTTACTAGCCCCATTTTGTTGCACATAGGGTGGAATCTAAAGTCCTTTTGCTTGGCTCTACAGAATGAGTGTTCTTGTTAGATACTCCATAATGATCACAAAGAGAAGGGGGAAATTGAGGGATAAGCATGCCATTATGCACTTTATGAAACTAGGGGAAATTTTAGTGTAGCCATTATGTCTTGGACAACAAGCTAGGAGACATTGTCATAGGCTTTTTGGAGATCAATCTTCATAAAACACCGAGGTGATGCTTGTTTCCTTTGGTATAACTATATCGGATCTTGAGTGATGAGGATATTCTCTATAATTGATCTTCCTGGGACAAAGGGACCCTAATTGAGATTGATAACGTCGGGGAGGACCATATTCAGCCTGGTACACGGGAGCTTTGCAATACATTCGTATATGGTTATGCAACAAGCAATTGGTCTATAATCTGTAACTTTGAGGGGGTTTTGGATTTTAGGCACCAATGTGATAACGAGTAGCATTCAATTTTGGTAGTAATTGTTTCCCCTCAAAAAATTGTAATACTGCTTTGTAGTGATGTCCTATCCAACAAGATGCCAAACTCTTTGGAAAAATCCACTTCCATAGCCATCGGGTCGAGACTTTTATTTTTATCTATGGAAAAAATAACATTTTTGATCTTTTTTGGCCGAAGGGCTTGACTAACCGAAGTTGCTACTCCGAGTGTAAGTGTAGAGCCGAGTGTATTATGTTACTGCTGAATGTATTTGGCCTCTCGGTACCTAACATCCCGAGTATAGTATGCAATGAAAGTATCCTTTATGTCTGTCCACGTTTGAATGCTCAATTTCACTTTCATCTTGGATCACCATAACAGAGTTCCTGTATGCTCTTTGTCTTATGGCTGCGTAGAATAGTTTTGAATTTTGATATCCATGGTTTAGCCATTGTGCTTTGCATTTTTGGGATAGATAAGAGCTTTCGGTAGCAAAGTGCTTGGTGAATCTCGCATATGCTTGTCTTTCACTCCTTTATAAGTCTATGTTAAAGGGATAAGTCAAGAGTGCCTCTTGTAATTGATGAAGTTCTTTTCTAGCAGTTGCTTGTTTTCTCACTAATCTATGCATACTCAGATTTATTTATTGTTTTCAGCTCCTTTTGCAATCTTTGTAAATTCTTGCAAATTTGCTTCATAGAACAGGCTTACTTATCCCATTTCCAACTTCTACTAACTACGGACTCAAAATTGAGGGATGTAGCCCACATATTGAAGTACACAAATCTCCTTGCCCGCATTTTGGGTTGTAGGGTCAGGGGTACAACAACGAGGGTATGATCAAAGATGTCTTGAGTCATAAATTGGACTGATTTTCCACCAAATATAGCAATCCAAGCAACATTCCCAAAGGCTCGGTCAATTTTTGAATATATTCTAGTACCATTATTGTGATTATTGGACCAAGTATACCTTTGTCCAATCCATTTCAACTCCTTTAGTTCATAATCCTCAATACATTGGTGAAATTCTGCATAATCTCTAGGATCTACTGCATTTCCACCAATTCTATCCTCACATTCCCAAACATTGTTAAAATCTCCTAGAATCAGCTAAGGCCCATCACAGGTGGAAGCAATGAGTCTCAAACAGTCCCAAGGATCATTTCTTAAGCTTTCATCATTAAAAGCGTAAACGAAAGAAACAAGGATAGGAGTCATACCCTGCACGGTAAGCTTGCAATGCATGATTTGAGCGAGTCTTGTGTAGAAGGTCCACGGAACATTTTTGTTTGTTCCAAAAGATCCAGATTCTAGCCAGGGGATGAACATCATTGTTGATTGTGAATTATTGTGGTGTTTATGTCTTTCACCTTTGTTTCCAGGAGGCCCTATATTAGGCCTCCATATTGTTTGCAAAGGCTAGCAATTGCCTTTTTCTTATTAGAGCTGTTAGCCCTCTTACATTCCATACAAGTATGTTATCCATCTCCCATGGGGGCGAGCCTTTCCACCATCTTTACTCCCAATATTAAAAGGAAAGCTATATTCGGTTATGTTATGTACAATGGAGCTGTGGCTATTATCATCACTGTTTCCAGTGGTAGGAAGGAGTCTCTATGACCTATCTTCAATTGATACAGACGAGTTCGGGTTTAGCGAGTCACCGGATTACCTTACGCCATACGTTTTTCGGGTTCGGTTTCAGCTTGAGGGGTTCTCTTCACTCTCTAGACCCATGTCCCTTTTTTTTCTTTTTGTATTGGTCCATAGTGTGACCATAACCATGGCATCTTGTGCGAGTGAACATGCTTCCATTCATAGTGCACCTTCTATTCAAGCAAAATCCCATGTTTATTCTCAAACTGGATCTTTTGTTTAATATTCTTGGATACCTCAACCTCTACCAATAGTCGAGCATAGCTAGCTCTGGTATGTGATTCGGTTATTCTATCTGTCATTATAGGGATTCCAATGAGGCTGCCTAATTTGCTCGAGAGAAGGAACACTCCGATATTTGAGGTCTAGCCCAGGCAATTAAACCCACGGATGCACTTTGTGTATTTCATTCTTGAAAATTGAGTAGTCCAAAAACCACGATTTCATGATGAGAGGCTTACTATCAAAATCGTAGAACCCCGACCGCAAAACTTCATCCCTAGTTTACGTGGTGTCAAACCGCACCAGTGTAATTCCATTCTCCAACATCAAGATTTTCTCATTACGGAATTTGCTCCAGATTCTTTCTAGGAAACCTTTTAGAATAACATAAGGAGGATTTGCCCCCAATATGTTGCATATAAGAGATGAATTCCGAGTATTCAATTTTTGTTTGCACATCCTTTGCAACTATTTTTCCCACATTCGACCATCCACACAAATGGGTCCAATGAAAGTTAACTTTGTTCTAGCATTTGACAATTTACTCACATCATAAGAATCCCATACTAGCTTAGGGTTTTGTAAAATTGGAGAAGAAATCACAGTTTCTTCCACTCGCGGAGGGGGAGGTTTACATCCAATAGAACAGTAGAAATTTCGGGAGGAGTACCGATTGATTATTTGGTGAACGGCCTACAAAAGGTGATGATTTTGCCACCGATCGATTTGCTCGAGCTTGAGCTTTACTTTTCCTTGCCATAGCAACTCATTTACAGACAAATTGCCAGGAATTCAACTGGAGGAGCCATAGATGCAAGCTTTGGTAAATTTCGAGGCGTCACCGATCGGAAATCGGGATTTGGCTAGCCAACAAAGGCCAACGAGATGCTTTGATTTACCAACGGGATGAGCGAGAGGAGCGAGGGAGCAACAGAATGTTTGCCTTACCTTAATCTAAATCTATTTTAAACTCAAATAGTTCAAATTTTTTTAATCATCTTAATTGAAGTCGGATCGGATGGTATGTCATTCCTACTAATTTGTGCGATTATTTAAGTATTTTGTTATGTTGAACATTGTCTATGCTATATATAATAGTATTCTTTCCTCAATTGTCAAATGGTGATCCGACAATTAATTTAGGAGATTTATCCAATATAAAATAACAATTTGCCCTTGGAAAAAAAAAAAACTTTCCTCTCATCTCGCGACTCTCCAAGACTCACTTGTCATAACAAATCAAA